>CM054061.1:121118025-121703493 GCA_028641055.1 Alopecurus myosuroides | reverse complement strand
ACTTGAGGCGGTGTGATCATCCGTCGGCATATATTGCGCTATATGCGGCCGAAGGTTTTCGTATGGTAGTGTGACTGAGAGTGTGTATCATACATTGAGTTGAATCATTGTGGATACGAGTTAAGACCGGGAGGAGCACCGAGAAGATGACATGTCAAAATTAGGAAGAGATTGTTAGCAATAATCTTACCTTGCCATGTTTAAGTCTAATTAGAAATTAGTATTGTTTGGCTTGCATACGTGAGTTCTAGTCATTGTAATAGTAGGTTTTGTGTTCTTGTGGTGTTAGTACTAGTTCGTATACTTGTCTAGCTAGGAATAGTTTACTGGTGTGTTTAGAAAAGTTCGGTGTCCATGTAAGTTCGAGGTTTAGACTAGGTTATCCACGGGTTGTACACAAGGTCCTACCGTGAGATTAAGTCAAAATAAAGAAAGAAAGAACGGCTCTTAGCGAAAATTTTCGTGTGCATGTACTTATCTTTTTGATAAAGGCAATATATTAATATCGTGGAGATACCGATTACACCCAGCCTCTGTGAAAGTAAAGTATGGGCACCTAGAGGGGGGGTGAATAGGTGCTACGGAAAATTTTAATTTTTCTCAAATTTAGGCTTGACAAGAAAGGTAAATTCTCTAGATAGTGCAACTAGTGGTGAATTTACCTATATGACAAGACAAGCAATCAAAGTAACAAGTGCAAGTAAGTAAAGAGAGGGAGGAACGAGGTAACCGATGGAAGCACACGGAGACACGATGTATTTCCGAGTTCCTCCTTTTTAGGGGAGTACGTCTCGTTGGAGGGGTGTGAGCTCGCCACAAAGGCCTACTCAACGCCACTAAGGCTTCACCCTATTCTCCGATGAACTTCGCCACAAAGGCCTAGTTCACCTTCCACTATAGAACCCCTTTGAGGCGGGGATCAAATCCTTTACAAACACCTTGAGGCACACACCCACAACTTAATTGGGGGCTCCCAACAACTCTTGAATCACCAACAAGAAACAAGATGCCTAGGTTCTCCACAAGAGGAAACCCTAGGCAAGATCCCTCTAGCTAGAGAGGGGGAAATGAAGAACGGGTCGGTGAAGATGTAGATCGGGGCCTTCTCCTTCAATCCTCCAAAGATCTTCAAGATTGGGTGGAGCGATTGGGAGTTAAGAGGGGATTTGGTGAGTTCTTAAATGCTCATCAATGCTAAGGGAAGAACAAGATCTTGAGGAAGAAGAGGAGGGGTATTTATAGTCCCTCCTCACAACTAGTCGTTGTGCAGGAAAAAAGGTACCGGAATATCCGGTTCAAGTTTGGACCGGAATATCCGTTCAGTTTTTGCTCCACGCAGATCTGCAGTGCTGACTGGGATTAGTCCAGTTGATCTGAAATAATCCGGTACAAATAATCCGGTAGATGCCAGTACGCAAATCTTCTAGTCCTTAGCCATTTTTCCACTTCTTCAACTTGCAACCGGGAATATCCGGTATAGATATGAAATATCCGGTACAGAATAATCCGGTTGACTCCAGTACTCAAAACTTCCAGTCCTTAGCAGTTTTTCGCGAGCAAACCGGAATATCCGTCCAGGGATGAATAATCCGGACCAAATAATCCGGTTAGACCTCCAGTAGCTCAAAACTTCCAGTCCTTAGCATTTTTTCGCAGCAACCGGGAATATCCGGTCCAGGATGAATAAATCCGGAACCAATTATCCGGTTAACTCCAGTATGCGAAAAATCTCAGTCCTTAGCCATTTTTGAGCTCCTTTCTCAGCAACCGGAATATCCGGTCCAGGATGAATAATCCGGTCCGAGATAATTCCGGTTGAGTTCTGTCCCAAAAACTCAGGCCAAACTTCACCGACTTGTTCGTGGATCGATGCCGATGTTAAGTATAACACCTGCACACTAAACACCTCGATAAATAGTGTACTTAGTATTGTTAACTAACACACAAAACAATGGAAAACGAAATGCACTTTCAATCTCCCCCTTTTTGGTGTTAGATACAATACTAAGATTTGCAAAAAAACCTTGACCAGTAATCATGCTTGAAACAAGATGAAAATCTCTCCCCCTATCTCTATGCATATCTTTTGTTTGCCTCAAACGCAACTGGATTGCAATGATGTATAGAGGGAGAATTTTCAACAAGTAGTCAAACATGACAAAGAGACAACATCACCAATATGTTGAGTGTAAAGAAGTATATACCTGTGCGAGAATGATATATCCAAGAATAACCAAGCACAACCATAGATAATCTCCTCAACATATACGATAGATAACCAACACGACCATAAATAGATAAACCATGATAATATCCAGATAACCAACATAGGTCACACACAAGAATAGCACACATAGTTTTTAGAAACGACAATAAACGATAAGGTTCACAAGCACGACAAGTGAAGATAAAATGGACTCAAGCTCTCAAAGGAAGGATAAAAGCAAATGCTTGTGCCCGAACCCATGCAAATCCGTAGTCTATAATAGCTACTTCTCCCCCTTTGGCATCGGAGACACCAAAGAAGGTAGGGAAATAGCTAAACTAACGCCCCAGACTCGGTCTAAGCATCCGACTCCTCCACATCATCAGACTCCTCCTCATCAGCAGACCGCATCAGGAGCTTGAGTAGCAGTCTCCTGAGTAGACCTAGGTGCCGGCCTCAATGCTCTCCCAAGGAGTGGAATCCCCAGCAGACCAAGCAGAAGTAGGACTGAGCAGTAAGAGGAGCAGGGACATCACCAGTGCCACCACTCAAGTGTGATGGAGAATCTGCCGCAGAGAGCTAGCCAAGTCAGTGTCCCTGCGAAATGCCCTGTACTGTTCCTTGTGAATGTCCACCTTCATGCAGAGCACGTTGCGCTGAAACCAGGATAGCTTCCTGACGTGGCGCAAGGTGGTGACTCAGACACAGGTCGTCCCTGGGAGCAGACTGAGATGCCAGAAGGACCACCCATAGAGGAACCACCCTCAAATGGAGCACTCTGAGAAGCAGCCGCAGTCTTCACCTTCCTCTTGACATTCTGCGTCCTGACCTTGTGCTCAACCATGGGTAACTCGGTGTACTCCTTCCTCATCTCATACTTGAAAGCATCATGATATATGGGAGCATAGGGGAATGGTGTAGCCACCAATCATAGCAGCATAGAGCACGTGAAAGATGATGTCCATCACATCCACAGTATAGGAGACATCCGGGTCCTCTTCCTCCATACACTCCTTAGCCAAAATCATAGGTTTGCACAGAGGAGTGGTGAGAGGCATCGTTGTTACCTCCACTCGGCACAAGGAAAGCTCTGAAGATACTCACCAGCTGATCATAAAGTGGAAGAAGTCCCTCAAGTCCCCCAACAGTGAAACCAGGGGGCATATAGCTCAGCCATGGACACCTCCCTCCTCGGCCTATCAACCTCATGGACGCGGCGACCAAGAGGAGGGTGCTCGCTGTATGAGTAGCCAAGACGCCGAGCAAGCCTCTCAAAAGATGCCTCACAAGGTGTGTCCCAGACATCCACTTGAGAATGGGTCCAATATCACCAGTGGAGAACACTAGGGTGGACATAAACTGCATCACTAAGCTGCGTGTTGTAGTTGCACTGAGTCTCCATGAGCTTCACCAGACCGAAACGCTCAACAATACTGGCTGCATCAGCAAATCCTCCTTGGCCTTGAGAGCGGCATGGTCAAACGGATGCATAGGGGCGTCACGGATAGCGGTAGTCACAATAGATGTCAGAGAAATATAGACGGCTCCAGATTCCAGAGAACGAGAATCAATTTTGCAACCCTCGGAGAAAGATAGGCATCCTGCTTTCTGAGCTCATTGAAATCCTGAGTGGGAATATCGGTCTTATAGTTTGAGCCGAGGTTTCCTCTTGTTACGGGTAGAAACTTGCTTCTTGTGCTTCGGAACGCTTCCGTTCGTGGGTCACCACCTGTGAAACAAGATAGTAGGGGGATTAGCACAAGATGAGTACACTAGTGTCACACAACGGATACAATCATGCATAGAAACGATAGAAAAGATTCCAGGAAACAATCGAGGTAGAAATCTGAAAAAAATCAATTTGGGGCTGTCCCTAAAGCAGTACTGGACATAGCCGGATATTCCGGTACAAAAGCTGAACCGGATATTCCGGTTCAGTCGTGGACCGGATATTCCGGTAAGTTGCGGATCAGCACAAAATCAATCTAAATCGCAGATTTCCACAGGGATTGCAAACAAGTAATCTAGTCTATGGTTTCTAGCATGTAGGGGGGTCCTCTCTGGAACGAAATCTACCAAGCATAGCCAACAAAACGCAAATCCATGGAAGGTGAGGTTATAGCACCAAGATTCAAGAGATTTGGAACATTACCAGGGATCCATGGAGAGAAAATGCTTGGTAAAACGTTCCAAATTGCGAGGAGAACAAGATCCGGCCAAAGCTCAAGATCTCGCGGAGGAAACGGCCCGGGAGGCCAAGAATCACGGCGGCGGCGATTTGGTGGGAGAGGAGGCGGACGGGAAAGAGGGCAAGAACGCCCCTCCCCGTCGGGCTCCAGGTCTTATGAGTTTGCCTAACCGGATATTCCGGTTGCAAGTTTGAACCGGATATTCCGGTTCAGCCGGAAATTCCGTTCAAAACTGAACCGAAATTCCGACTGCCTCCTGATTCGAAATTCCTCGTTTTCAATCGGACGACACTAGTGCTTAGAAAGAAAGGCTTTTGAGAGAAAGGCTTAGGATAGATATAACAAACTGAGACTAGTACTTATCCCTCTTCAGAGCAAGATGCAACCAACTAAAATACCAATTGAGTGGGATTTGCCTAGAAAAACACTTTATCCGGGAAGAACAGCTACAAAAAGCAATGAAATGACAAGTAGAAAAACCCAACTAAGATCCAACTCTTCGAATGAAGAGGTTGGTGGCCCGAAGCCCACCATGTAAGTAGTTCTTGGTATGCAACCGCGAAGATATATCTGGGGGGCATTGCCAAAACTCAACATTCATTGAAGCTAACAATTCACATTAGAAAAAGAGAGATCACAATGATTTTTTGCTATGGGCCATAATGGAGGGGAGGGAGAACCAATGTTTTAGGATAGCACTCCCCCTATGTCCATGCCTACATCTAAGATAGAACAACAGTTTCCATCTATAGGGGTGTGCGCAAGATAGTCAAGCCAAAGCTCCTTGAATCAATCACATTAGCGCATTCCCTCAAGACACCATGAACCTTGCATCATCAAGTGGCTTCGTGAAAATATCCGCAAGATTGTCCTTGGTGGGCACATAACCGAGTGCAATGTCTCCTCTCGCCACGTATCACGGATGAAGAGGTGGCGAATCTCAATGTGCTTCGTCCTTGTGTGTTGCAGCCGGATTGTATGCAATCTTGATAGCTCTTTCATTGTCACATAGAAGAGGTACTTTGTCCAAATGAACTCCATATTCCTTGAGAGTTTGCCTCATCCATAGCAATTGGGTGCATGCACTTGCGGCGGCAACATATTCGGCTTCGGCGGTGAGAGAGAGATGCAATTTTGTTCTTCGAGGACCAACTTACAAAGGGACCTACCAAGAAATTGGCAAGCCCCCGAAGTTGACTTCCTATCATCTTGATCACCCGCCCAATCGGAATCCGTATATCCATTGAGAGAAAATTGTGCCCCCTTTGGGTACCACAAACCAAATCTTGAGGTATGAACCAAATAACGAAAGATCCTATGAACCGCCATTAGATGGAAATCCTTAGGAGCCCTTGATACCTTGCACACACACCTACACTCAAAACGATATCGGGCCTAGATGCACAAAGATAGAGCAAAGAACCAATCATAGAACGATAAAGCTTTTGGTCCACATCCTTACTCCCTTTTGGATTACGAGAGAGATGACACTTGACTTGCATAGGAGATGTCTTGGATCTTAGCATCTTGGAAGTTGACCTCTTGATCATATCTTGAGTATACTTGGCTTGAGTAAATGAAAGTCCCACGAGCCAATTGCTTGATCTCAAAACAAGGAAGAATTTAAGCTCACCAATCATAGACATCTCGAACCTGTCAGTCATAACTTAGAGAACTCATTATTGAAAGCTTGGTTAGTTGAGCCAAAGATGATATCGTCCACATAGAGGTTTGGCATATGAAAAGCTCTCCCTTAACTCTCTTGGGTGAAGAGAGTGGGTCAATCTTCCCAACTTCGAAACCACGATCATCTAACAACTCCCTAAGGTGCTCATACCAACACGAGGTGCTTGTTTGAGACCATAGAGAGCCTTGTCAAGTTTTGTAAACGTGGTAGGAAAGTTGAGATTCTCGAACCCCGGAGGTTGCTTAACATATACCTCCTCTTTAGTGGACCATTCAAGAAAGCACTTTTCACATCCATTTGTTGCAACTTGAAATTATGTGAGGAAGCATAAGCAAGGAGGATACGGGATGGACTCAAGGCGAGCCACGTGCGCATAAGTTCATCAAAGTCAATGCCTTCAACTTGGGTGTAACCTTGAGCGACCAATCTTGCCTTGTTCCTAATGACAATGCCATTCTCATCTTGCTTGTTCTTGAATATCACTTGGTGCCAATAACATTGTTGGCAATCCTTGGGTTTCTCAACCAATCTCCAAACCTTGTTGCGCTCAAAGTTATTGAGCTCATCATGCATAGCTTCAACCAATCGGGAGTCCTCAAGAGCTTCATACACTTTCTTAGGCTCCACCATAGAGATATGAGCTTGATGCTCACAAAAATGAGCCAATTGCCTTCTAGGGGATCTTCTAGCTTGAACATCCTCCAAGACCTTGTCATCTTGGGGGCAGCAATTTTGCTTCAAAGCTCTTCTATCCTTTTGATGCGACGGGCTTCGATCTCCTCATTATTGCGAGGAGGAATCACTTGATCATCTTGAATCATTTGGGTCCCCATCTTGACCAACATGGCCTTGATCATCAACTTTGTCATCAACAATATCTTCAATACTAGCTTCATCTTGAGAAGAGGATGACGAGGATGAATGATCTTGGCCTTGATCTTGACTCGCATTAGTGAGAGGAGTGGGTACGACTTGCGGAGTCACTTGATCAATGAGAGGAGGGTCTTGAATATGTTCTCGGTTAGGTGTAGTAGTTGGCTCCTTGGCTTGATCTTCAAATGTAGAGGGAGGGCTCCACTTGGGTAGAGCATAGTCCTTCTCGAGTCGCCATAAGGTGTCCCTCGATGGGCGGAAGAATCCCACACCCATCCTTCCTATGGCTTCTTGAGGCATTTCAACATCTACATTTGAAACATGAAATTGCGCCACTTGGGGAGCCGTCATTTCCTCGAACACCACACTACAAGAATTCTATGACAATCCGTGAGGCTTTGTCATAGACTCTATAAGTGTGGGATTCGGCACCGTAACCAACAAAAATACCCTCAATGGTTTTGGATTGAAATTTCGACAACCTAATACCCTTGATCAAATAAAAGCACTTACAACCGAATACACGGAAGTAGGATACGTTGGGCTTGTTGCCGTGAGGATCTCAGTATGGGTCTTGCTCAAGCCTTTGCGGATGTAGAGGCGGTTGGAGGAGTGGCATGCGGTGGATACGGCCTCAGGCCCATAAATATTGGGGGAGAAGAGTACTTCCGCCAACATGGTCCTTGCCATATCCAAGAGAGTGCGATTCTTCCTTCGCAACACCATTTTGTTGAGGAGTGTAAGTGGCGGAGTATTGGTGACGAATGCCTTCTTCACTAAGAAATTCATTCAATGTATAGTTCTTGAACTCCGACCCATTATCACTCCTAATAGCCATGATTTGCACATTGTGTTGACGTTGCACTTCGTTGGAGAAGTCGATGATGGTTTGTTGGGTCTCACTCTTGCACTTGAAGAAATAAACCCAAGTGTATCTTGAATAATCATCGACAATCACCAAGCAATACTTCTTGCCGCCAAGACTTGCCTCGGGCACGGCACCAAAGAGATCAACATGAAGAAGCTCCAAGATCCTCTTTGATGAGATAATAGTCTTGGCCTTGTGCACAATGTCATGCATCTTCCCTTCAACACACAACCTACAAACGCGATCCTTTGCAAAGGAAACATTTTCTTTTAGTCCAACAATGAGGCCACTTTTGTGAAGACTTTGCAAAGTACTCATGTTGACATGGGATAGCCGGCGATGCCATAACCATCCCAAGTCCGCCTTCCCGAAAAGACACATTGCTTGAGTGTTGGTTGACTTCGAAAAGTCTACCACATACAACTCATTTTCAACATGTCCCACGTGAGCGACGTCAAGAGTCTTGCTCCTCAAAAGGACCACAAAATCACCATCAAAGAAGACGGAGAACCCCATCTTACTAAGAGAGCGGACGGAAAGTAAATTGTAACCAAGGGATTCGACAAGCATGACGTTCACGATAGTGATATCGGGAGCCACCACAACCTTGCCAAACCCGGATACCTTAGACTTGGACGAGTCCCCATAAGTGACGGTTGCTTGGATGTCATTTGGTCGCAACTCCGTCACTAGTTCTTTGCTTCCGGTCATATGATTAGTGCATCCACTATCAAGAATCCATTTAGTCCCACCGGAAGCATAGTCCTGCAAGAGATCATTGATTAGAGTTAGGACCCGAGTTGGGTCCCTTCATGTTAGCAACAAGGGTCTTTGGAACCCATATAGTGTAGTCAATAAAACCCTCAATAGGACCAACATATTTAGCTTGCAAAACACCATAATAATCAACATATAAGAAATGGTGAGGGTTGTTAGTTCCCGCGGAGGAGCTACGAGTAGTGTTGTCCCTCACGACAATACCACCCGAAGCACCATGTTTGTTCTTCTTCTTGTTCCTTTTCTTGGCTACATAGCCAAGACCTTGCTTGCCCACTTGTTGCCTTGGAGCACTCACTTGTGGTCTAGAAATGACCGCATCAGTGCTTGAGGCAACCACTTGTGGGGTGGCAAGCACCACCTTTTCAACTTGAGTGCTTTTGCCCTTGAGCCTTGCTAGCTCATCCTTCAACCTAGCATTTTCTTCAATAATATTTGCATGATCACAAGAAGAAGTAGAAGTGCTAGGATGGTTAGATTGAGTAAGTTGAGTTTGAAGTTGTTCATGCAACTCTTTGAGGGATGAGTGTTAGCTTTCCAAAGCTTTGTGAGCAATGGTTAGCTTTTCAAACTCCTCGGTTAGTATACCATGACCAACCCCAAACCTCTACTTTATCCTTTTTAGCCTTTTTATATTTAGCAATTGCAAGATCACGTTCCTTAATGATTTTTAGAGACAAGTTCATTATGAGTAGTTTCAATAGTTTCAAGTTCATCCTCTAAGAGAAACTCTACATCATGCTCTTCTCAAGAGTCATTGAGAGAGATGCAATTCATCCGGCATCCCTTCTCTCAATCTCACCTTTCTTCTCAGGGCCTCTTGGGCCTCTCCCAATTGCCTCATGAGATGCTCAAAGTACTTCTTGGTCTCCCCTTGCATGTTAGACATAAAACGGTCCAAGGAGGCTCTTTCCTCTTCTTCTCTAAGACAAGCAATATGTTCTAGTTCACTAGGGGGTCTTAGAGTTAGGAGAAGATGATACCTCCGTGGCCTTAGCCATGAAGCACTTGGCATCGCGTTGAGGAAGATTTTCATTGTGGGATTCAAAGAGAGATGACGAGAAGGAGTGGAAGCAATAGCTAGAGCGGCCACTTCACTTGTTGTTTCTTCTTCTCATCACTCCGGAATCATACTCCTCTTGAGTCAAGAGCACAAACTTGTAGGAGTCTTCTTGTTGAAAGGTTTCTTCTTGAAATGAGGTTTCTTGTATTCAACCTTGGACTTGTCCTTGCGGATGAGCTTGCCGCTATGGTTTTCTCTATTCTCATATGGGCATTCGCAATGAAGTGGTACTTGTCTTGGCAATTGAAGCAAGATCTCACTTTTTGAGCCCCATCATTACCATAACGAGACTTGGTCTTCTCCTCAACAAACTTCTGCCTTTTGGGGGATTGTTCCAAAACTTTTGCACGGTGAGAGCTATTAGATCCTTTAGGACGGGATCATATTCTTGTTCCTTTCAATGGAGGCAATGCTTCTTCACCATCTTCATCATTCTCAACTTCTCTTGCCAACACCTTGGCCTTCAAAGCAACGGAAGCTCCTTGATGCATCCCAATGGCCCTAGCACGTTGTCAAGAGCATTCTTGGTTTGCACTTTGTAGGAGCTCAACTCTTGCATGACTTGGGTAGAGGTCATGGTGGAGAAATCATGTCTCCCTTGAATGCTCTTCATATCCGTGCCCTCAAAGGCAATCACGGCAATTATGAACTTCCTCTTGATCCAAGCATCATCAATATGTGTTGCACCCGCATTAGAGAAAGCGGGGTGGCAAGAGATTTGAGCCCTCCGATTACATGTCCAACGTGATCTTCTCCATCACGCATAGAAAAATCCTTCGGCCTCATTGGTCAAGGTGTCATAGCGATTTCTTTGCATGCTTCATTCCCAACAAACATGACGACAAGTGCATCCCATGTCTCTTTGGCGGTGGGAGAAGTGTTGAAGATGCGGCATGTGATTGGGGCCCACGGCTTGATGAAGGATGGACAAAGCGGTGTAAGTGAGTTGGCAATCTACAACCTCTCTTCTTGTGAGATTCTTGGTATCATATGGCTTGTATCCATCACGAGTGATTCTCCAAAGATCTATACAAGAAGAGTTCAAGTGAGTCTCCATGTAGTATTGCCATTCACAAGAAGGAATATGCATCAATTTTAGTGGGATCTCCCCTAGGAATTATATGAGGAAAAGGGATGAGGATCGGGAGAATATTGCCCTTCAAACGGCATGATATCCTTCCTTTCCCCCCGCACCTTTCTTAGCGGATTGTTCGGCGGAAGCAGTTTTAAGTGGTTCACCATCAACCCCTTTCTTGGCACCCTCCGTTTCCGGAGGGGGATGAGTCGGACACCTCCGGTCCGTTGTCTTTGAGGAATTGTGCCATGAATTGACGCAACTCATCAAATTTTTGTGTCTATGGATGAGTGTCAATGAAGTTCTCAATTCATTGAGATCATCCATGGTCACATTGACATCGGACGGAGTGTCAATCACATCATCTCCCATACTCAAACTCTTAGGCGGTTAAGCCCGAGAGAAGAGCCGAGGCTCTGATACCCAATTGAAAGTAAAGTATGGGCACCTAGAGGGGGGGTGAATCGGTGCTACGGCAAATTTTAATTTTTTCTCAAATTTAGGCTTGACAAGGAAGGTAAATTCTCTAGGATAGTGCAACTAGTGGTGAATTTACCTATATGACAAGACAAGCAATCAAAGTAACAAGTGCAAGTAAGTAAAGAGAGGGAGGAACGAGGTAACCCGATGGAAGCACACGGAGTCACGAGTGTATTTCCGAGTTCCTCCTTTTTAGGGGAGTACGTCTCGTTGGAGGGGTGTGAGCTCGCCACAAAGGCCTACTCAACGCCACTAAGCTTCACCCCTATTCTGCCGATGAACTTCGCCACAAAAGCCTAGTTCACCTTCCACTATAGAACCCCTTTGAGGCGGGGATCAAATCCTTTACAAACACCTTGAGGCACACACCCACAACTTAATTGGGGGGCTCCCAACAACTCTTGAATCACCAACAAGAAACAAGATGCCTAGGTTCTCCACAAGAGGAAACCCTAGCAAGATCCCTCTAGCTAGAGAGGGGGGAAATGAAGAACGGGTCGGTGAAGATGTAGATCGGGCCTTCTCCTTCAATCCTCCAAAGATCTTCAAGATTGGTGGAGGGATTGGGGAGTTATGAGGAATTTGGTGAGTTCTTAAATGCTCATCATGCTAAGGGGGAAGAACTAAGTCTTGAGGAAGAAAGGGAGGGGTATTTATAGTCCCCTCCTCACAACTAGTCGTTGTGCAGGAAAAAAGGTACCTCGGAATATCCGGTTCAAGTTTGGGACCGGAATATCCGGTCAGTTTGCTCCACCGCAGATCTGCAGTGCTGGACCAGATTATCCGGTTGATCTGAAATAATCCGGTACAAATAATCCGGTAGATGCCAGTACGCAAATCTTCTAGTCCTTAGCATTTTTCCACTTCTTCAACTGCAACCGAATATCCGTATAGGATATGAAATTCCGGTACAATAATCCGGTTGACTCCAGTAGCTCAAAACTTCAGTCTTAGCAGTTTTTCGAGCAGCAACCGGAATATCCGGTCCAGGATGAATAATCCGGACCAAATAATCCGGTTAACTCAGGTAGGCTCAAAAATTCCAGTCCTTAGCAGTTTTTCGCAGCAAACCGGAATATGCCGTCCAGGGATGAATAATCGGACCAAATAATCCGGTTAACTCCAGTATGCGAAACTCTCAGTCCTTAGCCATTTTTGGTGCTCCTTTCTCAGCAACCGGAATATCCGGTCCAGGGGGATGAATAATCCGGTCCGAATAATCCTGTTGAGTTCGTCTCAAAAACCTCAGGCCAAACTTCACCGACTTTTCGGTGATCGATGCCGATGTTAAGTATAACACCTGCACACTAAACACCTCGATAAATAGTGTACTTAGTATTGTTAACTAACACACAAAGACAATGGGAAAACGAAATGGCACTTTCACTCTGAACCAAAAAAGGATGTCTACAGACATCACGGATGCACACAGCCAGAAACAAACAAAAAAGAGAGAAAAAGAAACCAAAGACCCGTCGCAGTGATGGAATCACTCGCAACAGTAGCAGTCTAACCACCACCAAAGACTACACCAGGACTAGAAACGAAATTCTCCAAAAGCAACGCCTTCAAGAAGAAACAAAAAACAAGCATTGTCATCGTCCGATCCTAGATCTTAGGTTTTCACCCTGAAGAAGGTCCGAGTTTCCAAAACAATACCTTCAGCAAGGTCATTGCCAGGTACAACCATCGAAGGTCAGACCTTGGGTTTTCACCCTGCAAATCGTGGCTCGGTACTCGAAAAGTACCACCAAGAATGAAATCCACCTATGTTGCCACCCCCGCTTGCCAAGGCTACTGTTGCAAGTCTCCAAACACCCGACACACAAGGAAACTCTGTGCCGCATAGTCCTCATCGCAGCCGAAACCTTCTCCGCCATTACCAACCTCCGATCCCGGCCACCATAACTTTCTCCACCTCTTCCAGTTTCATGAAAATCTATAATAAGACATGTCCCATGGCACTGACATAAGGCGAAGCTTCGTAACTCACCCAAACTAAGCCACAATGGCTGAAGAGGAGGGCGCACACGACCGCATCAATTCCGCTGTAGATATCCAGTAGCATTCTTCGCCAAACTGCGGAAATATTCGAGAGGAAAACTGGAACTCGTCGGCGGCCAGATCAAGGAAGCCTTCATGAATCAGATCGGTTGTTTGGTGCTTGAAGAACAGCAGGGCCAAACCGCCATTATTCAGAACGTAGGCCCCGTGCCACCTGTTCTCCAGAATTAGAGGCAAGACACCACCATGGGCGCATCACCTCCAACTCTGGTCGCCGCACTGCGCGGCACAACCACGGCAACCGCCACCACCAGGGCCGCCGCCCGAGATCCTGCACACACCTAGCCCGTCGATGGAGACACCATCGTGGTGCCCTTCCGCCTACGTATCCAGGCGCCACCATGCTGCCTAGGCTAAGACCAGGGCGGATATGAGGCCGTCGACAATAGCCATGGGGGCATGGCCTTCAGGTGCAGGCCACCGCCTCCTTCGGTCGCTGGGATCGCTGTTGGACGGCAACGACACCATGCCACCGCCGCCGACTCGGTATCGTCACCTAAGCTGCCACCAAGAAGGGGGTACGCAACCCTGGAGAGAGAGGCCCCGCCGCTGCCGTCACACACGGTCTTTGCTCGGCGGCGACTCCGGCGGCGGCGAGGGGAGGATGATTGGAGGAGGGCCGACAGTGGCTAGATGCGATCTGTTTAGGGCCTAGGACGTGGTTCCTGGGACGGCTAGAAGCGATCTCGTTTTCTACTTGGCTGTCGCGTGTGCTTATCTAGTTTGATGTGGTCAATCCCGAAAAATTATGAGTCCATAAAAAAGTTTAACCAAATATGACCCCTCCTAAAAATTGTCATCTTGAAAGGCGTTTTGAATTGCCAAAAAAGTTCATTCGCTTGGTGTTTTTGCATTCTGAAGAAAAAAATGCCATTTTAAAGGGTATATTTTGTGTCAGCGTAAAATTTGAGAATGCGAAAACGTGAATGAAAACGGATTATTTCAAATGACTTAGAGCATCTCCAGCCGCCCCCAGGGCCACTTTATTTTTGCCGGCGCCCGTTTTTTTGCCCAGTCGCGCCCCCACGAGCCCAAATAGCACCGGATTGGGCCAAATTAGCGCCCGGCGAACCTAGGCCAAACCCAGCGCGTCGGGGGGCAGCTGGGGTGCCGGATGAAGCGGAAATGGCGCGAAACAACGTGAAAGAAGTTCCGGACGTTTCCCTCGCCCGCGGCCCCGCCCTGTCAGTGAGAGAGATATTTGTCGTCCTCATTTCCTCGGCTGCCACGCGCATTGACGCCTCCGTTCAGTCAAGTCGAAACGCGGTGGCGGAGCAGTTCAATCGCCCACGCGACAAAGTTATGGCGTTGCCGCCGCTCGCCGCTACATAAACCCGTCCCCTTGCCATTCTCCTCTGCTTATCCTCGCCATTCTCCTCGCCTTTCCCTTCGCCATGGTTCACATGCACCCTCTCCTCGGCGCGGCTGCCAATGGGTTCGGCCGCCGAACCCTACACCTCTGGGAGGCTAGGCTTCTGTACAAGGCCAACTTCCACGCGCCGTCGGGCATGAGCGCGCCGAGGACATGGCGGCTCAGTGCAGGCGACGTACCTGTTGTTGGTCCAAGCCAAACCGTGCTTCTCCGCACAACGCATGCCCACCCATTTCTGCCAGCAGGTTGAACGCCTGATTCCACCCCTCATGATGGAGATCTACGCGCCCCTGGCAGACACTCATAGACCCCAGAGCCCGTGGGACGTAAGGGCTCCCACCCATGTGCATGTAGTCCCGCAAGACCTACAGCGTACGTCTCTGTCAGTCCGTTGACATGCGAACGAGAAAAGTATCACGGCTGACTTACTCCCCCCATAGAAGACCCATGGTTAACGCGAATTTACGGCGCACCGAGTTCTGACGGCATTTGTGATTAGTTCCTAGGTAATACGTTCCCATGCAGATGGAACCTTCCTTTGACCTATTCATCTTACCATGGTCCCATCCGCCCACCAAACAGAACACTACCACTCGGGTAGTCATTCAAGTAGTCATATTATTATAAAAATAGGATCATGCATTCTTTTGAGAATAGGTGATAATACGATAGGGTTTTTGCAAATAGTTTGTTATGAGGTACTGCAAAAGATATGAGCAAGTGATGAACTTGCCTGAGATTGAAATAACCATAATAATCCATGTCTTCGGGGTCAAGGGTCACGTAGAACATCCTGACGTCTGAAAGATAGCAAAGTAGTCCCGGTAAGGACTACAGAAAACACTAGCAAGATGATATATGCATAGTAATGAGATGCATCGTGAAATATCCTGGAAAACACCCCAGCTTACAAGTGTAAGCTATGTTTGATATGATAACTTAATCTCATGAGTTTTAGGTGAATTGTTTCATTACTTGTGGTGATGTGGTTATTACTTCTTTTAAACTTATATGTGTTTCACTTTTACTTAGCAAATAATTGTTATCTTGTTTAGGTAAAAGTGTTTATTACTTGATTAAATAACAAAACAACAACACATGAGAAATAATTATTGAATAGATAACTGACACATTTTATTTTATGTTCGAAAGTGTAGAGCTAATGATAATGAATTTAGTTGAAAACGATGAGCTAATAAAACTACTCTATCATCACACAACTTGTTAATGACTAGTGATGATAGGTTTAGTAGGTGCAAAAACATGGGGTTTTATTAATAGGGAAAATAATGTTTGAGGTAGTTGTTTATGGTTATAATGGAATATTACAGAATTCCATTATACCCATTAAAACAATTCTATAAGTTGAAGAAAATGTTCTATGTTTAACATATTTTAATTGGAAATGCTTTTCTTATTAATTTGATATTTCATTCAATGCTTCTGGAAAGATTTGCACAACTATTGATTTATTGATTTTAACTGAATTAAATGACTAGGCAAATATTGAACACATGAGAACTTAGTCAAATGGCTTTGGAAACATCATAGATGAGTTGCATAAGTCATTTGGAACATTTTGGTATATAACTTGTATTTTTCTTATTTTATGAATTATTTATTATTTCCCAGAGTTAATGGTTATTATTATTACTACTATTAATTCTTTATTTTATTTAATTAATTAAGTACTTATTGGTTTCTCAGAAAACATAGATTATGGAATGTTTTGAAATGATTAAGTATTGAATTAATTTTTGAGAAGATATAATTTTATTTGGTTATTCTAAACCAAGTTTTTCTTATGAAATTATTACTTTAAAATTATAATTTTAAGACTATTAATATTACTGGATTATTTTTCTTAATTTTAATATACAACCATTTTACTAGATTAAGAATTAGTTATATTGCAAAGATTTGAAATTTGTAGAATTTTATTTATTTTTTTTATTATTTTTCTAATTCTTCTATTTAAGATTTAGGCAATTACTATTCTGCCCCTAGGGCTGACAGATGGGTCCATGGGTTAGGGTTGAGCCTAACCCGCTGGTCTAGTCGAGCCGGACCAGACCAGACCCGCACTCGCCCGAGCGCTTCCCCTCCTCTCTTCCTGCTTCCGTTCGGCGATGCAGAGGCGATTGGAATCGCCTCCGCCTCCGGCGATTTTCCCCGACTCCTTCCGGCCTCTCCCGCCGCCGTGAATGGACGCAATCGATGCACCACCCCGCCCTCTACCCTCTCCTCCACCTCGATCTGTTTGCTGTTCGTTGTGCTCCTCGTGTACGAGCAAACCCTAACTCTAGGGTTTGGGAGCTCGGGGCGCTCCACCCCCTTTCTGGTTTGCTCCTGCTCCATGAGGTGAATCAGGGCGCCCACGTGCATTCCTGGTGTTGCTGCTACTTCCCGTGGTCGTGGATGGTTACGGTGGCGAGGCGCCGCCGGGAAGGCCTCCTGAAGTGCAACCGCGGGGCCACGCCGCCGCCCTGCGCTACTCCAACTGGTTGTGGTCACCACGATGGTGACCACCTGTGAGTTCCTCACCTCCCTCAACTCTCTCTGTCTCCTCCCCAGCTCTCTCTGTCTCCTCCCTCCTATGCTCTGGAACCTGGCCCTCGTGCCAGAGTTCATGCCATGATGCCTTGTGATATTCCTGTGGGGATTCTGCTGGATGGTTTAGGCTTGGGAAATTTTCCCAACGGGTTACTTGGCACAGATTGTTGTGGAGGAATTTTCTAGTATGTGAATCTTGTTTAGTGGAATTGGTGATGTGGTCTACTAGAACTAAAGGATATACCCGCTATGAGGAATTAAAATTCACTAAGGTTTTTCCCAGGTGCTTATGTTGCCTTAGCCCCTCTCTGTTTGATTCCTAGCAAATCTCACCATGTGTGCATAATTGAGAAGTGGAAACCTTTACTGGCTGGCTATGTATGCTTGCTGTGGGTGCTACTCTGAACCTCATGGTTCAGAGGATGTGCCACAGCTATTTCTGTGGTTTTGTTAGCTAGAAGATGTCTTGTGCCCCCTCTCTCTCTGTACTTACTGAACCATTTGGTCTGGGATGCCCTAGCTGGTCACTTGATGGCTGTGTTAACAGAAGAATACCATGGCCCTTTGATTCTTATTAATCCTGGATTCTCTTGGTAAAGCCATCTAGTGTAGTTTTGTGTTTGTGGTGCTCTGTCCAGTAGGACCTAGTGCCCAGCAATCCTATGCTGGATGAGCTTGTTAACTTAATATCCATTTCCTCTTGTTGGTGTTCATGTGCTGGTGTGTTTGGGTAAGATTTACCCCTGTGGTCCCCTATCTGGATGGGCCCAGATGTGTTTATCTGCTCTCTTTTGGCTACAAAAACTGACAAGAACATGGTACTGCTGATCTAATGCCCCTAAGCAATTTTATCTGATAAGAACAGTTGCTTCTATCTTGATTAAGCCCCTGGCCAGTGATGCAAAGCCTGAGGCCCAAGTTTAAATAAGAACAGATGCTAGATTTGATCATTTTAATTTCTAGTGATGAACTTTAGCATAGCACTTCTATGCCTACCTGAGGAAAATACCCCAGCCTGCCATCTGTGCATAATCTAGCAATTGCTTGCTAGATGGTGTGTAGTGATCAACCTGTTAGGTGTTGATGCTGGGATGGTGTTGCTGGCTTGTTGGCCTTTTCCCTGCAGTTCCAGCTCTCTTGATCCTCTGGCTCCAGGCTTGGCCTTGCTTTGCCTTGCTCCAGGTATGCTTCCCCAGCTTGTGACTTGGCCTTGTTGTTATCTTACTGGATCTATGATCTCACAGATCTTTGTTGGATGAATTGAGTTGTGGTGTTGTGGTTTCCTGGTGGTTGTTCTTGCTGTTCTTGCTGGAGCTGTGCAGCTCGAGCTGTGAACAGGGGAAAGTGAGCTTGGTCTCCTCTCTCTGGTGGCTGATGTGGTATTTATACCACAACATGGGTCTTGACGACACCAAAGTGTGCTGGTGCGTGTGCTGTGTGCTTGTGTGCTAGCTGAGAAGATATTTCCTGGGAGATATGCTCGGGTTGCCCTTGGTCTTATCCTGGTGCTACACTTATTTTTGGACTTGACACTTGTAATCCTGATACTTTAATGACTTGGCCAATGAGGTTGTTCTGAGGCTTTATAACTGATATGAACAGATACTTACTTGACTTAGCCTAATCTCAATGATGTGATTAGCAGTGCATCTCACTGCCTAGCTGAGAGTACTAACCCCCACTAATCCTATTTTTTACTTTTCTTCGTTTTCTTCTCGTTTATTTTTTAGGATCAGAAGATTAATAGAAGACTTGAAGATTTGCAAGAATTAGATTAGGAATTTCTTTTTTTGTAATTGTCAACTTGTAATATGACATGTAATTTTCCATTTGTTGAATTATGTAATAACTTTGTATTATTATTTGATTATCAATAAAGTTTATTCTTTTGTAATTTCCTTTTATTGTAATTATGTTTGTAAAGACAATGTACTATTGTTTTAAATTTATAAAGTCTTTATTTTTTTTATTAACTCCTTGAATTGTATTCTATCCAATAAAGACTTGAATGACTATCATTTATTTTCTTATACTGTTATTTCAATAACTTTAAATATTTAGTTTGAATTCAAATTCAATTCCATGTCATTCAAAGTAAGAAGTCATATCTCTCGACGATTCACCACTTAGGGTCATGCCCAAATTCACCCACCTCCACTTTTCTAATCTAAACCCTAAGTTAGGAAAAGATCATGTCGATATCCTTCCACCTTCCCTCTTCGACTCTAAACCCCGAGTCAGATAGTCGACGAATCTCTGATTACTCAAGGGTTAAGGATTTGCAAACATATCACTAGTTGCCACTCTCATTATGATATTGATTTTGAGTCAATTACTAATTTGTTCTTATATAACTTAACCTAATGAAACTCTGGTGTTTAATGTCCTGAGAAATAATCTGCTTACAAGATTGATCAGGTCATGTACTCAAATTATTCTTGTATGACACCGAACACCAGGATTTCACACCCCTCAGTTTATGTCTCCTGATCTTAGCTCCCTCATGGTTTGCTTCTCTTGTAGCCTTGGTCATGCAGGAATGTAGACAAGAGTTTGGAAAGATCACAGACAGTGATCAGGGTTTAGTATTGGTTTAAGAAGGTTTGTTTCCTCGTTCAGGTTCATCCTTCAGGACTGATAAGATCATCCAGTTATACATGACTAACTTGCAGAAGTAAGATCATCAACTGTGTGATTTGGATACTCACCCCTCTTCGAGTTCTAGATACCTAGTTGATTTCTCTCAAGTCACTTATAGACTTGAGGTTAGGCTTGTTGAGAGTTAGTGTTGGTCACAACCAATTATGGTTTGTGTAACCAGATGATTTGTTTTCTTAAGATACTTTTTATAAAGATCACTCCAAATGTACTCTTGACTAGATGATCTAGACCTATTTCATCATGTCAAGTGAAACATTGGTCACTTTGGTTTGTTTAAACTTTCGCGCCAAACTTCCCGTACTTTTAGATGCATGCTTCGCAAATGCACATATTAAATTTAGATCCTTATAACTTCCCAAACACTGGGATGTTACAGTATCTCCCCCTTAACAAGAACTTCGTCCCGAAGTTCAACCTCTCTCACGTAAAGATAAGTAGAGAGAACTTCTGTAGACTGTTGAATCCTCACAGCTGTTTCTTGTGTTGACCTTGACATGTGTAGCCTCTTGTCTTGATTGTTCACCTTCCACTGTCTTGCATAATAATCTAATACTAGGCTTGTTGCTATGACAACTCTGTTTTGTTACTAGGCCTTCCTAATAGTCTCACGAAGAACACGTGGTATTTCCACCATATAATGGATACCAAGTTCCATTCTCCGATGAATGGATATGGTTTCCTACCTCTCACCACTTTACGAAGATCATTTGGTATATCCACCGAGTGATGAATAACCAATAAGATTCTTCCGGTACACTGAATATTGTCTATGTTTAGGACTTCCATTTGGTTGAATCTAGTGGTCTCAAGAGAAATTCTGCTCAAAGAAGCTTGTACCACATAGTGTACACTGATTTAGGACTAATCTATTTAGTGAAAATATCTTCGAATTTTCCTCAAGTTTTAACTCATCCCTACAGGTTACTACAACCCATTCCACTAATTAATTCCTATGGTCTTTCTACATCTTTGGTTTTGACTTCTACGGGACAACTCTATAATTTAACTTATCGGCATTCTATGTAATTCTTTCTAGGATATACTACTCATGTTATCATCTTGACCTCACTTGTGGTATATCTCCATGTGCTGATGAAGTATGTCACCGACTCCAAACAAGATGTGGAATGTGGTCCATTCCCATCACTGCTTTATTGATATCTGCCTTCTTGACTTCAAGGACTTCTAGAGCTTTGGTATTTATATCAATCTGCTGATAACTCAGACCGCTCTCATACTAATCTTACACCCTCTAGACGTGTAACATCAAGATAGAACTCAATGTTTGCACATGCATTAACACATCAAATTCAATCTTCATGTACAGATCTAGTCAATCAAAGATCCAATTAAGAAGCAATAAATCCCAAATGCAGTTATCACTCATGCATCAAAAGCCCGTGAAATAAAAGTACTTAGAGTAAAACATCTCAGGTACCAAGGCTCTTAAATGCTATACACTACAAGTAGGTATATAGTCCTTATAATCCTATTCTACACAACCACTCTTTGCCCAAGTAATTACTCCAATTGCATGCCTTACTGCAATGGAATAAACTAAGACAAAATGATCCTATAGTAGTTGTTGTCTAACTCGGTTCCATATAGGACTAAGTACTATGTGATTGAATTACTTCATCTTGATTATGATAAGCTTATCATGGCATCTGTTGATCCTTCATGGTGTTGATCACGTCGTAGGAGTAATGTAGCTTCCATCAATGCTTATGCCTTCTCCTAATTATATACTATACGCTGATGATTCACCTATAGACTTGATAACTAAGGATGTGGTATACCCTGTAGTTACCATGGCTTAATGAAAGTTAATGATTCTCAAACATTCCTTATTGTTGATTCTTATACTTACCCTATACCATGTAATACTCCATCCTATACATTCATAGAATGGGGTAATCATCACTGTAACTTAACCATCTCTGACTATGTCGGAACTCTTTTCTCGATAACACTGATACATGCTAGACTTCTAACTAT
Organism: Alopecurus myosuroides; assembly: GCA_028641055.1. NCBI lineage: Eukaryota > Viridiplantae > Streptophyta > Magnoliopsida > Poales > Poaceae > Alopecurus > Alopecurus myosuroides. The sequence continues at coordinate 121,681,627 of CM054061.1, read as the reverse complement.
TCATACCTAGGTATAAAGAAAATAGATAAGTAGATTTACTCTAGTTGAGTAAGAAAATTCTATACAAGTATGATCATATCATTCTCAAGTGAATGATCATCATAGTTGTAGGAAATATGGTTTAGATAAGATGGCTTCCTATAGTCTTTACCAACCTACAGATCTCCTAAAAGGTTTTAAACCTAAGGTCGCTTCGCTCTGATACCATCTGTGGTGACCCGGCACACCACTGCATGTGTAGTGCGCAAGTCAGTGACATAATACTCACAGAAGGACTTATCCGTGAATATTACATCTCTCAGAGTGGTACAACAGAAACACAGTGGGTCCAAGCAAAGCTATAGGATACAAACTTCATTACAAAATCTTGAGAATCTCCTTGATGAATCAAGAAGATCTCATACAAATGAAACATCAGAAGAATCAATTCGAAGATCCGAGCTGGAGAACGACTCTAGCTCAGACTAATCCACTACGGCTGATGTCAGCCCTAATCTACGGCTTATAACTGCTAAAACCAAGAATGGACTCTACCTACACCTTGATAGCTTGTCCTCCACCAGCGTTGTTGATGATGATGCTTTTACCGACCAAGTAGTAGATCACCCCACCTAGCTTCACGAGGTAGCGATGGCTTCACGGTGAGGACTTCCATAGGCTTCAACTCTAAGCAGGGGGTCAACGGGAACGAATGAGTAACGAGCGTTACTCAGCAAGTTCATGATATATAGTGGGTGGTTTGATGCACTAACTACAGCTTTAAACTCGAAAGAGTCATAAGCTAATGCAAGGTTTTGTAAAACTTTCTTCAAGAGGTTGCTTTTAATTCTGAAAACTATGCCCGCCAGACCATCACAGGAGCTAGAACTTCATGGAGTTGCCTTTCCTGTAGCGTTCGCAGTTCCTTCCCGGAACAGGGGTAACATGCCATATCCTTTCACACTCTGCAGAGGTGCGTTACTTTACCCATGGACGACCAAGACCATATTGCACAACCAGGCGTACGTTCCTGTCCACTCCCACTTAGGTGTGGGGCCCGGTTGTTGGTCCAAGCCAAACCGTGCTTCTCCGCACAACGCATGCCCACCCATTTCTGCCAGCAGGTTGAACGCCTGATTCCACCCCTCACGATGGAGATCTACGCGCCCCTGGCAGACACTCATAGACCCCAGAGCCCGTGGGACGTAAGGGCTCCCACCCATGTGCATGTAGTCCCGCAAGACCTACAGCGTACGTCTCTGGCAGTCCGTTGACATGCGAACGAGAAAGTATCACGGCTGACTTACTCCCCCCATAGAAGACCCATGGTTAACGCGAATTTACGGCGCACCGAGTTCTGACGACATTTGTGATTAGTTCCTAGGTAATACGTTCCCATGCAGATGGAACCTTCCTTTGACCAATTCATCTTACCATGGTCCCATCCTCCCACCAAACAGAACACTACCACTCGGGTAGTCATTCAAGTAGTCATATTATTATAAAAATAGGATTATGCATTCTTTTGAGAATAGGTGATAATACGATAGGGTTTTTGCAAATAGTTTGTTATGAGGTACTGCAAAAGATATGAGCAAGTGATGAACTTGCCTGAGATTGAAATAACCATAATAATCCATGTCTTCGGGGTCAAGGGTCACGTAGAACATCCTGACGTCTGAAAGATAGCAAAGTAGTCCCGGTAAGGACTACAGAAAACACTGGCAAGATGATATATGCATAGTAATGAGATGCATCGTGAAATATCCTGGAAAACACCCCAGCTTACAAGTGTAAGCTATGTTTGATATGATAACTTAATCTCATGAGTTTTAGGTGAATTGTTTCATTACTTGTGGTGATGTGGTTATTACTTCTTTTAAACTTATATGTGTTTCACTTTTACTTAGCAAATAATTGTTATCTTGTTTAGGTAAAAGTGTTTATTACTTGATTAAATAACAAAACAACAACACATGGGAAATAATTATTGAATAGATAACTGACACATTTTATTTTATGTTCGAAAGTGTAGAGCTAATGATAATGAATTTAGTTGAAAACGATGAGCTAATAAAACTACTCTATCATCACACAACTTGTTAATGACTAGTGATGATAGGTTTAGTAGGTGCAAAAACATGGGGTTTTATTAATAGGGAAAATAATGTTTGAGGTAGTTGTTTATGGTTATAATGGAATATTACAGAATTCCATTATACCCATTAAAACAATTCTATAAGTTGAAGAAAATGTTCTATGTTTAACATATTTTAATTGGAAACGCTTTTCTTATTAATTTGATATTTCATTCAATGCTTCTCGAAAGATTTGCACAACTATTGATTTATTGATTTTAACTGAATTAAATGACTAGGCAAATATTGAACACATGAGAACTTAGTCAAATGGCTTTGGAAACATCATAGATGAGTTGCATAAGTCATTTGGAACATTTTGGTATATAACTTGTATTTTTCTGATTTTATGAATTATTTATTATTTCCCAGAGTTAATGGTTATTATTACTACTATTAATTCTTTATTTTATTTAATTAATTAAGTATTTATTGGTTTCTCAGAAAACATAGATTATGGAATGTTTTGAAATGATTAAGTATTGAATTAATTTTTGAGAAGATATAACTTTATTTGGTTATTCTAAACCAAGTTTTTCTGATGAAATTATTACTTTAAAATTATAATTTTAAGACTATTAATATTACTGGATTATTTTTCTTAATTTTAATATACAACCATTTTACTAGATTAAGAATTAGTTATATTGCAAAGATTTGAAATTTGTAGAATTTTATTTATGTTTTTCTATTATTTTTCTAATTCTTTTATTTAAGATTTAGGCAATTACTATTCTGCCCCTAGGGCTGACAGATGGGTCCATGGGTTAGGGTTGAGCCTAACCCGCTGGTCTGGTCGAGCCGGACCAGACCAGACCCGCACTCGCCCGAGCGCTTCCCCTCCTCTCTTCCTTCTTCCGTTCGGCGATGTAGAGGCGATTGGAATCGCCTCCGCCTCCGGCGATTTTCCCCGACTCCTTCCGGCCTCTCCCGCCGCCGTGAATGGACGCAATCAACGCACCACCCCGCCCTCTACCCTCTCCTCCACCTCGATCTGTTTGCTGTTCGCTGTGCTCCTCGTGTACGAGCAAACCCTAACTCTAGGGTTTGGGAGCTCGGGGCGCTCCACCCCCTTTCTGGTTTGCTCCTGCTCCATGAGGTGAATCAGGGCGCCCACGTGCATTCCTGGTGTTGCTGCTACTTCCCGTGGTCGTGGATGGTTACGGTGGCGAGGCGCCGCCGGGAAGGCCTCCTGAAGTGCAACCGCGGGGCCACGCCGCCGCCCTGCGCTACTCCAACTGGCTGTGGTCACCACGATGGTGACCACCTGTGAGTTCCTCACCTCCCTCAACTCTCTTTGTCTCCTCCCCAGCTCTCTCTGTCTCCTCCCTCCTATGCTCTGGAACCTGGCCCTCGTGCCAGAGTTCATGCCATGATGCCTTGTGATATTCCTGTGGGGTTTCTGCTGGATGGTTTAGGCTTGGGAAATTTTCCCAATGGGTTACTTGGCATAAATTGTTGTGGAGGAATTTTCTAGTATGTGAATCTTGTTTAGTGGAATTGGTGATGTGGTCTACTGGAACTAAAGGATATACCCGCTATGAGGAATTAAAATTCACTAAGGTTTTTCCCAGGTGCTTATGTTGCCTTAGCCCCTCTCTGTTTGATTCCTAGCAAATCTCACCATGTGTGCATAATTGAGAAGTGGAAACCTTTACTGGCTGGCTATGTATGCTTGTTGTGGGTGCTACTCTGAACCTCATGGTTCAGAGGATGTGCCACAGCTATTTCTGTGGTTTTGTTAGCTAGAAGATGTCTTGTGCCCCCTCTCTCTCTGTACTTACTGAACCATTTGGTCTGGGATGCCCTAGCTGGTCACTTGATGGCTGTGTTAACAGAAGAATACCATGGCCCTTTGATTCTTATTAATCCTGGATTCTCTTGGTAAAGCCATCTAGTGTAGTTTTGTGTTTGTGGTGCTCTGTCCAGTAGGACCTAGTGCCCAGCAATCCTATGCTGGATGAGCTTGTTAACTTAATATCCATTTCCTCTTGTTGGTGTTCATGTGCTGGTGTGTTTGGGTAAGATTTACCCCTGTGGTCCCCTATCTGGATGGGCCCAGATGTGTTTATCTGCTCTCTTTTGGCTACAAAAACTGACAAGAACATGGTACTGCTGATCTAATGCCCCTAAGCAATTTTATCTGATAAGAACAGTTGCTTCTATCTTGATTAAGCCCCTGGCCAGTGATGCAAAGCCTGAGGCCCAAGTTTAAATAAGAACAGATGCTAGATTTGATCATTTTAATTTCTAGTGATGAACTTTAGCATAGCACTTCTATGCCTACCTGAGGAAAATACCCCAGCCTGCTCTCTGTGCATAATCTAGCAATTGCTTGCTAGATGGTGTGTAGTGATCAACCTGTTAGGTGTTGATGCTGGGATGGTGTTGCTGGCTTGTTGGCCTTTTCCCTGCAGTTCCAGCTCTCTTGATCCTCTGGCTCCAGGCTTGGCCTTGCTTTGCCTTGCTCCAGGTATGCTTCCCCAGCTTGTGACTTGGCCTTGTTGTTATCTTACTGAATCTATGATCTCACAGATCTTTGTTGGATGAATTGAGTTGTGGTGTTGTGGTTTCCTGGTGGTTGTTCTTGCTGTTCTTAATGGAGCTGTGCAGCTCGAGCTGTGAACAGGGGAAAGTGAGCTTGGTCTCCTCTCTCTGGTGGCTGATGTGGTATTTATACCACAACAGGGGTCTTGACAGCACCAAAGTGTGCTGGTGCGTGTGTGTGCTTGTGTGCTAGCTGAGAAGATATTTCCTGGGAGATATGCTCGGGTTGCCCTTGGTCTTATCCTGGTGCTACACTTATTTTTGGACTTGACACTTGTAATCCTGATACTTTAATGACTTGGCCAATGAGGTTGTTCTGAGGCTTTATAACTGATATGAACAGATACTTACTTGACTTAGCCTAATCTCAATGATGCGATTAGCAGTGCGTCTCACTGCCTAGCTGAGAGTACTAACCCCCACTAATCCTATTTTTTACTTTTCTTTGTTTTCTTCTCGTTTATTTTGTAGGATCAGAAGATTAATAGAAGACTTGAAGATTTGCAAGAATTAGATTAGGAATTTCTTTTTTTGTAATTGTCAACTTGTAATATGACATGTAATTTTCCATTTGTTGAATTATGTAATAACTTTGTATTATTATTTGATTATCAATAAAGTTTATTCTTTTGTAATTTCCTTTTATTGTAATTATGTTTGTAAAGACAATGTACTATTGTTTTAAATTTATAAAGTCTTTATTTTTGTTTTATTAACTCCTTGAATTGTATTCTATCCAATAAAGACTTGAATGACTATCATTTATTTTCTTATACTGTTATTTCAATAACTTTAAATATTTAGTTTGAATTCAAATTCAATTCCATGTCATTCAAAGTAAGAAGTCATATCTCTCGACGATTCACCACTTAGGGTCATGCCCAAATTCACCCACCTCCACTTTTCTAATCTAAACCCTAAGTTAGGAAAAGATCATGTCGATATCCTTCCACCTTCCCTCTTCGACTCTAAACCCCGAGTCAGATAGTCGACGAATCTCTGATTACTCAAAGGTTAAGGATTTGCAAACATATCACTAGTTTCCACTCTCATTATGATATTGATTTTGAGTCAATTACTAATTTGTTCTTATATAACTTAACCTAATGAAACTCTGGTGTTTAATGTCCTCAGAAATAATCTGCTTACAAGATTGATCAGGTCCTGTACTCAAATTATTCTTGTATGACACCGAACACCAGGATTTCACACCCCTCAGTTTATGTCTCCTGATCTTAGCTCCCTCATGGTTTGCTTCTCTTGTAGCCTTGGTCATGCAGGAATGTAGACAAGAGTTTGGAAAGATCACAGACAGTGATCAGGGTTTAGTATTGGTTTAAGAAGGTTTGTTTCCTCGTTCAGGTTCATCCTTCAGGACTGATAAGATCATCCAGTTATACATGACTAACTTGCAGAAGTAAGATCATCAACTGTGTGATTTGGATACTCACCCCTCTTCGAGTTCTAGATACCTAGTTGATTTCTCTCAAGTCACTTATAGACTTGAGGTTAGGCTTGTTGAGAGTTAGTGTTGGTCACAACCAATTATGGTTTGTGTAACCAGATGATTTGTTTTCTTAAGATACTTTTTATAAAGATCACTCCAAATGTACTCTTGACTAGATGATCTAGACCTATTTCATCATGTCAAGTGAAACATTGGTCACTTTGGTTTGTTTAAACTTTCGCGCCAAAATTTCCCGTACTTTTAGATGCATGCTTTGCAAATGCACATATTAAATTTAGATCCTTATAACTTCCCAAACACTGGGATGTTACACTCTCTCTCCGCTGGTATTTGACTTTATAGCGGACAGGTTGTCCGCGATCCTTTCGGCTACGTCCGACAAAGGTCGCATCAAAGGGGTGGTCCCTCATTTGATCCGCGGGGGCGGGGGGGGGGGGGTCTCGCATCTTCAATATGCGGACGATATGTCGATCCTCATTCAGCAGGATGATACTGATATTGCGAGTTCTTATTGATGTGCTTCAGGAGATGTCGGACCTTAAGATAAATTACCACAAGTCGTAAGTGATTGTTATGGGGCAGCCAATTGAAGAGCATCAGCGAGTGGTGGATATGCTAAACTGCAAGCTTGGTTCCTTCTCTTTTCTGTACCTTGGGCTCCCTGTCTCGGACAGAAAGTTAACAACAGATCTGTGGGATTTTATCGTTAATAAGTTGGCTGCCAGAGTTGAACCGTGGGTGTGGAGGTTCCAGTCCTTGGGGGGACGGCTGATCCTCTCCAATGCATGCCTCTCGAATCTTCCTGTCTTTACTATGGGTCTTCTCTTGCTCCAGAAAGGGGTCCACGCTAAATTTGATGCCATTCAGGCCAACTTTTACTCGGAAGGGGTGATGTCTACGCACGCTTCAATTCTTATAGACAGTGTTGGGCCTCCAAGTGCAGAGGTTTGTAGAACAGCAGCAAGTTTCCCTTAAGTGTATCACCCAAGGTTTATCGAACTCAGGGAGCTAGAGGTCAAAGATATCCCTCTCAAGCAACCCTGCAATTAAGATACAAGAAGTCTCTTGTGTCCCCAACACACCCAATATACTTGTCAGGTATATAGGTGCACTAGTTCGGCGAAGAGATGGTGAAATGCGAGTAATATGGATGGTTATAAGTAATAATAGCAATCTGAAATAAATATGGCAGCAAGCAAACATGTAGCAGAACAGGCGGAAAATGGTGTTTTAATGCTTTGAAACAAGGCCTCGGGATCCTACTTTCACTAGTGTACACTCTCAACAATGATCACATAATTGAATAACTAAATATCTTCTCTTCACTATGCTATTCTTAACCCTCTCCGGTTGGATAACGAACACTAATTATTGCGTAGGGCTGCAAAAAGCATTCCTTAAAGTAAGCATTCCCATGTCTAGTTAGCTCCACACTGTCAACTTGAGCGCCCTAGAAGGTACTAGACAAACACCACAATTCATAGAGGAGACACACACGATGTGCACACTGTCACCTTCACACCGCTGGACAAGGTGACTCCGAAGTTCATATTAATGAAACAATTGAGTAGCACAATAGATGAAGAGTAACATCTACTTATTCAACTAGATTACAAAGCTAACGATCACATATAGATCACACCATGGGAGAGAGAGAGATGAACCACATAGCTACCGGTAGAGCCCTCAGCCTCGGGGAAGAACTACTCCCTCATAATAGGAGACAACAACGGCGATGGAGATGGCTTCCGGGGGCACTTCCCCGTCCCGGCGGGGTGCCAGAACAGAGATCTGCCCCCCTCCCCCGCGAAACTTGGGTTGACGATGACGGCGGCTGCAGAAGGTTTCGTGGAATTTCACCTAGGGTTTTCGGGAGGAATGCCTTAAATAGGCAAAAGGGTGACCAGGGGCCCTCACCACCCCAGGCGCGGCCTAGGGTGGGGCCACGCCTAGCTATGGTGAGCCCACCCTGGTGCCCGTCTTCGACTCATCTTCGGACTTCTGGATGCTTCCGAGGAAAATAGGAACTTCGAGATTCGTGGGGTCCAATTCTGAGAATATTTCCAGAACTACTTTTCTGAAATAAAAAACAGCAGAAAACAGGGAACTGGCACTTGGCATCTTGTTAATAGGTTAGTCCCGGAAAACGTGTAAAAATGCTATAAAGAAGGGAGAAAACATGTAGCAATTGGCATAATATCAACATGGAACATCAGAAATTATAGATACATTGGAGACATATCAAGCATCCCCAAGCTTAGTTCCTACTCGTCCTCGAGTAGGTAAACGATAAAACAAAATAATTTTTGAGGTGACGTGCTACTAACATAAACTTGATCATCATAATGTAAAAGCATATGTAAGCTGAGATCATAGGACTTTAAACACAAACATGATAAATAGAACTTTAATAATAAAGCATAGAAATCACTTTGCATCATGAGAACATCATGAATAACAATGCAAAGAAAGATATACGTTTGTTTCAAGTATAAAGAAAGCATGGAAAAGTGATATTTCGCAAGTCCTTAAGAGTGGGGAAAAACATAAATGCCAGGACACCTTCAAAGTTTCATGAGGAGGACTAGAACAAATAGTTAGAGAACAAGCAATATCACATCATGAATCAATTAATAATGTTTCAGAGACAAATGCACATAAAACTAAGAATGGCAAAAATGCTCTCTCAACTGTGCATAAAGTTAGAAGATGGAGACTCAACATAAAAGTAAAAGAAAGGCTCTTCGCAGAGGGAAGCATGGATCACTCATGTGCTAGAGCTTTTATTTTATTAATAGAGTTATTAAAAGTTTGACACTCCTCCAATCCATCTTACACAAACCATTGCTAACTGATTCCTCGGGTGCCTTCCAACAATCACATACCAAAAAATAGAGGAGTGTCTATATTTTGGGAGATGTATGCTCATGCCAACGAATGGTAAACAGAAAATACAGTACGTCACAAGCCAGCTAGATTTCACAAGAGCGGATCCCATGTGAAGGACACAACTGGTGTAGAAGGTCATCCCTCTTTCTCTTTTGTTTACACAATTATGTTTTGACTGATAAATCAGGGGCAAAAATAGTGAAGAGATTTTGTGTGTATTAATTTGGGGCTGGGGACCCTGCTGCCAGCTCTTCTATCAATTGGATAAGCGGATGAAGCCACTAGTTCAGGGTGTGAAATCTAATCAACAAGTGAGATAAATATTCTCTATTTACGTCCTCATGAGCAAAAACAGGAACACAAAGCAGGAGTGATTTGAAGGTTTTAAAGGTAACACATGAGCAATTTACTTGGAGCGGCAGTTAAATACCACATGTAGGTAGGTATGGTGGACACAATAGGAAAACTTTGGTTTTAGGGAGTTAGATGCAAGAGTAGAATTCCATACTCAGTACAGGTGGAGGCAAGCAAAAGACTGGGAGCGACAAATCAAGAGAGCATAAGAGCCATAATCATGCATAGCGACATAAACATCATTAATCAAAGTATAAGTGGTACCACAAGTTCAAAAACTAAATGATCATAGATGCTATTAGTGACTGGTTCATAGTCATAAACATGGTGTGAGCATGCGCCAAGTCAACCAAATAAGACATTCAAAGGAGAATACCACAAATTTATGCTTCAATATGGCAAGAATAACTCATGATTCTTTCAATGACACATTAAACACTCTCATATATTTGAGGCTAATCATGCTACTCAATAACCACAAGGATTTAGAACTAAAAATAACATCTAGCATGGTATGAAAAAGTTTTAGCCATAGTCTATACAAGCTTCTACTTGCACCGTTAAAAATTCTACTTCAAGCAGCAGTTTCTTTTCCCAACAAGCACCATACAAAATATATTTTAACAAAAATGATCTACACGCTACAGCAAGAAAACATGAGATTATTCACATAACATTACTAAAACTAACAGCTCTGAATAAGAGATGCATGAAAACAATGGCTAAACGCAGTACTAGCAAAAAGTGAACACTCACAAAACAATAAGAATGAAAACTAGAGTGTTCTAAGCAATGAAAACGGAGCGTGTCTCTCTCCCACACAAGTATGATAAAATACAACCATAAACTAAAGCAAAGAAAACTAAACAAACTGAAAGCAAAAATAACAGACGCTCCAAGTAAAGCACATAAGATGTGACTGAATAAAAATATAGTTTCACTAGAAGTGACCTGATAAATTGTTGATGAAGAAGGGGATGCCTTGGGCATCCCCAAGCTTAGACGCTTGAGTATTCTTGTAATTTGCTGGGATGTACCTCCGGGGCATCCCCAAGCTTAGCCTCTTCACTCTTCCTGATCACGTCATATCATCCTCTTCTCTTGACCCTTGAAAACTTCCTTCACACCAAACTTCTCACAATCTTCATTAGCAACGTTAGTGCAATCGAAATAATAAATTCACATGGTTCAGTTTAAACACAAGCCTAAAACTCATAAACACATTAGCTACTGTCACAACTTCTTTTAAAACTCTTTTTCTTAAAAGAACACCAAAAGAAAGAGATTAAGAGGCAAATGCAATTATTAGCAGAAATCTGTCAAAACAGAACATCAGGTAAAGATGTTTTTTTTTCGAAAATCCTATGTTGCTCAAATAAAAAAAGTGTTCAACTAAGAAAATTTGCGTATATATCCCAGGATGACGCATGAAAAAACTCAGGTCATTTTGAATTTTCTGTGATTTTATACGATTTTAACAGTGGATAGTAGAAATCTGTTTCCTGCGCAGAAATTCGAAATATAGTCTCAACTTTCCACTAGAGGCTTTATTGGCTCAGCAAAAGAAACAAAAGAAAAGATACAGAGGGGTTTCTAAGGAAATAGAAAACACCCAGGTGCAAAGCACACAGAAAGAAACGGCATAAAACGGGTTAAAAACGGAGAAATAAAACGGGCTGTCTCCCGGAAGCGCTTTTCTTTAAAGCCTTTCAGCTAGGCACAATGATTTTTAAAAGATGTGTACATAAGGATAAAAGTTGAAGCACAATAAGAGAGCATCAAGAAGCTAATATAAAACACATTTAAGTCTAACCCACTTCCTATGAAGAAGAATCTTGTAGAAAAACAAGTCAACGAAGCACAAAGTGACTAGTATAAGAAGACAAAATAAGTGCAACTTCAAAAATTTCAACATAAAGATGAGAAACTTAATATTGTTGAGATGAATAAAACCATGTTTCCCTCTCTCATAATAACCTTCAGTAGCATCATGAATAAAACTAACATTATAGCTATCACATAAAACATTCTTATCATGAGCCACATGCATAAAAGAATTAATACTCTCCACATAAACATAGTAATTCTTATTAATAACAACGGGAGTAGGATTATCATAAAGAACTCGAACATGATAGACAAGTTGCATATTAAAGAGATGGTTTTGGGTAATCCCACCATAATTGTGGCAAGTTTCATGAGGATGATTCTAATTATAGCCTATGTTATAACTTTCTTTATAATACTTATCAAAGACTGGAGGCATATTGAAATCATAATTAATTTTCTCCTCAATAGTAGGTGGACTAAAAATGTCATATTCATCATTGCAATCATCATATATTGGAGGCATAGTATCATCACAAGCAATACAATATTTTTCTTCCAAAAGGCGTTCATTTGTAAACATATCATCATTTCTACTAGGAGGAGATGTATCAAGCATATAATCATTAATAGCAAAGGGATTTTCAAACACATCATCCACAAGTTTAGAGCTTTCTATATTATCATTGGAAGGATCATGGATAGTACTAATAGTACAACAATATTTATATCATAGTTTTCAGAATTGACAGATTTTCAATATCAAAAGTAGTGTGTTTCTCCCAATCATGATCACTTTCATAAATAACAGGCATAGGAAAATCATTGAGTTCAGACTCATCAACAAAATCTGTAATATGAGCAACATGCTTACGGAGAGATACCGTTACCTCTCTCCTTTTACTCCTCCTTTTCTTCTTCCTCTTCTTCCCCTTTTTAGGAGGGAGAGGCTTAAAAGGAAGCTTCTCCACATACCCTGGTTTACTGTCAGAAACAATAGAAAGAACTTTGGAGGATTCCTCCTCCTCATTAATAAGAACAAAACTCATATTAGTACTGTCATATTTTGGTAAAGTGTCCTCTTTTAGAATATTTTGTATGTAAGTATTTGCATGGAAATTTTCAACACAATAAAGATGGCATTTATGCAAGACACTATTCATATCAAAAGCACTCATATCAATCAAAGAAGTTTTTCTTAATAACTCTTCACACCCCAAAAATAATGTAAGTTCATCATGCTCATTAGGGGTGATCATGTCATCACAATACAAACTTGCAGTACTCATAGGATTCGAAAGGCTACTGTCATGGCTTGAGAATTGAAAATTAAAATGACCCACTTTACATCAAAGTTCACAAATAAAAGGATAGAGGGCACAAACTTTTTCACCAAGATCATTTACAGCCCTATCCCAGATTCTAATTTTTTCATTCCTATGATGGATACAATATTCTTCTTTGATTTGATTCTTTTCACAAGGTCTAAGTGCTCCACAGAAATTAACATGCTTATAAGAAATAATACTTTCAGAAGTTTGAGCATGTTTATTGCAATCATCAATACCAATTTCATTTTTCATGCAAGTGTCTTTAAAAGGTTCATGATATATGTCCCCATTTTTAGGAAGATTAATATAAGAAGCAAAGGATCTATACCAACAGACAACTATTTGAGGATCAAGACCATATTTAGCATTAAGCTCATGAAAATCAACGGTTTCAGCAAAAGTCTTAATGCAATCATACTCATAGTTTATACCTGATTCTTTACCTTTGTTGTTATTCCAATCTTCACTATTGATTCGAATTCTCTCAATAAGATCCCACTTAGCTTCAACCTTCTTACTACAAAAAGAACCCTCTGAACAGGCATCTAGATAATCCTTCCAATGTCCTGAAAGCCTTGCATAAAAATTAGTAACAATTATTTCCTCAGGAAGCTAATGGTTAGGTCATTTGAGTATTAATGTTTTCAGTCTTCCCCAAGCTTGGGCAATTCTTTCTCCATCATGAGGCAAAAAATTATAAATGTAATTCCTATTTAAATATAGTTCATGAGAGGGATAAAATTTAGAGTAAAAGAGAGATTCAAGTTCCTTCCACTCCAAATGATGAGGATAATGTAGTAGTTCATACCACTCCCTTGCTTTGTACTTAAGTGACAAAGGGAATAGCCTCCTCTTAACTTGGTCCATTGAGATACCTGCACACTTGAATAACTCGCATAATTCATGCATAAAGTGTAAATGATCACTAGGATGGACAGTTCCATCTCCAAAATAACGGTTATCCATGACAAGTTCAACAATTTTCTTGGGTATTTTAAAAGGAATGCTTTCAGTACGAGGATTTAAAATATCACAAGCATCACTATGTTCATCACATATGGGAGATAAAGTATCATCAAATCAAATTTTCTCCTCTAAAGCTGGAAAACTAAAAAGATCGTAAAAACTAGCTTACCCAAGCTTAGACTTTTCCCTAGAATTAGGAATGATGGGGTGCAAAGAATTAATGCTAATAACATTGCTATCACTATTATGCAAACAAACTTCCGTAGGTTTTTTAATTTTCTCTTCAAAAGCATCATGTCCTAATTCAAGATAAAGACTGCTAGTAAAAATAAAAACAAGAAGCGAGTAAAAATAAGCCTAACTAGTGAAAACAAGAAAAAAAATATAAAATTGCAGAATCTAAAGGAAATAACTCCAAGCACTCACACCCGAGGATGTGAGTACCTTTTACCTTACCTCCCCGGCAACGGCGCCAGAAAAGATCTTGATGTCTACGCATGTATCTATTCTTGTAGACAATGTTGGGCCTCCAAGTGCAGAGGTTTGTAGAACAGTAGCAAGTTTCCCTTAAGTGGATCACCCAAGGTTTATCGAACTCAGGGAGGTAGAGGTCAAATATATTCCTCTCAAGCAACCCTGCAATTAAGATACAAGAAGTCTCTTGTGTCCCCAACACACCCAATATACTTGTCAGGTATATATGTGCACTAGTTCGGCGAAAAGATAGTGAAATGCGAGTAATATGGATGGTTATAAGTAATAATAGCAATCTGAAATAAATATGGCAGCAAGCAAACATGTAGCAGAACAGGCGAAAAACGGTGTTTCAATGCTTGGAAACAAGGCCTAGGGATCCTACTTTCACTAGTGTACACTCTCAACAATGATCACATAATTGAATAACTAAATATCTTCTCTTCACTATGCTATTCTTAACCCTCTCCGGTTGGATAACAAACACTAATCATTGCGTAGGGCTGCAAAAAGCATTCCTTAAAGTAGGCATTCCCATGTCTAGTTAGCCCCACACTGTCAACTTGAGCGCCCTAGAAGGTACTAGACAAACACCACAATTCATAGAGGAGACACACACGATGTGCACACTGTCACCTTCACACCGTTGGACAAGGTGACTCCAAAGTTCATATTAATAAAACACTTGAGTAGCACAATAGATGAAGAGTAACATCTACTTATTCAACTAGATTACAAAGCTTACGATCACATATAGATCACACCATGGGAGAGAGAGATGAACCACATAGCTACCGGTAGAGCCCTCGGCCTCAGGGGAGAACTACTCCCTCCTCATCATAGGAGACAACAACGGCGATCGAGATGGATTCGATGGACATGGCTTCCGGGGGCACTTCCCCATCCCGGCAGGGTGCCAGAACAGAGATTTGTCCCCCGAAACTTGGGTTGACGATGACGGCGGCTGCCGGAAGGTTTCGTGGAATTTCGCCGATTCTCCTAGGGTTTCCGGGAGGAAGGCCTTAAATAGGTGAAAGGGCGACGTCGGTGGGCGACCAGGGGACCCTCACCACCCCCAGGCGCGGCCTAGGTTGGGGCCGCGCCTGGCTATGGTGATCCCACCATGGTGGCCGTCGTCGACTTATCTTCGAAATTCTGGATGCTTTCGGGGAAAATAGGAACTTCGGGATTCATGGGGTCCAATTCCGAGAATATTTCCAGAACAACTTTTCTGAAATAAAAAAGAGCAGGAAAACATGGAACTGACACTTGGCATCTTGTTAATAGGTTAGTCCCGGAAAACGTGTAAAAATGCTATAAAGAAGGGAGAAAACATGTAGCAATTGGCATAATATCAACATGGAACATCAGATATTATAGATACGTTGGATACGTATCAAGGGGCGGACCCAAAAAGGAAATACCACTTGGTTAACTGGCATTCGGTGTGTAGATCGAAGGAGCGGGGCGGGGGGGGGGGCTAGGCATTACCAACTCCCGAAATATGAACATTGCATTACTGTTGAAGTGGATTTGGAGGATCTACCAGGACGAGGGTTCTATCTGGGCCAAGCTCATTGGGGCTAAATATCAGCCCGACAATAACATTTTGGCGGCCAGAGGAACTGGAGAGTCCCAGTTCTGGAATAGCCCGAGCAAGTTCAGACATTTGTTCAAGTGTCGCACCCGGACTTCTAGGGGATACTTACAGTCCGTTAAACAGTAGATAAATGGCTTACGGGGCATACCGGCACCCACATCTCAATATGAGCAGGCCAACACGTAAACGTGTGACAACCATTCTCTTACTATTCATCGTCTGCGCAAACCATCCCATAGAAATCCAGATACTTCCATTGACGTACTTCAAAACATACACACATGGTACGTCAACGGCATTGGAACAAGTGATATCACAACAGATCTCTACGACACAAAAGATGGAAATAAGTTGCAAATGGCGCTCACTAGAGCAGAGATAGCAAATACAATCATCCAGAGGACACATGTCCCAACAATTCATCATTACATCACAGCGGAAGCATTCAACATGTCTGAGTACAGACAAGATCCAAATAGGCCTAAGAGGCCGAAAACGAAAAGACGGAGCCCATCCACGAAGTCTCGGATCCTGCCCGGGTCCGCTATCTACTCGTCAGCAGTCTCGTCATACTCCACGTAGTAGCCACCATGTAGATCCTCGGAACCGTAGTCTGCGGAAACCACAGCCCCAAAGGGGTCGGTACATAAACGTACTGGCAAGCAAGACTCACAGTTCACCAAAGTGTAACCCGTCAACACCAAGCACCGATGCTTTGGGTTCAACGGAAGAAAGGGGATATAAAAGATGCTGCAACTGGCTGCTCTAACCAACTACAGAAACATACTACAACTTCCGGCTAACAGAAAGGAGATAAGATAGCGTATCGTAACCAACTAACAACTAACTCCAAACAAACCCATCCTGGACCTCGCCCCTTATCCAAAGAAGCAATCCGAGGATAACTCACTCAGTTGGATTAGTGAGGGTTCAGATTGTGTGTCATTAAGCCTATTACTAGTCAGATTGTTAATCATTAGGTTTAAGTTGTCCTGAGTACTTGTTAGCCAGTACTTTCACCAAGTAGTCCATAACCGCGGAAAACACGGCTTCTCGAGAAGATTTACCCTGCAGGGGTGCACCAATTTGGCCGTACACGTAAGAATAACCCGCCAGATGGAATGCCTTCCACCAAGCGGGGCACTCAACACAACTCAACTCTTCTCCGCATCAAGCCCAAAGAACCCCGTGCAGTGAGCGCACGGCTAATCGAGCCCCACGAAGAAAAGGGGACCCTCATAGCACTCTAAGAACGTGTCTCCCTAAATGCCGACTACAAAAGTTTCCACCCTGGCCTGGGCTCGCAAAAACATGCATGCGGCAAATGGAAAACCCGAACTAAATGAGGCGATTTGGACGAGATGCGAATCGAATCAAATTGAGGGGGGCGCCCATACACGCTTCCCACATGCGGTTAGTGCGCTCATGATGGATCAGTAGACAAGACCCTTTTCCTAATTAGGGTCGACACTAGCAGGCCTCAAAACCACGCAGGGCCTCCTGCCGGTGCCTTATCATCAAATTATTATTATCCACAATATTAACAGGTTGATTGATTAAACCTCGAGCCCCAGAACATAATAGAAATATAGTAACAGAAAGTAACGGGCAACAGACTCGAGCAATACAACCCTAAGCATGCTAGTAAGACACGGACAACAAACAAAGGGGTTATAGGTGTGGAGGTGAGGCTATCTCAGGGTTAAAGGATAACATGTGATAGGTTCGTAACAGAAGCAACTATTCATAGGGCTAGCATAATAGACAACGGAAAGTATCGGTAACCAATGTTGAAAGGAACACAGTGGTTCATGTGAGTGAATACTTGCCTGCAAACCCAGTAGCCTGGTACTGAGCTAGATCCTTAGAAGGGGTGTCGTAAGTATCGTCGGTCTCAACGTCGTCGTTTATCTGAGAAGAAGCAAACAAACAACGCAGAGAACAAACAATCAATAACATGGCATAGTGCACAAACATGGGATGATGCATGACCATTTAATTGATGCATCCAAAAATAAACTAGTTGACAAGATAACAACATGATTAACTGGACCCACATGCAATTGGATTGCATATGGAAAGCCCATGAATTATGGTTGAATTAATTGTTCTACAACTAATCATCATGTGTAAGTGAATTAGCATGATGCATGGATGAGGAAAACAGCAAAATAACAACAATAGAATCAATTGGAAATAAGGTTTACCAAGTTTGAAATTTATTTATTAAGTGATGGAATTTTGGTTCCTTAAAGGTGTCACACAAGCATTTGTTGTTTTCACCAATTTTAATTGTTCAAAATAGATAACAAAGTTCGTATTTGATAAGAACACACAATTTTAGGTGGAATACATGTTTCACTTGTTGAAAAAGGATTTAGGATGAATTACTTATGAATTAAGCAAGTTAAACAAGATTTAAATGAATTTAATTCAAACATGAACTTATTTGAATTTTTATTTTTTCAAAACATTAGATGAAGTTCATATTTGAAAAGTTCATACTTTTATGGTTTGAAAACATATTTTATAGTTTCAAAAATAATTTAAGTTGGGCAAGTTATGAATTTAGCAATGTTAAATGATTTAAACAAGGTTTGAATCATTTAACCAATTTTAATTATTCAAAACATGAAACAAATTTTATATTTGAAAAGGTGGGTTAATTTTGCATGGAAAACATATTTCATTTGTTGAAATTGGATTTAAAATGAGCAAGTTATTATTTTGGCAATTTTAAATGCATTAAACAAGAAACAGTTGTTTTAAGCAATTTAAATTATTCCAAACAGCAAACAAAATTTATATTTGGAAAGTACATGAAAAGTTGATTGGAAAACATATTTATTTTGTTGAATTTGGAATTTTTATGCCCAAGTTATGAATTTTGCAAAATTAAGTGAATTGAACAAGAATTCAAATATTGCACCAATTTAAAATATTCAAAACAGTAAACAAATTTTATATTTGGGTATACAATTCAATTTGGTACAGAATACATGTTTAAAAAGTTGAATTTGGAGTTGGAATGATTTATTTATGCAATTTCTAATTTTAGGTTTTATTCTGCCATTTTTAATTCACTAGGGACTTAGAAAAATTAAACAGGGGCCTAGAAAGAAATATACAGGGACTTGTTGGTGATTTCTGTGGAGTTCTGGATCTGGAGAAATAAAATAAAAAGATGTTTTTAATCCGCAGGGGGTGGATTCGAACCCACCCCCTCTGCTTGCAGCGCCAAGGGACAGAACCATTGGGGTGGAGCTGCTGTGTTGTGATAGGAAGGGGGCAGCGGGGGGTATATGGTTCAGAAACGGTGTTAACTGAAACTTGTTTGCAGGTCGCTAACTGAACTCGACGGAGGCAGGCAGCGAGCGGCTGCTGCGCTCGCCGGAGGCGCTGTCCGTGGGGGGGGTGCGGGTGCTGTGGGGTGACCGAGAGGGAAGAGGGGAGGGGAGCGAGAGGGAGGAGAGGGATCGAGGGGAGAGGAGTCACCTCGAGCGATCGGACAGGAGGAGGCGGTGCAGAACAGGGAGCGACCGGCGGCGAGGGGAGGCTGGCGGCGGCGCTCCGGGCCGTCCCCGCCCGCGCCGAGTGGTGGAGGAGGGAGAGGGCGGCCGGGGGGTTCCATTCCCGGCCTCGCCATGGCCGGAGGGGGACCCCATCGGCGGTGATCACCGGAGGGAGGTGAGGAAATTTCGGGTGTGGTTCAGAGTTACAGAGGGAGGGCAGAGAGAAGAGAGATGGAGAAGGGAGAGAACGGCGGGGGAGAGGGAAGAAGGGAGAAGGAGAGGGCAGAGGGGAACCCTAGGGCACGGCCTAGGGTTTATAGAGGGGGAGGTGGAGCTGCAGCCGTTGCTGCTGCATCTCTGAATACGTGGATGCAGTGGATGATCGTCCGTACGAAGGTGGAAGACAGAGTGGGGTGGGTCGAAGGGGTACCAGGCCTGGGAGAGTTGGGCTGGGCCTGGTTGCCCCTCTCTCCCTGCTGTTTTTTTTTCTTCCTTTATTTTTTTTTGCAGATTTGGAATGAGAGAGAAAGGGAGGTTTTTTAGGAGTAGAAAAATTAGGAAAACAATTGTGTAGTGATTATTTTTTGTAACAGCAACATCTTTCCAACTTTTGTGTTCAAAAAGTTTGAATTAGGGTGTTGTTTGAAATTTGTTTGAAATTGGAGTGAAATTAATTATTAATTGAATAATTTGAATTAAGCAACTTAGAGGTTTTAAGTTCAAGTTTATTTGAAACAAAAGATGGCTTTGTTTTGATAATTTTCATAAAGTTCAAAATGGGTTGCTGTTTGGAAGATGTAATTGAATTTGAAAGGCATTTGAATTAAGTGAATTTGCTATTAAATGGATTATTGAAACTTCAACAATTTAATGGTTTGAAATTTATATCTTAATGGAAACAATTGATTGTTTTGATTTGAAATATCATTTTGGAAAATTGTAACATCACAAGTATGAAACAAAAGGTTTGAAATTTTGATTTGAAATTCAAATAGAAAACAAAGGAAAACAAATGAAAACATAGGAAAACAGTTGGAAAACAAGCAAAACAAATGCAATGAACATGATGTCATGATGCAAAACATAAAATAACAGAGAGCAAACATTCTAATGGCTATTTTTCATACTTGGGATGTTACATCAAGCTTGGAGCCAAACATGAGGTCTGAAACATGCACCGGACGCTCTTCTAGATCGACTGGTGGTGCGGGGAGGGGCCTCTGAAATATAGGTCCCCTCTCATTTTTGCGATATGTTCTGACCCGTACATCTCGGTTACCAAGGTGGCTGAAGGCTCCATTCACCCTAGACGCACCGTGAACTAGGAGGGGGCTGCGTAGTGGGCCCAGATGGATGCGTTGCTGGATCAACTTGTGTTGTCCGAGAGGGAGGACATGGTTAAATGGGCGCTTGAACCATCTGGTTCCTACACCGTGAGATCAATGTATGCGAAGCTTTCCCAAGGCACCTCAGTTGCCCACTTTAAGGATGTTTGGGAGGAGAGGTTGCCCCTTAAGATAAAAATCTTCTCTTGCCAGCTCATCTTAGATAGGCTACCTTCTAGGATGGTTCTCTTTTCTAAGTCAGGACCCTCGGATGGGAAGTGCACCTTGTGCGGGGAGTTAGAGGATGCGGGGCACATGTTCTTCAGTTGCTCTCTAGCTATGTTTGGTTGGAGTGTCTCACGCCAACTACTAGGGTGTAGTTGGACGTCGTCTAACTTTGCCCAATTTTTCGGGATCATGTCCTCGTTGGCGGGCCCCAGCGCAGGCTGGTGTGGTGCTTATTCCTGCTCAATCTTGGGCGATTTGCCAAACTAGAAATAAACTCGCTACTAAGAAGAAAATGTTTAACCACCCTGCTGATATCATTTTTTAAACCTTGGTCTTCTTTCTGCCGTGGTCTCTATCGGCAAAGGAGGAGGAGGCGCCAAGGCTTAGGATCTTGACGAGCGAGCTGAGAAGGCTTTACGCTCTCAGTCGGGGTGGCTGAGGCAGCGATCCGGTTCTCAGCGGTGTTGGTTTATCTGGCGGGTTTGGACCCCTTTTGTGTTGGAGGTGGTTATTTTTCCGGTTTGTTAGTAGGGAGGCGACCCCTAGGCGTGTGTTTGTGTGGTGCCTGGGCGGTGGTTGCCGGTCCTTGTATCATGTTGTCCTACGGTTGAATCTTACTGCTTTATTAATTTCAAGCTGGGCAATAATTGCCTTTTATCTAAAAAATACAATATCACATAATTTTTTTCTATTCAGATGTATTTCTGTTTTTTTTAAGAACATAAGAGACCCTTGCCTCTGTCCATGTATAGGCATACATGTTGCTTTCTTCCTAAATATCGATAGCGAGCTCTAGCATTTCTCTTAGAAATATAGTAATGCTCTACTTTGCGTTTGGTTAGTCCTCTCCTTCAGAGGCGTGTGCGGTTTGTGTTTGGTTTGTCCTCTTCTTCGGAGGGGTGTGTGGTTTGTGTTTGGTAGCCAGGTTGCCCTCTCGACATTCGTGTTCCATAACAGTTAACGAGGGTATTTGTAATTAACCAGTCAAATCTTTTATTGTCAATTAATAAAAATGGCAAGTCTTTTGTCTCGTTTCAAAACAAAATACTTGGTCTACTTTTGATAAAATCAAGTGCAAAATTTTGACATTTGCATTTACAATATATCCTCACAAAATTTGTAAAGTAACATGTAATTTAAAACATGTTGCAAGGCAAATACAACGACACTATTCCTTTTTCATGACAGAGGTATATACTTTGGACACCACTAATGAGCGAACGTTTTGACCAATGGACAGACGCGGAGTTGCCATATGACAATCTGAAAACCGGATAATTATCCACGGTTGCTTCAAAAAGAATGGGCGGTAACTCGGGTTCATACGATTGTTACCTTTTGGAATCGAGGAAACAACTTAGGTCTCGTTTGGGAGCTCAGTATTTTTGAAGTATTTCAAAAATAATTTGATTTTCGGAAATAGTGTAGTATCAAATACTTTGAGGTGGCTTTAGCAAAAACTATAGTTTAAGACAAAGGACATACCATAGAGGCTGTCACAACTTAGTTTATATACTTCAATAGTTAGGAAACTGCGCCACTTTTAAGTATTTGAAAAAAGGGCTAGACTTCCTTTTCCAAAACTGAAGTATTCATTTGCTTCGAATAGCCGCATATGAATACTTTTGAAGAAAGCCAAAACTTGAGCCCCCCGCATCGCCTCTCCCTGGCGGCTCGGGGGAAACTCTAGCTCCCCGCCGCCGCCAGCCCCATCCCCATCTTTTCCTTCGCTTCGCCGTTGCCGGAGGGGCGCCGACGAAAATCGCTGCGCGTGCTCCGTGAAGGTGGCGGCGGGGCGCTGTCTTCTCCCGCGACGTGGGCTTCCTCGCGCGTCTTCAGCGGGCGACACGGGATGGCGGCGGGGCTACTGGCCGGTTGGCTACTGGGGCTGCTCGTCGCTGCCGGCGTGGTCGTGCGAGAGGGCGGAGGGGTCAGATAGATCTGGGCCCCGCGAGGGTCGAGGGTGTTGGTCTGGTGGTCGTCCCGGGCAGCACGTTGGTGGCCGCGCGGCTGGAGATGGTGGGGCGGGGTGGAGGTGATGCCCGAGGGCGGTCCTCGTTTCTGCACGTCTTGGTTGCGGGCAAGCTTCACTGCCCAACGCGGGGGGCGCCCTAGCGGTGGTGCAGTTCGGCCGGCGGCGCTCTCGCGCGTGCGAGAATGGTGGCGGGGCAGGGCGCGACTGCTTGGCGGCAGGGACGTTCGAGAGCTGAGCTTGGCCGATGGCAGTCTATAGGCCTAGATCTAGGCCCCTTGGGCCTGATCTGGGTTATGGCGGGCCGGTCTGGGTTCCGAAGGATCGTTCCCGATTGGTATGAGAACCTCCTCGTGCTGGGGATGGCAGAGTCGACCCTACGTCTGCTGCAGCGTGGCGGCGGAAGCTTCACGGGGCCGATCCGGGCCCGGCCGGGCCTGTTGGTCTGGTATGCTACTGCTGCAACGTCCGGCCTGCTACTGCCATTGGCGGTGGAGGTTGTTCCCTCCGACGTAGTGACGATTCTTCCGTCCCGTATGTACGTAGGTTGGTTCTCGGTCCGGCCGACCTTGCAGTGCCTGCCATGGTGAGACGACGTTGGTGGCCTCAAGACTGTGCTGGCGTACGTTGGTGGGTGGTGAGCTTGGTGGAGTCGAGGTGTGTCCGGGGTTGTGGTGTGTGGGGTATCGGGAGAAATCTCTGCCGGTTCCTGCCGGCCGGCGCGGTGACGCCTGCGAGCGCCGCCATCCTTCTTGAAGGGCGTCGGGTGTGCCCCTACCCCACTCTCCTCCGTGTATCGGGAGAAATCCTAGGATAGGTCCGGGCAACAGTGTCGTCATCGTCGCAATCCTTCTTGAAGGTGTTGCTTGGTACGCGACATATTGGAAGCTTAGGAGTGTGGTGGATCTTCTCCGGTGGGCGCAGCAGTTGCGAGCCAGCTTCGCTTTCGTCAAGCCGGTGTCGTTGGCGTTCTTTTCTCTTGTTTTTCTTTTGAGTTTGCTTGTGTTGTTTGCCCCAGCAACGGTCTTATGGTTGTTTGGTGTGGTTGCTATATTAATATAACGGGGCGAAATAGACTATTTCGGCGAAATGAATACTTTTGAATACTTTGGTTTTAAATAGCTGTAGTTGTGGAACACAACTCAAAACATAGACCGGTAAAAAAAAACTCTAAGTTACAATACAGTATCTTATTTCGGAAAATTACCAAACGCACACGATTTTGAAATTAGGCAAAACCTCAAAGAATACTTTCACTCTTGATATGCATAGTACAGCCTTGGACTGGGAGGCCGTTTCGCCCTGATCTCCGGCTTCACCCTGCTCGGCGTCCTCGGCGAGGACGACACGCCCGGTTTCTCCGCGAAATCCAGCGACATGCGTCTTTTCACCGACGGCGAGGACACCGGAGGCGCCCTGTCAGGGAGCTCGGTCCTGTCGGCAGCCCTGGGGCTCGCGCAGCGGGCCTTGGCCCTCACGGACCAGGTCGGCTGCATGTAGCTGGGCGTCACCGGCGCGCCGCCGCCCGTCTCGCCCACGTCCACGTCCTTCGATCCCAGGCTCAGGATCCTCGGCAGCTCCCCAGACTGCGCGCTCGTCGTCCGCCGCAGAGAGGTCACCGTCCCACCGCTGCCACTCCCCAGGCGCTCCTGGCTGCTTCGCGGGCGCTCCGACAGGGAGGTCGCCGACCTGTGCAGAGATCCCGCCCTCGGACTCGGCGCCCGGGGCGGCGGCGCGACCGTCTTCCCCCACACCAACGGCGACCGCGGCCGCGTCAGCGTCGACGGCGACGGGCAGCCCGGCGGCCGGGGGGACCTGCTTGTCGGCGTGGTGGGTATCTGGATCGAGATGGACACCCTCGGCTTGGCGGCACGGGCAGGCGTCTTGGGCGTAGCAGGGGCGACGACGTCCTTGTCCGGCTGCGGCGCGGTCTGGCACTCCCACGGCCTCTCTGCCGCCGTCCACCGCTCCGACCAGCTCCACCCCCAGTTGGGGCAGCCGGGATCCAAGTACATTGGTGGATTCGACTGCGTGGGCGTCGCTCGTCCTGAAGAGGAAGACGCAGAGTTCTTATTCCTCCACTGCACGCAGGTTACAAGACAGAGTTCAGCAAAGAACACGAACAGAAACTACATTCAGCTGCAATGGCGATCACTACCTGATGAGAGAATGCATATGACATTGCCCGCTGCCGCTTCGACGCAGCTTCCTGTTTCATGGCAAGCGTGGCCTCCATCTGCTCCTTGGACTGATGGCTGTGATCCCAGCCTTCACCAGTCTGCTAAGTGCTAACACACAATGGTCACATCCGTACAGTGCACCAGAGATACACTATCATGAACAAATGGTGTTTCGCACCTTGATCTTGTCAAGCCCTTGCTTCAGCTGGATCTGGCTCTTGAGAGCCTTCTTGTCCTCCTCCGTCTTCACCCTCCTCGAGTATATCTGCGTCTGAACCCTTGTCATCGTCTGCATGCAGAACAGGGCATCCTCTGTCTGGCGCCTGACGGCGATCCCCTCCAGCAGCGACATCAACCGAGCCCGTGCTCTCGCCTGGCACCCTCTCCTTACCTGTAGTATGTGATCACATTGCGGTGCAAAGTTTCCAACAGTTTCAGATAGATGATCGAAATGCGATTATGCAAATCCTTTTTCTCTTCCTCGTCAATGGCTATTCCTTCCTGCAAACGAGCAATCTTTCTCTCTTCAGGAGTGCAGATGCCTTACCAAATAGCCCCTGCAGGCCGTCTGAATCCTGACGGCGGCGATCTCCTCCTTCGAACGCGCCTGCGCTCTTGGCGTGACGATGGTGGCGACTGCCTCTGCCGCCTGCACGGCGACGGCGGTGGCTTTAGCTGCGACGGACGAGGCGATCGCTATCACCGGGTATCCGGCATCCTTTCGCTCGCTCGTCGTGCCGCCGGATTTGGCCTCTGTGACCTCCACAGCCTCCTGCCGACCATGCTGCGACGGGAACGGCGTAGGAGGTCGCGGATGAGCCGCCGGAACAGGCCCCGGCGCGGCAGAGGAAGAAGCGTTGGACGAACTGGACTTGGCCAACTGCCATAACTTCTTCAGTTTGCCCGTCGGTCTCTCGGCCTTCATGCACGGATCCAAAGCATCGTGGAATCGTCAATTACACGGACTTTATCTTGATGATCGAGAAGGGAATCCTACGCACGAATGAACCTTGGAGATTTCTATTTTGCGGTTTTGCTTACCCTGTCTTCCTTCTCCTCACGATCAGGTTCCGAGGTGCTCAAGATCTTCTGCACGGCATCGAGCCACTTCACCTTCTTCCCCATTTCCCCCCTCTACGTTCCTCGCCTACCGATGGCACATGAAGAAATCATAAAAACTCAAGACGACACCAAGAACAACATGAAGAAATCGAATGTTCTTCCTGTCGGCAGAAACTGTAATCATCTTCGCAGAACATCGACATTGCAAAGATCGAGCAGAAACAACCTCTGTCGAAGGGAATCTTCTGCAGGGTCGCCTCTCGCGGCAGGAGTCGCCGGAGTTGGACACACCGATCTTCTCAACGACGGCGAACCGCCATGGCCCCGCTTGGATGGTGTCGTGTCTTCCTGTCCCTACATTTCAGTCCCACCGCGCCTCACGCCCCGCCGTTATAAACGCACGCACACCCCCCACTAGGCCCAACTAAACAAGGCCAGCCCACAAATTAATATCGATATAGTTGGGCCCACTATCACGTCGGCCTGTTAGTCCAGTCCATATAGCTCGGCCTTTCGGCCGCTTCTCCCCTCCGACCCCGTTCCGTTCTCGACCTCAACCAACCATATCACCACCCAAAACGCCCGCGCGCGCGCAGACTCCGAAGGCATCTGACGGCCAAACCCTAGGCTTTTCCTCTCCGCCCGCCTGGTTGATGCGCTCAGGCTCCCTCCGCCGCCTTCCGCTCCCGCCGGCTCGGGCCTGAGGTTTCTCACCCTCCCTCCCGCAGCGGCAAGATCGATTGGGGATTTCGAGGCTTTGCGCTAACCCTTTTTCGCCCCAATTCCGCAGATTCCTCGCCAAAGGGGAAAAGGCTTTGGGCCCTTGCTGCGATGATCTGGGCAAAGGAAGGAGATTTCGTGCATCGAGGAGAGAATCTGGAGGGGTGGGAGGACAATCTGGCGGTGATGGATTCTGCGGAGGCGTCCGTGGCGGATGGGGATGTGGCGCAGGGGAGTTTCGGTACAGCGGAAGATTTTGATGCGATGATGGTGGAATCTGGCGGATTGCAGGGTGAGGCTGAAGATAACACGGTCCAGGTGCAAACTGTTGGTGCTGAGACGGTTGGAGCTTTTGATTGTGCGATGCCTCAACATGCCGAACTTGGTAAGAATCTCAGACTCTGGTCAATTTGATGGACTGCACTTTAATTCCACCGCCTGTCTTTTTTGACTTACATGATATCGATGGATTTATGTGTACCTTATGATTTTGCAGAATTGAGTGAAGACGATCAGCGTGCTATATTCCATCTACCTCCCCTTGATTCTACAGATGGATTTCGAGTTTCTGATCTTGTCTGGGGTAAATTGGAAGGTCATCCTTGGTGGCCTGGTGAAATTTTTGACCCGTCAGATGCATCCGAGCTGGCATTAAAGCATCAGAGGGAGGGCAGCCATTTGGTAGCATTTTTTGGTGACAGTTCTTTTGCGTGGTGTGATGAATCCCAGCTGAAGCCTTTCATGGAGAACTGTTCACAGATGGAGATGCAAGGAAATTCGGACGCCTTCACAATTTCAGTTAACCATGCACTTCAAGAACTGTCAAGGCGGATATTGTCCGCGACGAGTTGCTCCTGTCTCCCAGAAGAGCTCTCTGAGAATGCCATGTCTTATATGGTTGAGAATTCTGGGCTCAAGACTGGAGTTACTTGCTCTAAAGTTAACCAGGCTGAGATGCTAAAATCGTTCAGTCCAGAAAGCCTTCTTCATTATGTTAGGTCGTTGGCTCTGTCCCCTGGCCGAGGAGGTGATCTACAGGATTTAGTGATAGCTTGCTCTCAGCTTATGTCTTTCTATCGGTCTAAGGGGTTCCCTGAAATTGCATCATTTCAATCTGCCAGCGGATGGGCAGAGAACGACGTCGACACTTTATCCACCAAGAACTTCATGCTGGGGGAAACTGTCACCAACGAAGCGCAGCCTAGTCATGTTAAGCCCAAAAGAGGCAGGGGGAGGCCTCGTAAGCGAAAGCCTGATGATAACTTAGAGTTGATGGAGAAAGGGCCCATTCTGAAGCCTTGTAATGGACCAACAGTACATAACACTGGTGAAACTGGTGAATCCGACATCGTTGTGAAGAAGTCAGCAAAAAGGAGACGTGTGCAAAGGCAACATGGTGTGAAACCAAAGGACGATGCAGTTTCAGCTTTTACTGAAGTGAGCATGGTTGAAAACGTTGAAGGGGGAGAACAGAATATTGTTTCTTGTCCTAAGGTAGAAACAACTGACCATATGCAGGACGCCTACTGGTCGGGAGTGAGTTTACATAATATCCCGATTCATAGCCTCAAAGGAGCAAGTGGCAAAACAAGGCCTATACGTAAGCGGAGACCGACATGGCGGGCACGTGCGGCTTCGTCAGATGTTTCTTCCCCGGTACAGGATATGCAGCCTGGAACGCTGGGTCAGGACAGAAAGATACAAGTGATAAAAAGATCAATTATCCATGTTGATGAGAAGATGGTCCACGAGGTAAAGCCCACTGCACTTGTTATGAGCTTTGGCAGGTCAACTGATCTTCCTTCAGAAATGGATCTTATTAGGATGTTCAGTCTCTATGGACCACTAAAAGAAACCGGCACTGAAGTGCACAAGAACACGAACACTGTTAAAGTTGTCTTTAAGAAACGTGTTGATGCTGAAAGGGCTTTCAGTGTTGCGGGCAACTTTATCTCTTTTGGACCTTCGCTCCGCAGTTTTCGGCTTGTGAATATGCCACTTTCCCTAAGCACAACTGAGTTGAATTATCCAAAGCTATGCCCTGAAGACAGTGGCCCGAAGATTCCTGGTAAACAATGTTTCTGTTATTTTGTTTAAATCCAGTGAGCTGTATATGCTTAGTTGCTTACAGTATCTTGTGTATGTGTTTTCTTATAGCTCCTATGGCGTCTGGAGTTTCACTAGATTCTGTGCAAGTTGACAAAGCCGGCAAAGGCGAGGCTATAAACAAAACATCAGTTGAATGTGCTGAGATGGTCAAGCAAGCAGGACAAGATGAAGGCACTACCAAGCGTTCTTTACATGCCGAAGGCAGAAACAAAGAGTCACCTGATGTTCTCTTGGATACCATGCAAACTGAAACTGTAAGCAAGACCCCAAAACAAGGTCTTGTTTGTGCAGATGCTGTTGTTGAGGCCTCCGCAGATACCATGGAAGTTGATAATGCAGATGAGGCTCGAGAAGGGACCAGCATATCTCGGGACGTAAGGGCTCAGGATTTTACTGGACATGTAGCAAAACAGTCTGGGGGAAGAATATGTGTTCCAGGGAATTGAGGGGTCAAAATTTGATGGGGAGACTAGAAAATGAGCTGATGTTGAACTGAAGATAGTGAGATTGCAGTTGAACCAGCAGATTAAGAAACTAGAGAAGCTGACAAGATTCTGAGTGAATGGCGCAACTAAAGCATCTGATGAACAAGTGGGTTTAACTGATATTCAGGTTGTCTAGTCAATGGCAATGGGTTCAGGATGATGCATTCTGTACAGAGAATAGTAGTTGACTCTTATAGCACCATACCGTTATTTTTTTGGTAGCTAGGGCATAGGCATCATCTTTGTCTTTTGTTTGTATAAAACCTAATCGAGTTCTGATTGTGTGGCGTGCACAGCCGCCTTTTTACCCTGACAGGTATTCTTCTGTCATATTGGTTCATTGATGATTTGAACTGGTCTCGGTGTTGCCATGTGCATTCATTTGCTGGAAAGTGGAAACCCTGATTTTAACCACTGTTTCTACTGCCATTTGACTGCCATGAACTGTAAGGCCTCACCTAAGATAGCGATGAATTATTCTAAATCGCTGCCTGCTGAGAAAATAAGAAATATGTTGGTTGCTTCTTCTATGTGTGTATTGTTCACAGATATGAGTCAGATCTCATATATTCTTCAGAATTCTTTGTGTGCAATGGTTTCCTCAAACTGCAACCAGAGCACCATCCTGATCGGTTACACATATAATTATTTGTAGAAAAAAAGACGAAGGAAAAAAAAAAGCAGTAATCTAAGTTATCTAACATTTCTTATAAAGAAACACCAAATATCACACGAGCAAGAGCGTGCACACATATCCGTTCATGCTTTCGTTTGAGGTTAAAAAGTGACAATTCCGCCACAAACCACAGTCGAGAAAAGAAGTCAAGTCGTTGTGTTTTTGTATTCTCTTGCCTTTTTCTATTGAGAAGATCAAATACTCTGTACATATTAAGTATCATAGATTTAGTACAATTAATTGCCATAATTAGTAAAAAGTTGTACCAAATCTACAACAATTAATATAAGTTGGGAGGGAGTATGTCTGTTCTTGTCTACAATGTGTCAATGATGCAACCTAAGGTCTGAGAGTTGATGGAGGGTGATGTGTGTCAATGATGCAAGCCAGTGGCGGAGCTAGGATTTTAAGATTGGGTATGCAAAAAATTCTCCAAGAATACTATGTAGAAAAAAAAATCATGTGTGATAAGCTATAAAAAATCACAATAGAAGCATGCTTAATTTCAAAAAAAACAAACAAACAAGAAAGCATGCTTGGAAATCTCATAAACGTGGCTACAGCCGTAAAAAAGTGCTAGCCCTAATTGATATAAGCAGTTAACTTGCTGTATAGATTGGGTATGCAACGCATACCCTTGAATAGGGATGGCTATTCACTTGTTGTATAGATTAACTTGCTGAGAGTTGATGGAGGGTGCCGTGCAAGAGCGGCGTGTCAGGGGAGGCAGGATTCAACATTAAGGGGAGACGAACATGGTAATTCTTGATTGAGGGTGGGGGTGGTTGTTAAGGGGGAGATAATTTTGAACTAAAAATGTATCTAGATTAGTCGCTGCATCATGGCATATAGGGAGGGGGGAAGGGGCAAGGCCACCGCGATCGTGTGGTATGCTGTTGATTTAAGGGTGTGGGAGCATCTCCACTAGAGATGGCAAAATATGTTGTGAGCTCGGTGGCGGCGACCCGATGTAGCAGTGGAGCTCCCCTTTGGCTAAATCAGGTCAGAGAAGGGAGGGTGGGGTGCGAGGCTGTCAGGGGGACGACGTAGTTGTGTGGGCTAACAACGGTGATAAAGTGTTGGCTCTCCAGCGTAGTGGATAAGAAAGAAGAGGCTAGATTTTGGGACATGCTATCTGAAAGGGGAGGGTAGGTAAAAATGTGCCTCCAAAACAAAAATCTAGGGATTGAGAGTTGTTTAGAAGGTCCGTTGTGGTACCACCTAAAAAAAAGTTGTTGTGGTATTGTTTTTGTTTGTTTTCTTTTAGAGTGAGGCCTCTTTTGGACCAGGAGTGTTAATGAGAGTTCGAGTAGAGATGCTCTGACATGGGTATGGTAGGTACACCGTTGTCTCGGCACAACAAGAACTGTTGTGTTGTGTTAGTATTCCTTTTGACTAGATTCTCATTTTTTAAATATGTACTTGATATTCTAGCAGGTTATGATACTTTTGGTTACATATCTATGTGTTTTACCGGCCACGTTTAAATGGTAGTGAGACAAATTCAACATACGATTAAACTATTCTATCAAATATGAAATCGTCAAAAATACAAGATATCTCTGTTCTCGAAAATAACGGAAGAGTATGTCGCTGGGAAAACGATCTTCTCCAACTCTTTGTGTGCACAAGCTAAATCTCGACAATATGTTTGTTTGAATGTGGGGACGCCCATTATCAAATGCGGCTTGGAGAACGACCTGGTCGTCCCCACAGCTTAAACGAACGGTCGAGATTTAGATTGTGTGCACAATAAGTTGGGAAAAAAATCTGCGCCGTAGAAACGAGAGCTTAGCTAATAGCAGGGGTGATGCTAGCGGGGGCCGCGCTGGGGCCATGGATCCTCCCATAGTGGAAATTTTTATAAATGAATCCTTGTTAGAGCATCTCTAGCGGTCGCTCTAAATAGGCGTCGCACGAGAAAAACCGCCGAAATGCAGTGCGAGAGCCCGCGCGGCGCGCTCCAGCGGTCGCGAGAGAACACTGCTGAACGGAAAGTATGGACACCTAGAGGTAAATTATCTAGATATACAACTACGGTGAATTTACCTATATGACAAGAACAACAATAAGCAAGATACAAACACAAAGTAAAGGATAGGGAAAGAGGTAACTGATAATGGAAGCACACACAGGCAAGGATGTAATCCCGAATTCCTCCTTTTCAGGGGAATACGTCTCGTTGGAGGGGTGTGAGTTTTGCCACAAAGGCCTACTCAACGCCACAAAGTCCTCACCATATTCTCCGAGGAACCTCGCCACAAAGGCCTAGTTCACCTTCCACTATTGATTTCCTTCAAGGCGGAAATCGGTGCCTTCGCAATGACCTTGAGGCACACACCCACAACTGAATTGGGGGCTCCCAAGAACACCAACAATCTTACTACAATAACAATTGAGCAACAATGGAGTCTAGGTTTTCCTCAAGGAAACCCTAGACTTGAATCCCTAATGTGAATAAGAGGGAAATGAAGAACGGGTTGGTGAATATGTAGATCGGTGCCTTCCACTTCAATCCTCCGAAGATCAACGAGTTTGGGTGGAGGGATTGGGAGATCTAGCAAGATGGATGAGCTTAATTAATGGATCAATGAATGCTGGCTGAGGAATAAGAAGGGGAGGGGGTCTTTATACCCAATCCCCAAATTCTAGCCGTTTGACACCTCACCGGAGACTCAGGTCTAGCAAAATCTCCGGCAACATTCCGGAGGGCCGGAAACTTTGTAGAACCCTGGAGACTCCGGGCACTCTCCGGACTGCATCCAGTGGGTGACACCACTTTGAATTCGCGCTGGGAGAGATTCTAGGGTGGAGACTCCGGTCTTGATAGGCCGGAGACTCCGCATAGTCTCCGCACACTTTCTCTCCCGAGTCCAGAGAATGACACAGTTTGCTTCATGCGTAGGGAAAAGCCATTAGTCCGGAGACTCCGGCACCTGCACACCTGGAGACTCCGGCTGGGCCGGAAACTCCGGGAAGACTCCGAACACAATCCGGTGAGGTTCCAGAGGGTGACACCAAAGTTCTTCTTTGCTGGGAAATCCTGAGTCCGGAGACTCCGGTCTGAGACCCCGGAGACTCTGGCCTGGAAGGAAATCCCAGCACCTCCAACACTTCTAATTCTCTTTTGTTCCTTTTTGGGAAACAAAGGCACCTTCAATGAACATTTAATAATGGACACTAAAAACATCAACACACGTTAAAATATTATGGTGTTGTTAACAAACACACAAAATAAGATTTAGGCGGGATATGCGCTTTCAATCTCCCCCTTTTTGTTGTTTTATGAAAACACAAGTATTTGCAATGATAACCGTTGCTAGACGTAGTTTTGGAAAATATAGACGGACTCCCCCTTGATGTGTGCATCAAAGAAATACAACAACAAGGATTTACACTCCCCTGTATTTTACAAACTCACATCATAAGCAAAAGAAATATACCGAACAATACAATTGCATAAGTAAGTAAGACAAGTACGGCAATTAGGCAATTAGAGGATTAGCACAAACATGGATAGATAATAGCCTCACAAACGTAGTCTTACCACACACAACCATAGAGTTAAACACATAGAGAAAATTCCAAAGCAAATAAGATAAAAGGAGACATAGGCTATAAAAGGCAAATCAAGTTCAAAAACTTGTGCTCCGAGCAACCCATGCAAATCTCGGGATATCCTAGATAGTAACTTCTCCCCCTTTGGCATCAAGATACCAAAAAGGAGAAAAAAAAGCACACTACACGTAACCCAGAGGATCAATCTCCCTCCTCCTCCTTCTCCTCCTCGTCCTACCATCACCTTGCTCATCCTCATCACCATCATCAGACTGATACTCCTCTTCATTTTCAGCGTGCTCTTCTTCTTCTGTGCTGCCATAGGAGCCTTTCCACGGTTGCGAGAAGAGGATGGAGCTGAAGTAACCTCATCGAAATCTTTCCAACGGAAGGAGGAGTTGTTCCACTCATGGTAGGACAAAGTATGAGACTCAATAACAGGCTCAAGAGGTGGGGTGCGCACAATACCAGCATGATCCTGAAGACCTTTGAGCATCTTCTTCATTTCCCGCCTTTCCTTGTATGCCTCATGGTTTTCCTTGTGGACTGCAATGGTCATGCATAGGATGTTGCGCTGAAACCATGTGAGCTTCTTTTGCTCATCTTGAACCTCGGCCTTGCCATGAAGACGAGATGGAGGGTCGTCACACTTCCTCCTAGTCACCGGGGCATCATCAAACATAGAGAGGTCCTCTTCTTCCACATC
The DNA here is from genome assembly GCA_028641055.1 of Alopecurus myosuroides. Taxonomy (NCBI): domain Eukaryota; kingdom Viridiplantae; phylum Streptophyta; class Magnoliopsida; order Poales; family Poaceae; genus Alopecurus; species Alopecurus myosuroides. The sequence continues at coordinate 121,647,521 of CM054061.1, read as the reverse complement.
ATCATGTCCTCGAAGGTGAACCTGAAGAGAGCCAGTCTTGTGTACAGTATCAGTAACTAGTCCAGGAACTTTGTCGAGGATGAGCTTCATCACATAAGGAGCATACACATGCACCTTCTTCGGCTCAGTCATGGCATGATAGATCTCTTCTTTGAAGAAATCCATGACATCCATCTCAAAACCCTCACAGTCTTCTCCAGCTTGATGGCACTTGAAGGCATGGTGAAGAAGGTTCACCAAACCACCACGAATGGCATCCACATTGCCAGCCTGAGGAGCTATGCTGGATTTGAACAGGCGAAGACGAATATTGTAGACACGCTTGAGATCTTTGTTGGTCACAACACTTGCCAATTTTTCATAGAGATAAGCCAACTTCCTCTTGCTGTAGGCGAGACCATGAACATGCATCATCTTGCCCAGATTATCACCATGGAGAGGATAGCCAAGAAGCTCTAAAAGCCTCAAGATGGAAGACTCGCACTTGAGAGGACATGTCGTCCATGTCAAAGAGATTTCATCATCCTCCCCTAAAAGTAACAGTAGCAAAGAACTGTCGAACAACCTTTATGTTGAAGTTCTGGTGGATGCCAACAAACCTCTCGAGACCAAACTCCGTTGTCACCCAAACAGCCTCCTCGAAGTAATACTTGCTGCCTAGAGCCTCTAAGTTGAGAACCTTTTGCTCACAAAGTGGATGATGCAGCATGTCATAGATCTCTGTCTGAATGAGCTCCTATTCCTTCCTCCAATAGTTAGGGTTTTGAGAAGTGCGAGCCATGGTGAAGAAAGGCTGCACCCTCATTTCCCTAAAATCACTTTTGCTCGTGCCCTTCAAAGTGATGATGTGATAAAATCGGGCCTTCTTTGCCACTTCCTGCCTTTGCATCTCAGCTACATCTTCTTGCCTAACTTGCTCTTGAGCCACCATTCGCTAAATCTGAACACCTGTCTCTAGATCGGTAACTAGATAGTACCGAGAATGATCATGGTACGGACATTGCATTCTTGGTTGAAGGTTAGGGTTGGAGGAGGAGGCCTTGGTCCTTTTCCCTGAAAGCAGCCAAACAACAAGAACAAATAGCAAATAGGTAAGCATGCATGCCCGAGAAACAAATGGAAAACCATCACGAGATATTGGGCATCAAATTGGTGATTCTACACTGGAGTCTCTAGCCTTAGGACCGGAATCTCCGGCCTACCGGAGTCTCCGGCCCTGCGGCTGAGACTCATATGCAGATCCAAGAAATTGATACACACTATGTCTAGATGATTTCAGATGAATATTTTCTCCTAAAAGTATTTCTACCATGAGTAACAGGGGGATACATCTAAAAAATCTATCTAGGTCACCCTAGAGAGAGAGAGGGGGGAGGATACCCGAGTCCTTCATGCTCTTCCTAGTAGGGGAGGAAGATCTCCCCTAAGGAGTGGTGGAGAGGGCCGGTGGAAGAATAATCCAACGGCGACAGGCGGCGGCCGGATGGGGATCTTGGAGAGGCAGTGGCGGCGCATGAGGGAGTGGGGGTCGGGAGGTGGATTAGGAAATTTTGAGCAACTCCCCACCTCGATCCCCTTTTCCCACTCTGCGAAAACCACCCAGGCCGGAGTCTCCGGCCTTTCCGTGTTTAGAACAAAGACTCTGGTCAGACCGGAGTCTCTGGTGTAGTACCCCGGAGTCTCCAGCCCCAACCTTCCAAAAATCCCAGATTTTGGTGTGGGACATGCATGTGGCTATATATCATTGGTTTTTAGATATTTTTGGCTTGGGATAAGAGACACAAACTGGAATGATACCTCACACTCAAAACTTGCAAGATCCAATCAATTAAACCCCAAGATTGAGTGTGTTTTCCATGAAACCAACCATCAAAAAGATATCTAATAAAATCCAAATAAGAACCAACTCTTCAAAAGAAGAGGTTGGTGTCCTAACCACCATGTAAGAGATTATGGTATGACACTGTGAAGATATATCTTGGGTGCATTACCAATTCTCAACATTTTAGCTCACAATTCAACATTAGAAAAAGAGAGATTTTTTTTTTGCTTTGGGCATAATGGGGGGAGGGAGAACCCAATGTGTTAGGATAACACTTCCCCTATCTACATGCCTACACCTAAACCGAAACACATAGTCAACTATAGGCCTATGTGCAAGATACTCAAGTCAAACTCTTTGAATCGATGATATTTTGCTCATTCCTCAAAAACATGAATCTTGAATCATCTAGAGGCTTCATCAATATGTCCACGAGATTATCCTTGGTTGGGACATAGGCCAGCTCAATCTCACCTCTTTTCACATGATCCCGAATGAAATTATGATGAATCTCAATGTGTTTCGTCCTTGTGTGTTGCACGAGGTTGTAGGCGATCTTGATGGCACTCCCATTGTCACATAAGAGAGGCACCTTATCCAAGTGAACATCATACCTTTTGAGGGTTTGCCTCATCCATAGCAATTGGTTGCAAGCACTAGCGGATGCCACATACTCGGCTTCGTCGGTGGAGAGATAATACAATTTTGCTTCTTAGAAGACCAACTCACCAAAGACCTACCAAGGAATTTGCATGCCCTGGAAGTCAATTTCCTATCATCTTGATCACCGGCCCAATCCGAGTCCATGTACCCACTGAGAGAAAATTGTGGCCCCTTTGGGTACCATAAACCAAATCTTGAGGTATGAACCAAATACTGAAAGATCTTATGGACTGCCACCAAATGGCTTTCCTTAGGAGCCGCTTGATACCTTGTACACACTCCTACACTCAACACAATATCGGGCCTAGATGCACAAATACAAAGCAAAGAACCAATCATAGAACGATACAACTTTTGGTCCACATCTTTACCGTCCGGATTGTGCTTGTGATGGCATTTGGTTTGCATTGGAGAGGCCTTCTCTTTAGCATCTTGGAAGTTGAACCTCTTGAGCATGTCTTGGGTATACTTGGCTTGAGAAATGAAAGTCCCATGAGACAATTGCTTCATATCAAAGCCAAGGAAGAATTTGAGATTTCCCATCATAGACATCTCAAATCTGTCATTCATAAGCTTTGAAAATTCATCATTGAAAGATTTTTTAGTTGAGCCAAATATAATATCGTCCATGTAGTGTTGGAATATGAAAAAAAAACTCTTTTTACCCTCTTTGTGAAAAGGGTGGGGTCGATTTTCCCAATTTCAAACTCACGGTCTTGCAACAACTCTCTAAAGTGCTCATACCATGCACGTGGTGCTTGTTTAAGACCATAGAGCGCCTTATTGAGCTTGTAGACATGGTTAGGGGAGTTAGGGTTCTCAAACCCTGTAGGTTTCTTAACATATACCTCCTCTTTCAATGGAAGATTTATAAAAGCACTCTTGACATCCATTTTGTTTCAATTTATAGTTATGCGAGGATGCATATCCAATAAGGATACATATGGACTCAAGGTGATCCACGTGAGCATATGTTTCATCAAATTTAATGCCTTCCACTTGAGAGAACTTTTGAGCCACCAATATTTCCTTGTTCCTCACAACAATATCATACTCATCTTTCTTGTTCTTGAATATCCACTTGGTGCCAATAACATTGCGGTAATCTTTGGGCTTCTCAACTAGCTTCCACACTTTGTTGCGTTCAAAATTATTGAGCTCATCATGCATAGATTCCAACCAATCCGAGTCCTCAAGATCCTCAAAAACTTTCTTTGGTTCCACCATGGATATGTAAGCTTGATGATCACTAAAGCTTTCCAATTCATCTCTTGTGTATCTTTTGTTTTGCACATAACTCAACATCTTATTATCGGAAGCATTAATACGCTTTAAGTCTCTAGCCACTCTTGCGGCACGACAGGCTTCGATCTCACATTATTGCAAGGAGGAATAACTTGATCATCTTAATAATTTGGGTCCTCGTCTTGATCTGAATGTTTGCCTTGATCATCATTATGGCTTGCTTCAACATGAGATGAAAAAGGTTGATCTTGGCCTTTACCTTGGCTATCTTGAATGAGAGTCTTGCATATCAACTTGATCAACAAGAGGAGGTCTTGAACTTGTTCTTGGGTTGATGCATCTCTTGCTCCCATGGCATGATCTTCTAATGTAGAGGAGGGCTCCACTTGAGTAGAGCATAGTCCTTCTCGAGTCGCCACAAGGTGTCCCTCAATGGGGCGGAAAAATCCCACGCCCATTATTTATATGTCTCCTTGAGGAATTTGAACATCTACATTGAAAACACGAAATTGCATCACTTGGTATCCATCACTTTCTTTGAACACCACACTACTAGATTCAATGAAAATCTGTGAGGCCTTGTCAAAGACTCTATAAGTGTGGGATTCGGCACCATAACCAACAAATGTACCATCAATAGTTTTACCTTGGAATTTAGACAAACCAACACCTTTTACCAAATAGAAACACTTACAACCAAAGACACAAAAGTAGGAGATATTTGTTTTGTTGCCGGTGAGAATCTCATATGGAGTCTTCATTAAGCCCTTGCGGATGTAGAGCCGGTTAGATGAGTGACAAGCGGTGGAGATGGCTTCGTCCCAAAGATATTGGGTAGACTTAAAATCTGTCGACATGGTCTTTGCCATATCTAAGAGAGTCTGATTATTCCTTTCGGCTACACCATTTTTTTGTGGGGTATATGCAGTGGAATATTGATGACGAATACCCTCTTCAATAAGGAACTAATTAAGGGTGCGGTTCTTGAACTTGGAGTCATTGTCACTCCTAATAGTCATGATGGGAACCTTGTGTTGACGTTGAAATTGATTGGAGAAGTCGATGACGGATTGTTGAGTCTCACTCTCAACTTAAATAAATAGACCCATGTGTATCTTGAGTAGTCATCAACAATCACCAAGCAATAATTCTTGCCTCCGAGACTTGCCTCGGGCACGACACCAAAGAGATAAACATGGAAAAGTTCTAGAATCCTCTATGATGAAATAAACGTCTTGCTTGGATGCGGAGAATCATGCATCTTTCCTTCAACACAAACCCTACACACACGATATTTGGCAAAGGAAACATTTTCTTTTAGTCTGAGGATGTGGCCACCCTTGTGAAGACTTTGCAAAGTTCTCATGTTGACATGGGATAAGCGGTGATGCCACAACCACCCCACGTCGGCCTTACCGAAGAGACACATCATTTGAGTGTTGGTTGACTCCAAAAAGTCTACCACATACAAATAATTTTTGACATGCCCAATGTAAGCAACATCGAGATACTTGCTCCAGATGATGACCACCTTGTTAGGATGCAAGAATACGGAGAAACCCATCTTCCCTAAAGCATGAACTAAAACTAAATTGAAATCAAGGGATTCGACAAGAATGAAATTTCCAAGGGGGATATTAGGAGCAACAACCACCTTGCTGAAACCCTTACCTCAGATTTTGTATCTCCATAAGTGACGGTTGCTTGATTTGTATTTGGTCCCATCTCCGTTATAAGTGAAAGGACACGGATGTCGCCTAGAGGGGGGTGAATGGGCGTCTAAAAATAATTATGATTAAGGGATGAATAAATGCGGAATAAAACTAACATTTAATTTATCAAGCCAAAATCTAAACAAACTAGGTTCACCTATGTGCACCAACAACTTATGCTAAACAATTCAAACAACTATGTCATAGCAAGATATGTTACTTCAAGCTCGATGGCTATCACAAAGTAAAGTTCATAAGTAAAGAGATCGGGTATAGAAATAACCAAGATACGTGGATATGATGATTTATCCCGAAGTTCACTTCCCGATGGAAGCTAATCTCCGTTGGAGAGGTGTGGAGTCCCAATGACTCCAAGCGCCCAATGGCTCACCTTATTCTCCGCGTGCCTCCACCAATGCGGAGTGCCACGATCCACTATGGGACCTTTGAGGGCGGTCACCGATTCCGTACAAGGTTGGGGCAATCTCCACAACTCAATTGGAGGCTCCCGACAATATCCCGCGAGCTACCAAAACTCTGAGATAGCAACAAGGCCTCGAAAACTTCCAAAGCTCTGAGGCAAAAATCAACCGTCTAGGGCACTCCAAGTACCCAAGAGGACAAGCTCAAGGGCACTCCAAGAACCCAAGGGTAACAAGCTTCTCAACCTTTCACTCGAACGAATCCTCGTAGAGAAATCAAACCGATGCAACCTATGCAAAGGCAAGAACACAAGAAGTCCTTAAATACTTCACTCTCAAATCCCACCAAAGCAATAAATGCTATGGGGGGAGAAAAGGGGAAGAACAAGGAAGAACTCAACAAATGAATCTCCAAGATCTAGATCCCAAAGGATTCCCGTCGGTAAGAGGAGAGATGGATTGGTGGAAAGATATATCTAGATATCCTCTCTCTTTTCCCACTAATTGGAGGCAAGAATCATGGAGGAATAGAGAGAAAGCAAGCTCCAAGAGGTCAACAATGGTGGGGGGAAACTTGCCTAAAAGGTAGGGAACCATTGGGTAAGAAGACCCATTATATAGGCCCCCAAATCAGCCCGTTGGGGGCATTCTGCGCGTCCACGACCTCTGGGCGGCCTGGCCGGCCTCCATACCGGCCACCTAACAGACCCGCCCAGCCTGGAGCCCGGCCTGGGCTGGCTTCTCTGCGTTTACCCGAAAAACACCTACACTAAGAAGGCGATATCTTTCGCCTCCGGACTCCGTTTTCGATGATCTTGGGCTCGTTGAAATCGCAACGATGAGCACTATAAGATCATGTAGAGAAACATCATAGTACATAATTGTAGGATAAAATAACATTATGAAAGGTTTGACCTCTCTATAAGGAACAATCGGTAAAAACTCCAATATAAAAACGCAATAAGTTTTTCATGCGAAACTCGTTTTTGATGAACTTGAGATTGTATTGAAACACGTGACAAGCTCTAAAACCACACATGGAGAAAACACAAATAATAACCAAGAAAGATGATGCCAAGTATACAAAGGTGTGAGCTCTCTCCGAGTAATGCGATCAAGTTGCTAATATGAGAGCCCCTCTTGATAGTACGGTTATCTATCCTATAACCCGGTCTCCCTACTAATGCTATGAGACCGGTAATATACAAAACCTATCAAGATTATACCTTTGACTTGATAATTCCACTTGAGCTAGATGATGAAGATGTTGACCTCCTCAAGATGGAACACCTTTCTTGATTTCGCTTTGCTTGGTGAAGACACATAGATTGCTCCCCCATACGCCACTATGGGAGAGGCTCTTTTAGGTAAATATTCACTTGGACATTATATCCAAAAGAGTGGCAAGCTTCAAGCATGTGATTTCTTTGATATGCTCCCCTTGAACTTGCACTTCTCGAACTTGATGACGACCACAAGTTGACGTCATCCACCATGGACTATATGAAATCTTCCTTTTGATGCAAGCACATGGAAATATACCTAACCCCACATAGATATACAACACACACATATAATGGGTTAGAACACAAAGTTATATGAACAATTACTTACCATACCATGATCCCACATGGTACATCTTCTTGATTTGTGAGTTGATCAATATTAACCATCGCTTAGCACTTTGCCTTGATCAACCTTGTATCTTTTCTTCTCTCTTCATAATAATGATGTCTTGAAGGTAAAGATGAATGTTCACACAATATTCTTCTTCAAGACATACTTGCAATATGCTCAAATCTCTCATGACCAAACTTGGGATATTCACATGAATAGCACCTTGGTCACAACTTGATTATCTTGAATCCAACACATGGACATCAAGCATTGCCTATGGAAAAACTCTACAAGTATAGCTCAATGCAACCATTAGTCCATAGTGATTGTCATGAATTACCAAAACCACACATGGGGGCACCATGCTCTTTCAATCTCCCCCATTTTTGTAATTGATGACAAACTCTTTTATGAGGGTTTATATAATGAATTTTAGCAACCATGCAAATAAACAAGCAAGGATGCATGAGCATGAAAGGCAAATGGTTAAGAACAAAACCAAAGTATAAAACCAAAATTCCTTAAACCCTCTAAACTTTCTCCCCCATTGGCATTCATTTCCAAAATGGGATCATAGAAATTTTAGATGGACAATATAGCAAGGGTTCCTCCATAGGATGTGCACTTCTCATAATATGAGCAAAATCAAATACACTTATCCAATGATGAATAATGGGAGGAACTATACCGAGGATCTGAAGATTGCAAATAAGTTGGTATACAAATCTCTAATATTCTCCTAAAGAGAAGCAAGCAATCAAAAAGATCCAATAAACCAAACAGACAAGGTATATTATGGTTTGAGAAAATGAGTGTTTTTAAAGAAAATAGAGGAGCTCCCCAATATTTGTGCATGATTTAGAAATATTGCATTTTGAATGTAAAGTGCACAAAAATGGAATCATAACTCCCCCACTGTTGTTAAAAACTCAAAGCAAGTGTAAGTGATCATAAAAGAAAACAAGGCATATCACTTGGAGCAAGATGTGGTTGAGCCATAAGAGAAGTTACCAATAAAAGGATGGACACCGAACCATTAGGATACCGATAAGACATGTAATTCTTATCATGTGTATAAGTTTCTAAATAGACCACAATCATGATGATGTCCATCCATAAAGAAACATGTACACACAATATAGTTACAAAGAGAAGAGCGAGATATCCAATCTGAAGACATAAATACGACAATAAGATCTTTGCTTGACAGCATAGCACATAGCTTTGAAAAAAAAATCTTGGAGGATATGAATGACCTTGCAACAAAAACACGTCAAAGACATCACAAACATCAATAAGGGAAAAAGAGATAGTTGGGACATTTTGATAAAAGCAACAAGTATCACAAGGAGTAAATATGTTTCATGCCATGATACAACCTACAAAAGGTTGAAATGTTAGAGTATATGCATGAGGTAGATACTTGTTACCGAGGTAGCATTGGTGATGTTGTACTATATAAGAATGAATCCATCATCATAGCTTGACTCCAATAAGCATGTAGTGATAACAACTTCTTTGTGAATGAGGCAAGCACCCAATGCATATCAAATATACCTAAAACATATTTAAGTACAAAAATGGTCCCCAAACTCATTGGGTCCAAAGTAGTTAAACAAACTAAAATATATAGGACACAATCCACATGAATATGGGCATATAGATATGAAATTGAATATCATGAACATCTTAGCCAATTTAGGACTGATGGATATTATTCTATATAAATATTGGATCAAGGAAGATAAACATGCCATAACATATACATTAGTAATTATGCATGCAATCACTTTCAAGAACCAAAAGCAATGTAGTTTGGACAAAATACCTAGTAAACAAAGATATGCACACAAAGGCATGAACTGACATAAATGTTGTCCAAATTATATCAAAGGTCCACGTCAACACATGAAAGGAGGTACCAATCGGAACCAAACAAAATCAACTCATGATTGATAAGATACCAATTAGAAAATATACCATGTAAAAATAAAATACCAAAGGAAATACTTATCACTTGGTGATACTAAATAAAAATGCATCAAGGAGTAAAATATTGAGATCCCGCTAGACATCAAATGAACCATGTCAAATTCCAAGAGATGTCAATTGAAGCAAATATCTATGAGTGAGATATCAAACTCCAATTAATACCAATTGAGGGCATCAAAGAAAAACAAATGAGCATAGAAGATGACTATATAAAATATGTTGAAAGACTTATCTCATTCAAAACAATCAAATGCAAAACAAGGAATGAGATAACTAAGCCCTCTACACTTTTTATGGTGACACAAAGTACTAAAAAAGAAAAGTTGTGCCTTCCACAAACACACAAGATAATGATTAAAATACCAATTTAAAAAGATCTAATATCAATTGATGATAACTAGTGTTCAAAAACAATCTATGATAGCTCCCCCATGATCTATGCATGATTTTTGAATTTTGCACACAAATGGGATCATCAGTCTCCACACGCATACACTAGAAACTTTCATTAAGTGGCAAGAAGATCCAATTGAAAATATAGTGTTCTAAAGAAAGTAATATAGCTCTCCCATGACTTGTGCATTATCTAGATGTTTGCATTTTAATACAAAAGCACTATAAGGGGATCCTCGCTTTTCTTACAACCATTACACTAGAGTTTTGTTTGATTATAACACATAGATCTTCAAGAGGCAAGCAAGACAATGGGAGTTCATACAAAACAATTTCTCGTCGATAATACAAATGGAAGCCAAGCGCAGTGTAAATATGATCAATAACTTCTACCACAAATATGGTTGTCACTTGTCCAAGGACAAGAAGGGTATGGTGTTACTTTTTTGTGGTATATTGCAAAAATATTCATGATCATGTTAAAACACAAAAGCTTATGGAAAAGAATATGAGTTAATTACCATGCTTACATAGAGATTCTTGGTGGCTTGAACTAGTCAAATGATCATGCAAAGCAATGCGTAATATATCTTGAAGTAACTGGTTTCCCAAATAATACATACTAGTGCACATTTGAGGAACACTGCACAAAGAAACTCTCTCAAATTCAAGAAACCAAAATATGAGATACAAAAACTAATTTAAGCAAGTATGGAACTTGTTTGAGCTAATCATGTCACGTAGTAACAAGATAATTTAGAATATCAATTCTAAGTGGCATTAACTCACATGTTCACATTTTCCAGGACTGCAATATGCACATAGCTTATTACTCCCCCATAATGTGATAATCCATTTCTTTTCAACAAGATGCAAGTGAAATCAAATAAGAGATAATTAATGAACATTGTAAAATTTGAATTTCTCATGAGAATGAAATACCACATGGAGACTCTTGTCACATTAATAATAAGTGATATACCTTATGTACACATATTTTAGGATTTTGAGGTGGCAAAGCACATCACTCCCCCAAAATGAGGTAGTTCATTAATATCTCAAAAGAGGCAACTAAATTATTCATAAATTGAAATAAATGATCAACACAAAACAAACAAGTACATGGAGTGCAAACCAACAAACACATACTAGATTATTCAAGATAGGTAATTAGTAAGCACACCTTATACAAACACATGCTAGATACAAAACTAACACATGCAAGGGGCAAACAACTTTCAATGTATATAATTTAAATACAAGTTATCGCAAGGAGACACATTGGATATGAGATAGATATATGATGATACAAATGACTTGGCTTGAGTAAATATAATTGATGAAGATCCCTTAATTCTTCATAAGATAGCCAAATCTTCAATGCCATCCAACAACACCTCTTGATCAAGTTTTAGCTTGTTGGTTCCCAACCAAGCTGGGTCCTAAGAGGTTAGTCACAATAGGCATGGAAACCCAAATGGTTTGTTTCTTGACACCACTTTGAGTGCCAACATATTTGGCAAACACATTGCGAACCTTATCCTTCCGAAGGGAAAAACATCATCAATAATGGTAGGGTTGGATAAGGTACCATTAGTGCATGAGGAAGCGGAGTGGCCCTTTTCACGACATAAGTAGCAACATTGGCTTCCTCCTTTCTTCTTAGTTGATTTCTCAACTTGAGGAGTTCTAACTTGATTCTTCTTAGGAAGAGTCCTTTCTTCATCTTGAGGTTGGGAATGAGATTGAACTTGTGGACGCTTCCCTTGTTTCTTCTCACTAAGAGGCTTCTTCTTTAATGGGAAAGACCTAACATGGTGGCCTTCAACCTTGCACTTGAAGCAAACAGTCTTGGACAAATTCTTGACTTGTTCTTGGCCCTTGTTCTTGTTGATTGTATGATTCTTCTTGATATTTGACTTCTTGTTATTATTGGAGTTGAATCCAAGTCCACTCTTGTCATTGGATAATCTTTGCACACTCAACATGTTGTCAGTGCGGACTTCCCATGACGCTTTTCTAAGTCTTTCTTCAAAGAAGTGACTTGGACCTTGAGCTCTTTTATTTCCTCTACATGGTTAGTAGCAACACAAGTAATAGAAGAAGTAGATTGTGGGGGGGCTACCCCCGAGTAGGGGTAAGATAGGTGAGAAATGGAGTTCAAGGCACTGTTCATCGAGTTCGGCCATACCGAGTTGGTACCGGCCCGATAGGATGATGCCCAGCCGGGTAGGGCGCTATCCGGCAGAGAGAACAAGAGACGACGGAAAGATTCAAGTATATGTCTGGGTCAGCCGAGTAGCACTTGGGTGATCCAGATAGAGAAGGAGTTGATATACTCGGAGGCGAAGTCAATGGAGTCGTTGAGGTGAATCCCGCGTATCGTTGAGCCGTACAGGCGTGCGGTTCAACTTACTAGGTACGTGGTAATGCGTATCGTAACGTGGGCGCAATATGGTATGGGCGGTGTCAAGTCCTGTCTCTGACAAGGGGGACAGGACATGTCAGCGGCCTACCGCGAAGACTTTCGACGACTCTGTCAGCGAAGACACAAAGGCGTGCACTGCTGCACAGTAGAGTTGTCTAGTCAGTACTTTTACCTGTAAAATAGTGTGTGGCCACCAGTATATAAGGTGGCCTCCCCCCTCCTGCGTGAGGGTCGCTACATCGCACACTTGGTGGATTAACCCTAGAGGCATTACTACTCACAGAAAGAGAGAAACAGAGAGAGAGGAAATCTTGTACTCGGCATACCATTATACAGAGAGAGAGGCAGGAGTAGGGGTGTTACCTCCACACGAGGGCCCGAACCTGGGTAGATTGTGTTGTTTGCAGTGTTCTGAGCGCGCCAGTTTGGCGTGCAATCCCTCCCCGGATACCTACAGCGTCCATCGGCCCCAACTTTAGCCATCCTATGGCATCTGTCTTCTCCACACCACGACAGTTGGCGCCCACCATGGGGCCAGCAGCGACGCTGCCTGGGGTTCATATCCGGACGTGACCCATTTCTCGTTCGGGGGAGCGCGTGGTTTGTGGCCTTGTCCATAGATTCGGCTCCCTCGACTTCATCACCGACAACGCGGGCGACTTCGGCGGCAGGCCCGTGCCTGCAGGCGGCTCCGTCATCTGCTTCGGCGCGCACCTGGTGTACGTCGCCACCACCGTCATCCGTGAGTACCCCGAGGTGGTGCTCGTTGCTGCTGACCCTCCTGCCATTCTCGCCGTCCGCGGGCAGCCAACCGGCTGCTCTACGGGCAGCATGGAGGTGATGATGACTGGCCCGACTATCACTGTCAGGAAAGGCGCGCCCACTGCGCCTGAAGTCATCGACGAGACGACTGCTCGTCCGAGCCACAATCCCTACGACAAGCCCCAGAACCAACCGGGCTACAAGGCTCCTTCTACATCAACTGCGATACCGACGCCTCGTGCCGGTGTCGTCGAGAATTTGGGCATGCCTCTCTCCACGGATGCGGATCCGACGGTGTTGAGGGCGCAGCTCGAGCAGCATCGCCAGGCCTTGCTCTTGGAAGTCGAGGAACTGGTAAAGGTTAGGCTTGAGCTCAACCTTGACCAGAATGAGTACAATAGAGCCCATGGTTTTACTCCTGTTTCTAGAAATCCTAGCAAGGTATGGATCATTCATCGCAACCTAGGCGCCGAACTAGCTAGAGATGGTAGAGCTGCTAGCAAATCTGGTAGTATGACATCAGCTGGTAGACCAAAATATAGCTCTCCTGCCAAAACACTTAGAGCCGCAGAGGCAGTTGCCGCTGAGTTGCCGAACTTATCCGGCGAAGCTCGCGCTAGGCAGCAGGACTGACTCAATGAGCTTGTTCTGGAAGCTGGTAGGCAGAATGAGGCTTTCCGGAAAGCGAATCCGGGGTGCGTCTCATGTTGTTTAGTCGCATGGGGAAAGATCCGGAGGACAGGCCTCATCACCGCTTCCCGGTGGTGAGAGAGCTCGGAGTGTAAACTCTGGGAAGAGTAAGAAGATGCAGGTGTACGATCCGGCTTTCGCCGGAAAACAGCACGCTGTAGAGCGGCAACCCGGTCAAAAACACATTGTTGCAGGTACTGGCCATCGGGCCGCCCGAGTTCACCAAGAGGGGCAAGGAGGCAACCGAGATGGCCCATCTCGGTATCAGGTTGTTAACCCGGTTCAGCATGTTGTTCGGCCACAAGCAGTTGCTACAGTGGCCAACCCGGTTGCTCAACCCGGTCCTGTGCACCAGGACCGCTACAATGACGCGTACTCGGCGATGGAGCAAGCCGGGTACTGCGACCCAAGAGATGTTGCAGCTCGGTTGGGAGCGAGGATGTTGCAGCCAAGTGATGCAAGATACAAGCTGGACAAGATCTACCTGTTCGAAGAGATAGAAGCGAGGGGCCCACCCGAACCAAGTTGTTTTGGTCCCAGAATCATGGGGGAGCCGGATGTGCCCAAGTTCCAGCTGGCTAGAGGGACCAAGACTTATGATGGAAACACCAAGCCAGGTGACTGGCTGAATCGCTATGTTACTGTTGTGCACATTGCCGGCGGTAACCGGAGATGGGCTGTGAGATATGTGCCACAGATGCTGGAGGGCCCTGCCAGAATCTGGCTCAACAACCTGCCGAGAGACAGCATCAATTGATGGCTTGATTTCTCGAAAGCTTTCATCAGCAACTTCACAAGCACTTACAAGAGGCCAACCCGGCCAGAGCAACTCTCGGCGTGCAAGTAGAGGGAAGAGGAGACTGACCGCGAGTATCTTACTTGATGGAGTACCCTGAGGAACACCTGTGAGGGTGTGAATGAGTCACATGCTATTGCCTGGTTCGCTCAAGGTTGCCGACATGGCAGTATGCTGTGGCAGAAGTTGCAAAGGGAGATGCCGAGTACGCTCACCGAGACAATCAAGATTGCAGATATGTATGCACTTGTGACCCTACTTAGCCTCTGCTCGATTCGTTCGAGCCGAGAAGAAGAAACCATGATGGAGCCCGGCGCAATGATCGCCAAGATTTCCGTAACAAGAGGAGAGATGACCGTCCGGATATCCGCTACGGATCGGACCATGTGGCTGCAGTTAACCAGGATCAACCAGCTGCTAGGAGCAGTCAGAGGCAAAAAAAACTGCTGGAGGCCAGTATGGGCAAAACTAGAATCAGGGCCAGAACTTCAAGAAGCAGTACAATGCTCCCCAAGAATACGGAGACCCTCCGAGGTTTATCTTTGAGACTATGAAGGAGGGGCCAGGCAGCTTCCACACTCGGCATCCAAGCCGGCCAGCTAACCACACTACTCGGCAGTGCAACTGGTGGGATCGAATCAAGAGTGAGGGCTTGAGCGAGTTTCCTCCCCCTCCTCCTCTGCCAGCTCCAGGTTCCAATGTTCAGCCTATCCAGGAAGCTTCTCCAAGGTCGGCCGAGAACCAGCAAAGGGAGAATGTGAACCAGGTGGCGCAGGGGGCCAACCGCAACTACAACAACCGCAACTTCAACAACAACAACAACAATCGCAACAACAACTTCAACCGGAACAACAACAACAACAACAACAACAACAACAACAACAACAACAACAACAACAACAACAACAACAACAACAACAACAACAACAACAACAACAACAACAACAACAACAACAACAACAACAACAACAACAACAACAACAACAACAACAACAACAACAACAACAATGACAATGGTGGTGGTGGAGACCGGAATCAGTATCAGGACCATCATGAGAGCTATATGGTGTTCACCACTAAGCCGGGTGACAAGTAGAGCCAACGCATGCGAGCGATGGAGGTGAACGTTGTGATGTCGGTTGTGCCGAATTACATGCATTGGTGTGACCAGGACATTGTCTGGTCCAGAGCTGATCATCCCAAGATTATGCCCAACCCGGGTACCTATGCTCTGGTGGTGGACCCAACCTTCCTGGGGTCCAAGAAGAATGTGAAGTTCAGCAAGGTGCTGGTTGATAATGGTAGCAGCAGCAACATTATGTACCGAGATACCATGGAGAAGCTCGTAGTTGCCGAGAACATACTGCTGCCCAGCCGGACCACATTCCATGGCATTGTGCCAGGAGTGTCTTGTGTTCCCATTGGCCGGATATGGATTGATGTGCTTTTTGGCACAAGAGATAACTGCCGGACCGAGTGCCTGCAGTTTGAGGTGGTTGATCTTCAGAGCCCCTATCATGCTCTACTCGTCAGGCCGGCTCTGTCCAAGTTCATGGCCTCAACACATGCGGCGTACCTGAAGATGAAGATTCCCGGTCCAAATGGCATCATCACCATCTCGGGTGACTACAAGCGCTCCCTAGAGTGTGCCTCTGCTGGATCTCGGCTTGCCGAGTCCATGGTCATTGCGCCGAGAAGAAGAGGATACATGAGGTGGTGGCCCTAGCACATGCAGCTCAACTCGGTATGTCATGCATGCCGAGCTCTCAGCATGGAGCCACTTTCCAGGCCTACCAAGAGACAATGAAGGTGCAGATTGACCCGGAGTTCCCGGAGCGTGTTGCCATCATTGGTGCCGGATTGGAGGAGAAATAGAAAAGCGCACTCATCCACTTCCTTCATGAGAATCGGGATGTCTTTGCATGGTCCAACCAGGATCTGCCGGGTGTCCCGAGGGAGTTGGTTGAGCACTCTTTACATGTGCGACCAGATGCCAAGCCGGTCAAGCAGGCGATGCGCCGTTTTGCAGCAGAAAGAAGGAAAGCCATCGGTGACGAGATCACAAGGCTGCTGGCAAGTGGATTTATCATGGAGGTTCTGCATCCGGATTGGCTGGCCAATCCGGTTATGGTGGAGAAGAAGAAGGATGACCCAATGGTCGCTGTGGTGTGTCGCATGTGTGTGGACTACACCGACTTGAACAAGGCCTGCCCCAAGGACCCATTCCCTCTGCCCCGAATAGATCAGGTGATCGATTCCACTGCCGGGTGCGAGCTCTTGTCTTTTATTGATGCCTACTCTGGTTTTCACCAAATCCCTCTAAATCCCGCTGATCAAATAAAGACTGCTTTTATCACCCTGTATGGGGCTTATTGCTATCGTGTTATGTGTTTTGGCTTGAGGAATGCTGGGGCCACGTACCAAAGGTGCATGCAGAAATGCATGCATGAGCATATCGGCAAAAATGTGCAGGTGTATGTGGATGACATAGTCATCAAAACCAAAGAAAACACACACTGCTGAGCGATATTGAAGAAACATTCACAAGCTTGCGCAAATACCGGATGAAATTGAATCCAACCAAGTGCACATTTGGCGTCCCGGCCGGGAAGCTACTTGGCTTCTTGGTGTCTAGTCCGGGCATTGAGGCCAATCCTTCAAAGATAAAAGCTATAGAGAGCATGTCTTTGCCAAGATCACTGAAGGATATGCAAAAGTTTACCGGGTGCCTGGCTTTCCTTAGCCGGTTCCTGGGGAGAATGGGTGAGAAGGCCTTGCCTCTCTATCAGCTCATGAAGAAAAGTGACAAATTTTTCTAGACCCCGCAAGCTGATATAGCGTTCAAGGAGCTCAAGAGCATGCTGGCTACCGCTCCAGTTCTGGCATCTCCACTGCCTAAGGAGACAATGTTGCTCTATATTGCAGCTACCAACCGGGTAGTGAGTGTGGTGGTGGTAGTGGAGCGAGAAGAAGAAGGAAAATCCGTGCAGAGGCCGGTTTATTATCCCAGCGAAGTGCTATCCATCTCCAAGAAAAACTATCCGCACTATCAGAAGATGACTTCTGGGGTTTACCTTGGTGCTAAGAAGCTCAAGCACTATTTCCAGGAGCATCCAATTACAGTGGTGAGCACTGCTCCCATCTTGGAGATTATGGGCAACAAGGATGCAAGTGGTCGGGTGGCCAAGTGGGCAATTGAGCTAGCCACTTACACCATGTTGTATGCGAGAAGAGAAGCCATCAAGTCCCAGGGCCTGGCGGATTTCTTTGTTGATTGGGCCGAAATGCAGTACGAACCTCCCTTGCCGGAAACAAACTTCTATAGGATGCATTTCGATGGCTCTAAAGTGAAAGAAGGGCTCGGTGCCGGTGTTGTACTTGTACTCACCTCACCCAAGCGGGACCAACTCAAATATGTCCTGTAGATTCATTTTCCGGCATCCAATAATGTGGCCGAGTATGAAGCCCTGGTCCATGGGCTGAAAGTTTCCAAGGAGATTGGAATCCGGAGGATTGTATGCTATGGTGACTCGGACCTGGTGGTTCAACAGGTCTCGAGGACTTGGGACGCGTTGGATGCCAACATGGCATCTTACCGGTTCCTTGTCCAGAATATGACCGGATTCTTCGATTGGTGTGAATTCCATCACATCCACCGGGCTGAAAATGATGCAGCGGATGCTTTATCCAAGTTGGGTTCTTCTCGTCAATTCATCCCGCCTGGGATTGCTCTGGAGCATTTGAGGAAGCCCTCTATCAAGCCCTCACCCAACTCGGAGTCCATATTCATCCCGACTCTGCCGGGCTCAGAAGCTATTCCCATGGAGATTGACTGGGAGAGCTCAAAGGAGAACCCGGAGACTGCTCCATCCAACCCAGGGACTGCCTCAGTAAACCTGGGGACTGTCGCATTCATCGACGGGATCATTTCTCAGTACTCGGGGACTCGTCTCCAACTTGGAGCAAGTCATGTCAGCCGATCCAATGGAGGTGGATGAACCAGTGTTTCCTACTCGGGAGACACCGAGTTGGGCTCTGCCCATATTATCCTTTCTGATGGATGGTACTTTGTCGAGTGATGAGGTCACAACTAGGCAGATACAATGAAGATCCAAGGGCTATATCATCATCAACAAAGAGCTGTACAAGAGAAGTGCCACTGGCGTACTCCAACGTTGTGTTGAGACGGAAGAAGGAGAAGAGGTTCTCAGAGAAATACACCAAGGGGAGTGTGGGCACCATGCCTCGTCTCGGGCCTTGGTCAAGAAAGCTTTCTGGCATGGATTCTTTTGGCTCACTGCCTTGTAACAAGCAGAAGATCTAGTGAAAAAGTGCAATGGGTGCCAGAGGTACGCAAGCAAGATTCATATGCCAGCTTCCGAGTTGAAGACCATTCCCATCACTTGGCCATTTGGAGTATGGTGTTTGGATATGGTGGGCCCTTTCAAGCCAGCTCGGGGCAACATGACTCACATCTTGGTCATGGTTGATAAGTTCACCAAATGGATTGAGGTGAAGCCAATCCGGAAATGTGATGGAAACACATCAGTGAGTTTCTTGAATGATATTATCCTGAGGTATGGCTACCCACATGGGATCATCTCGGATAATGGGACAAACTTTGCTGAAGGAGCTTTTGCTCGGTTCTGTAAGGAGAAGCGGATCCGACTAGACATTGCATCAGTCGCCCATCCGGCTTCAAATGGACAAGTTGAAAGAGCAAATGGCATGGTCCTATCTGGAATAAAGCCAAGGTTGATTGAGCCATTGCTGAAAACACCTGGGTGTTGGCTAGACGAGTTGTTGGCGGTGTTGTGGAGTCTAAGGACTACCCCTAACCGATCAACCGGATACACATCATTCTTCCTGGTATATGGAGCAGAGGCCGTGTTGCCCACTGATCTTGAGCATGACTCACCAAGAATAACCCTCTATACTGAGGCAGAGGCAAGAGAAGCCCTAGAAGATGATGTTGACCTGCTCGAAGAAGCAAGAGAATTAACTCTCTCGCGCTCACTTGTATATCAACAGAATCTGAGACGCTATCATAGCCGGAAAGTAAACCCAAGGGTTTTCCGAGAAGGAGACATGGTGCTTAGGCTTGTGCAACGCACAGCCGGGATGCACAAACTTTCCCCTCCGTGGGAACGGCATTTCATTGTGAGCAAGGCTCTGCACAATGATGCGTACTACCTCATCGACGCACAGGCACCACAGAAGAACAGGGCGGATAAATCCGAAGAGGAATCCAAGCGTCCCTAGAATGTAGCTTTACTCCGCCGTTTTCATTCATGAACAAACATTATATGTATCTCCCTAACCGAGTTAAGTTCCAAGTCGGCACTCTGAATTTGAACTCGGGGACTGCCTGTGCCAAAACTTGTTTTGTGTATTTACTTTCTTTACTTTGTCTACTCGGTTAGTCTATTCGGAATTTCATGCGCATGTCTAGTAATGTGTTTAAACCTAAGGGCCAACTCTTCGACTTTGCTTTGTCCGCAACCCGGCTTCATGGCAAGCCAGAGAACAAGCCAAAGGTCAATTAACACACGAAAAACTGCTAAGGAAAGAAGGAGTGTATCAACCGAGTAGGGTGCTTTTTCCTTCTGTGTTTTCGGTTAAGTGTTGGGCAGTGTTAATTTCAAATCTCAAAGATGTTAAGTATTAGAAACCCGGTTTTTGAAATCTTGTGACTCGACTACCAACAAGCCACAAGTGGCAGGTAAGAGCAAAGACAAAAGAGCCAGGCGGATAAGAAAAGCAACTCGGGGACTCGGAATTAGCGCAATCCAGCATTGAGCCAGTCTTGCTAGAAACTTAAATAAAAACTAAGTAGCACACGAAACAATAAATTGTGGCATACATCTGCACCCGGCATGCCGGGGATCTGATAAAAAGTTTGAGGGTGAATAAGAACAGGAACTTAGGCCGTTGTCGAGGGGGTGGTATTGGCGTCAACGCTTGACAGGTCGGAGGACTCAGTGACGGGCTCGGAGGCTACAGTCGATGCAGGGTTTGGAGAACAGGCAGTTGAGGTAGGAGGCCCGGATGCGGTGTTCTCAGCAGTGGCCTCCGGTGCGCTCAACTCGGGGGCAGGAGTGGAGATCACCATTTTGGTTGACAACTCCGGAAGAAGCAGTGGGTTGTGGATCAGCTTGGATCTCCTCATCCACCTCTTCGGAGCCATCTTTTCGGCTCGGCTGCCTCCTGGTCATCGCCCTTCTCGGACTCCTCATCGCCTGCCTCGTTCTGCTCGGCTCCTTTGTCGCCTGCCTGGTCCTGATCGGACTCTTCATCGTCGGCATGGCCCTCGTCGCCATCTTCATCGTCATTATAATCTTCACCGTCCTCGACGTTGGTGTACGGCTCCGTGGGGCCATCTATGTACTCCTTGGTATCAGCATACGAGGATAGCCGGTATGCCGTATCCTGGCGGCGTTGGATAAATTCATCCTGCTTGGTCCACTTGGAGTCGTTCCGGAGTGTTTTGAGCCTGTTGAGGTCCAGATTTTCATACCAGGACAACACGAAGTGGAGTGCCTCATCTGCGCCAGCTCGGGCTGCAGAGGTGTGCCATTTCTTCAGTTCCTCCTTAACATAATCCAAGTTGGAGACCAGCTTGTTAATTCTGGTCGGGGGCTCGACATCCGGCCAGAAGACCTTGTGTAGGCGCATGCCGGTGGACACAAGGGTGGTACCCAGGCCCTTGAAGAGGTGAACCTGGTTTTTGATGTTCTCAATCTGGTCATCAATCATGACCGAGTCACTAACATCGTGGCCAAGCTCCTTCCGCAACTCCCTGTCCTTTGCCACAGCTTGCTCAGCGCTCGCATTGAAATCTGGGAAGGTCCCTGAGAGAGGCGATGCTGGGTAGAGTCAAGAAACCAGATAAGAAAAACCGGAGAAAAGAAACCGAGTAGAAGAAACCGGATGGAATAAGTTAGTGAAGGGAAGTAACTTACAGCTCAGTTCCAAAACAAGATCCCTAAGCCGGCTGGCCCATCCTTCAGCAAGGGCACGCTCCTTGTTCAGCAGACCTCGGGAGTTGACCAGCATGGTGTCGAGGTTGGTGTTTCGTGCCCTGAGGAATTCAATCTCCCTTTCCAGTGCAAGCTTCTCGATGGCCGCCTGGTTCAACGCCTCAGTCTTTTCGGTCCCGGCCTACAGTGCCGACTTGATGGCGTCAGCCAGCTCACGCTTAAATTTGAACACCTCCTTCTTCTCGGCGGCAAGCTCTGCCTCCAACTTGCTCTGGCTGGACTGCACCTGTTGCTGCACCTCGGCTGGAGTGACGCACCCTTGGTGTTGTTCAAGGAATAGCTGGCGTTCCTCCGAGAAGGAGGCAATCCGGTCAGCAAAACAGTAAAAGCACATAAATTGGATGAAAGAAAAAGAAAATGCGACTTACTCTCCAGATCCAAGATTTTGCTCTCTGCGGACTCAGCCAGTACTGCACAGTCCTGATTCTTGTCAGCGAGGGCCGTGTGCTCACCTACAGAGAAACAAAAGTTGAGCAGAGAGAAAGAGATTGGCGTAAACACAAAACGCACAAACAAAAAGTGTTGCACTTACTTTCTAAAGAGGATATCTTGGTGATGGCATCAGTAAGGTTCTGCTCCAAAATAGTTGTGAGTTGGGAAACATAAACCAGGTTAGAATACTGATGCCGAGAAAGCATAAGCAGTAACTAGGCAAGAATAAAAGTTACCTCTTTGGCCACGCTCCTCCTCCAGCTTCCGGTTCTTCTCCTTGTCGTTCCGGTGGGACCAGAGGAGCTGGCGAAAGATCTTGGCGCGGATTTCAGTGCAAGTCTGAAGAGAGAAAAGAAACAAGTTAGTTGGAAGATTCGACCCGAGTAGACTTCAACTCGGTCGAGTATTGCCTACTTGGCTCAAATCTCGACGACTGGGTGATATATGATTTCGGATAAAGAGCAAAACTTACTCGGGAAGTGACCTCGGCATCTTCTGCAGCGACGCGCAGACAGTACATCTTGTGCACCAAAGTGCTGCTAGATGCGGCAACGACCATGGAGATATGGCCGATATCGGCATTGTTCCAAGCCTCCCGGTAGCTGTCTAGGTTGCCCAGCTTCTTGCCGTTGTACTCAGCATCAACGTGACCTATCCGGTCCAGAGCGGCATCCATGTCTTCGCGCAGCTCGTGAGCAAGCTCGGCCAGCTGCGTTTCTGGCTTGATGGTCAGGGTGCCGGCTTGAGTCTTGGGGCCGGCCGCGCCGATCTTCTTCGTCTTCTGCAGTTGCTGCTGCTGCGCCCGCTCCTGCTACCGTAGCTGGTGCGCCTCCTACAGCTCTCGCCAGTGAGCCGTAACATTCTTCGCGGCGCCAGATGTTCCGCTGCCACCCGCCCCTGCAGCCAATTTCGAGGGGGCAAAAGTGATCTGTGCTGCTTTGGTTGTCGGCTGCGTGTGGTAGGGCTGCTATTTGCGGGCACCGGGTCGCTTCTCAGCAGTGGAGGGCTTGTTGTTGCTGATGCTACTGCTGGAGCCCGACGCTTGGCCGGGGGAGCTGTGATCGTGGTGGTCTTAATCTCGGCGGTCTTGGCGGTGGCTTTCTCGGCTGTGACCGTAGCCTCCAAAGGTCTGGGTTGTCTTGGCGCAATTGGTGGCTTGGCTCCTCCTGATACTGGTGGAGGAACCTGTTACTCAGTTGAGGGTGGCTGCTGCTATTGCTGCTCAGTCTCCTTGGCACCTTGTTGGTGGTGCTCGGAAGATTGCTCTAGGTGCTGCTCTGCTGGTTGCTGCTGCTGCCCGGCTTGCGCAGCATCTTGCTGCTGGTGTTGGTCTGTTGGGGGGTGTTGCTGCTGTTCTGCGGTGGGCTCTGGTGGTTGCTGTTCTGGGGTGGGCTCCGACTGCTTCGAAACCCTGTCAGTCTCCATCTCGGCGCTGGTGTCGTCAGCGCCGATTTCTTGGTCTTCTCGGTCTGGAGGAGGCATCTCGACCCTCTCCTCAGGCTGGGCTTCTGCCTCGTCGGGATCGAGGTTCACAATTTTGCGAGCGGTACTCGGCCTTGGAGGCGCCTCAGGGGCGTCGGCGTCGAGGGGATCGCTAAAGAAAAGAAGAAGAAGTGGAGGAATAAGAAATGTGCAAACACAAAGCATCCGGAATGAAAAGAAAAAGGGCAGATACGACAAGGAAACAGGAACATGGAAAAACTCAAAAGAAGCTTACGCGTCCTCGGTCGGCCGCACTGGCCTCTTGCGGGTCGCAGTAGCCTTGGTGGGATTCCTCGCGCCTTTCTTCTGCTTCTTGGTAGCGGGGGGCTCGATGGCGCCACTACCGGATCTTTTTCTCGTCCCGATGGGGGGGTCGACAGCCACGGGCACCGCATCAATCTGTTCCTCGTCCATTTCCTCTAGAGCTAAGATAAAGAAATGCAACGGTGAGCACACTATGAGCACAAGAAGAATCCGGAAAGAATTGAGGTGCATATGATGGAGGTCTCGGTCACCTTCATCATCCTTGGACCAGTCCCGGATTGATGTGGAGACTCGGGACTTACCATCTTGGCATGTAGGAGGGACAAGCGGGACGTAGAGTGTGTCATGGACATCGTACTGCTCCGCGTCGTCCTCGGTTCTGTCTGGCTGCCAATTTTGCTCGAAGATAGCCTTGTCCTCTGTTTTCTGGCGAGGAATAGCCTAAATATGCAAACACAAAGCATAAGGTACATAGTATACTCAAGGGAACCAGGTTGAGACTCTACTCGGTCCAACATGCAAACACAAAGCATACAAAGCTAAGTCCTATCAGAAGAGGCCGGGTTGAGGCTCTACTTGGTATAGCATGCAAATACAAAGCATACAGAGCTAAATCCTTTCACGAGGAACCGAATTAGGACGCTATCCGGCATAGCATGCAAACACAGAGCATAAATGGTTGAGTCTACTCAATAGGAACCGAGATGAGTTCTAATCGGCATAGCATGCAAAGATAGAGCATAAATGGCCAAGTCTATTAAATAGGAACCAAGATGAGCTCTACCCGGTGAAGCATGAGAAATAGCAAGCAAGATCAACTAGGTGCGTACAGAAGGAAACTTACTTTGGGGGTTGGTTGATCTCGGCTGAATGGCGCAAGACCATAGAACCAGGTGTCCGAGACGGTGGCCTTGAGGATGGACCGAGCCCAGATCGCCACCTCCTCCTTGCTGAGCTCGAATGTAGTTGTGCGGGTGAAGTGGTGGGGTCCGCCCATGAAGCACATCTTGTGTGCTCGGAGTTTGAGAGGGAGAACCCGGCAGCTCAAACAGGCAGCGATCATATCATCCCGGTGGAGTCCCAGCTCGATCAACTGCTTCAATTTGTCGTCAGCGTGGTTCGCATCCGGCACGGTCTTCTTGGGGTGGTACCCCCAGTTCCTCATAGCAGTGGGAGGAACGTTCCCAAAGGCCGGAAACTTCATGAGATCAACCGGCTGCTCACCTAGCGCCGGAGTGGGATTCCTCACATACAGAAACCCCCTTTTGCCACTTCCGGCAGGTGTCCAATCCCAGAACCCGGGGGTAGGTGCAGGGAGTCCGGCAGACGATCATGGTCGTCCCGGTTTGGGTCATCACCTTGGGAGCATTCGGGTTGGCTTTATTTGGAAGAACTTGCTGGCGGAAGAAGAAGTATTTGGCCCAGATGTCTACCGTGGGGTAGACACCGAGATAAGCTTCACAGCAGGTGACGAATGTGGACATCATGGCTATGGCGTTAGCCGGAAGATGATGTGGTTGGAGGCCAAAGTAGCAGACGAAATCTTGCATGAATTTTGAGATGGGAAGGACGAAGCCGCGCTTCAAGTGACTGAGGAACATGACATACTCACCGGGCTGGGGCTGCGGCTCCAACTCGTCGTCGGGTGGCCTGCAAATAACTCCCGGTGGTACCCGGCGGGTATTCACCAGCCACTGGGTGTCACTGGCTGTGACATCAGATCCCTCCCAACTGGCGCGGGTGGAAGCAGGGCCATCCAGATTCAGATCGGCGACGGGCTCGAGCGCCATCGGGGCGTCTCCGGCGAGGAGGATCTTGAAGAAGGGAGATCTTGAAGAAGGAAGCGCGGCGCAGTCGTACGGCGACGAAGGCGCGAGGTCGAGGATGACCGCGTCGAGGATGACCGCGTCGTGCAGTGAAGATCTTGAGGCTCTCGGGCGCACTCCGGCAAGCGGTGGCGCGTGGGGATGCTCTCGTCCTCTCTCTGCGAACGGCACGGCGGAGTACGGTGGTTCACAGTGGGACGATGCACTCTGTGTGAGTTTGGCGAAAGGAAGAAGAAAGGTGCGGGGGAAAATGACGGGGAAGCCAAGGCAACGGGCGGCGCGGGGGTACTTAAACCCCCTGGAGCGCAGTTATTGCCTAGGATCAGTTGTGACAGAGATCGTGTGTACATGGGGAGTTATTGCGTCCGTTAGAAACGCACGAAGCGATTAAATCGCGGATAACGGACGCAGTCAATCCCACGTCGCGCGACGTGGATACTCAAGTACCCCGTGTGAAGTGACGCAACGACTCTTGGGCTCGGCGTGCAGTGGCAGGCGCGTGTCGTGCAACCGCATCAGACCCGAGGCGTCGTGGGCTGCGGTTGCGTGCCACGTGTGGAGCCTTATACGCGAAGATAACAAGGCTCTGGTTTGAGCGGCGAAGGTTTGGAAATTTGGCTAAGTGCTGGGATATCTGCAAAATCCAAAGCAACTTGGTCTATCCGGCTCGATGAAGAAAACTCCATAGGCAACAATGGAGTAGATCCGAGTTCAGATCGAAGTCTGCCGAGTTGAAGTGCAACTCGGCTGAGGATATCAGGGAGGTTTCTGGTTTTAAGCTGGCAGGGCCTAGCGTCCAAGTTCACCGGACCCTACCAGCTTTGGGGACTAAGTCGGGGGGCTACCCCCGAGTAGGGGTAAGATAGGTGAGAAATGGAGTTTAAGGTACTGTTCACCGAGTTCGGCCGTACCGAGTTGGTACTGGTCGGATAGGATGATGCCCAGCCGGGTAGGGCGCTATCCGGGAGAGAGAACAAGAGACCAAGGAAAGATTCAAGTATCTATCTGGGTCAGCCGAGTAGCACTTGGGTGATCCAGATAGAGAAGGAGCTATTCTACTCGGAGGCGAAGTCAATGGAGACGTTGAGGTGAATCCCGCGTATCCTGGAGCCGTACAGGCGTGCGGTTCAACTTACTAGGTATGTGGTAATGCGTATCCAAACGTGGGCGCAGTACGGTATGGGCGGTGTCAAGTCCTGTATCTGACAAGGGGGATAGGACATGTCAGCGGCCTACCGCGGAGACTTTCGGCGACTCTGTCAGCAAAGACACTGAGGCGTGCGCTACTGCATAGTAGAGTTGTCTAGTCAGTACTTTTACATGTAAAATAGTGTGTGGCCACCACTATATAAGGTGGCCTCCCCCCTCCTGCGGGAGGGTCGCTACGTCGCACACTTGGTGGATTAACCCTAGAGGCATTACTACTCACAGAAAGAGAGAAACGGAGAGAGATAGGAACTCTTGTACTCGGCATACCATTATACAGAGAGAGAGAGAGGCAGGAGTAGGGGTGTTACCTCCACACGAGGGCCCCGAACATGGGTAGATTGTGTTGTTTGCAGTGTTCTGAGCGCGCCAGTTTGGCGTGCGATCCCTCCCCGGATACCTACAGCGTCCATCGGCCCCAACTTTAGCCATCCTATGGCATCTGTCTTCTCCACACCACGACATAGATGCTTCATTGTTAGAGCAACAAGTCATGGAAAGAAATTCATCACAATATGTAGCGAAATTAAG
This sequence comes from Alopecurus myosuroides, assembly GCA_028641055.1. Lineage (NCBI taxonomy): Eukaryota > Viridiplantae > Streptophyta > Magnoliopsida > Poales > Poaceae > Alopecurus > Alopecurus myosuroides. The sequence continues at coordinate 121,620,198 of CM054061.1, read as the reverse complement.
AGTGAATGAATTAATAGGACTAGCACGAGGCAAAATAGAATTTTGAGTAGAGTTTGTGCTAATGTCCACATGAGGCTCACAAGATATCACCTTGGTAATAATAGCATCATGAGCTAACTTTAGCTTATCATGTGAGACTAAAAGATCATCATGAGAGCTTGAGAGCTTTTCGTGATTTTCTTCCAATTTCCCATAATTGCTAGTTAGCAACTCAAGTTGAGCCCTTAGCTCAACATTCTCCTTCAACGTATACGATTCACAAGAAATAGAGTTAGTAGCACAAGCATCATTATTAATAGAAATAGGAGAAGACAACTTGGAAAGTGATGTCTACGCACGCTTCTATTCTTGTAGACAGTGTTGGGCCTCCAAGTGCAGATGTATGTAGAACAACAGCAAGTTTCCCTTAAGTGGATCAACCAAGGTTTATCGAACTCGGGGAGGTAGAGGTCAAAGATATCCCTCTCAAGCAACCCTTCAATCAAGATACAAGAAATATCTTGTGTCCCCAACACATCGAATAACAAACACTAATCATTGCGTAGGGCTTTGACAACACTCCTCAAGTCTATATCCCCTCTCTAGGGCACCCCAATGTCACTACGAGCGCCATAAATTATTACTAAACAAACGCCACAATTTCATAGGTTCACCTTCCAACACAAGATATAAATATCATGCTAAACCACACGGAGCACACACTGTCACCTTTACCCCGTGATCAAAGTGTTTACGGAGACAACAAAACCACTTGAGTAGCATAACAGATGAAGATCAATCTACATATTCAAATAGATTACAAAGCTCATGATCGCATATAGATCACACCATGGGAGAGAGAGATGAACCACATAGCTACCGGTAGAGCCCTCAGCCTCGAGGGAGAACTACTCCCTCCTCATCATAGGAGACAGCACGGCGATGGAGATGGTGGTAGAGTCGATGGAGATAGCTTCCGGGGGCACTTCCCCGTCCCGGCAGGGTGCCAGAACAGAGATCTGTCCCCCGAAACTTGTCGGCGGTGGTGGCGGAGCTACGAATGTATTTTGTGGAAAAGGTCGATCCCCTAGGGTTTATGCCTCGAGGAGTATATATGGGCGAAAGGGCGATGCCGGGAGGTGGCCAGGGGCCCACACCCCTAGGTGGCGCGGCCAGGGGGACCCGCGCCACCCCATGGTGTGGCCACCCTGTGGCCCCCCTCCGTGGCTCTTCGGGACTTCTGGATGCTTTCGAGACTTTTAGGACTTCTGGCTTTCGAATTTTCCAATTCCGAGAATATTTCCAGAACAACTTTTCTGAAACTAAAAACACCAGAAAACAAGGAACCGGCTCTGTGGCATCTTGTTAATAGGTTAGTCCGGAAAATTGATAAAAATGACATAAAGAAGGGAGAAAACATGTAGCAATTGGCATAATATCAACATGGACCATCAGAAATTATAGATACGTTTGAGGCGTATCAAGCATCCCCATGCTTAGTTCCTACTCGTCCTCGAGTAGGTAAACGATAAATCAAAATAATTTCTGAGGTGACATGCTACCACACAATATTGATCATAATATGTAAAGTAGAGCATGTAAACTAGGATAAAATGAACTAAAGTTGTGATCTATATTTGATATCAACAAGTAATGCATAAACAAATAAGAAAGAAGCAAAACTTTTAATGAATCAATACTAAAAGACTATCAACCGTGCAAAGTTTATTAGAGATGATTTAAGCTTTCAAGAACAACAATATCATGCACGTGAAACGATCTTCACAACCCCTGTTAGGATCAAGTCAAGCTTTCCACACGATGCAATGCTTGAATCTTAAACTATTTGCACACTGAAAACAAGCAAGTGTTCTGCGTTGGTCCCTGGCACCGGGACGTTATGGCTAAGAGAACATTATGGGGGGGTTGGAAGGTCAATGGAAGAAAGCCTCACAAACCTAAAAGTGGTCATTAGACAAGAGAACTAGTGGGGTGCATCCAACGGATGCACACAGAGCTATAAGTGTATGAAAGCTCTCCAATAGAACTAGTGGGGTGCATCCAACTTGCTTGCTCACGAAGACCTAGAGCTCATTTGAAGAGGCTCGTCATTGTAATATACAAGCCAAGTTCTATAATGTAAAGTTCCCCACATAGTTATGAATGATAATAATATGAAAACTCTCTCCAAACGGAATTATTGGTGCTAAACATGAATCACAAGTGTGGTATAAAGGATAGTGATGCTCCCCCTCTCTCTTTGGCCCTTTTTTTTTTTTCCTTTTGGGCTTTATTTTTATTTTTATTTTTTTATATATCCTCACCGGTAGGGGCAACACCCTATATTACAATGAATCATCACAATTTTAGTACTCTAACTCATAATGGAATATCTCTGATGTATCCAACTGCATGCTCCTGCCAGTGTAGCAGTATGCATAAATAACCATGAAGCTCATCATCAAGTAACATAATGGAGGTGGATGTTGTGCAGCAATATATCTCGGAATGCTATGGAAATGCCATGATAGGTAGGTATGGTGGCTGTTTTGAGGAAGAATATATGGGCTTATGTGTAGGAGAACAAAGTCCTCCCACGGGATTTGGATGCACTGGCGAAGTTTGCACCAACTCTCAATGTGAGAAAGGGCAATGCACAGTACCGAAGAGGCTAGCAAATATGGATAGTGGAAGTGCCAGGTACCGCAACATAGACTCACGAGTTAAAAGATAACAGCAAGAAAATCATCTTACAAGGCACAATGCAAATCACTCCAAGAGGGTCCGTGGCAGTGACAAGTCACTGTTAGCTACCCCGAGCGTAGCGCGTAACAAAAGGCCGATCAGAAATGTATCACTCGTAGCAATCATATACCATTGTTTCTGTCAGCTGGTAATTTAAGTGTGGCACAGTTTCAAGTTTATTAGACCAACCATTAAAAGTTTACACTTACTAGTCCTTCCCGTTTATCCCTTAAGAAAATTAATATCTCAAAACAACAACAGTGATTCAAGTGAAGCAGTTTAGTGATCTACAAGACCATGCGAATTTTTCCACCATACCAACTACCTCATAAGCATTTCTATTCCCATACAAGCACCATACAAAATATGCTTTAACAAAAACTCTCCAAATGCTACATCAAACAAACATGAGAGTACTCACATAACACTACTAAAACTAACAGCTCTAATAAGAGATGCATGAAAACAAAGGCTAAACGCAGTACTAGCAAAAAGTGAACACTCACAGAACAATAAGAATGAAAACTAGAGTGTTCTAAGCAATGAAAACGGAGCGTGTATCTCTCCCACACAAGTATGATAAGATCCAACCATGAACTACAGAAAATAAAACTAAACAAACTGAAAGCAAAAATAAAAGACGCTCCAAGTAAAGCACATAAGATGTGACCGAATAAAAATATAGTTTCACTAGAAGTGACCTGATAAATTGTTGATGAAGAAGGGGATGCCTTGGGCATACCCAAGCTTAGACGCTTGAGTCTTCTTGGAATTTTATTGCATGTACCACCGGGGCATCCCCAAGCTTATACTTTTCACTCTTCTTGATCTCATCATATCATCCTCTTCTCTCGACCCTTGAAAACTTCCTTCACATCAAAATTCTCACAATCTTCATTAGCAACGTTAGTGCATTTGAAATAATAAATTCACATGGTTCAGTTTCAACACAAGTCTAACACTCAAAAACACATTAGCTACTGTCACAACTTCTTTCAAAACTTTTTTTCTCAAAAGGACACCAAAAGATAAAGATTAAGATGCAAATGCGATAAATGGCAGAAATATGTCAAAACAGAACAGCAGGTAAAGATCGATTTTTTTCAAAAATCTTCTGTTGCTCCAATCAAAAAGTGGTATTCTAAGAAATGTTGCGCATATAACTCAGGATTAAGCACAAAAAAGTTCAGGTCATTTTGAATTTTGTGTGATATTTAACGGAATTAACAGTGGACATCAGAAATCTGTTTCCTGCGCAGAAATCCGAAATATAGCCTCAACTTTCCACTAGAGGTTTTACTTGGCTCAACAAAAACTCAAAATAAAATATATACAGTGGGGTTGCTACGGAAATAGAAAACACCCAGGTGCAAAGCACACCAAAGAAAATGAAGGAAAACGGGTTGAAAACAGCGAAATAAAACGGTTTGTCTCCCGGTAGCGCTTTTCTTTAACGCCTTTCAGCTAGGCAAAGTGATTTTTTTTAAAAAAAATGCTCACATAAGAATAAGAGTTGAAGCACAATAATATAGCATCAGCAAGCAAATATAAAACACATTTAATTCTAACCCACTTCCTATGAAAAATAATCTTGTAGAAAAACAAGCCAACGAAGCACAAAGTGACTAGCATAGGAAGACAAAATAAGTGCAACTTCAAAAATTTCAACTTAAAGAGGGGAAACTTAATATTGTTGAGATGCAAAAAACCATGTTTCCCTATCTCATAATAACTTTCAGTAGCATCATGAATAAAATTAACAATATAACTATCACATAAAACATTCTTATCATGAGCCACATGCATAAAAGAATTAACACTCTCCACATAAGCATAGTCATTCTTATTAATAGCAGCGGGAGCAAATTCAACAAAATAGCTATCATTATCATTCTCATCACCAGAAACATCAAATTGAGGAGGCATTTTGCAATCATAATTAATTTTCTCCTCAATAGTAGGTGGACTGAAAATATCATATTCATCATTGTAAACAGGTGGAACTAGAATACCACAATCATTATAATCATCATATATTGGAGGCAAGGTATCATCAAAGAAAATTTCCTCCTCAAACCTTGGGGGACTTAAAATATCTTATTCATCAAAACTAGCTTCCCCAAGCTTAGAATTTTCCATAGCATTAGCAATAATGGTGTTCAAAGAATTCATACTAATAACATTGCTATTAGCATGCAAATAAAGCTCCATAGGTTTTTTAATTTTCTCTCTCATATTTTTGTTGTTTTCCATTGAGACTAACTAGTAAAAATAAAAACAAGCAACAAGTAAAAATAAGCCTAACTAGTGAAAACAATAAACAAAAAGATATAATTGCAGAATATAAAGGAAATAACTTCGAGCACTTACACCCGAGGATGTGAGTACCTTTTACCTTACCTCCCCGGCAACGGCACCAGAAAAGAGCTTGATGTCTACCCACGCTTCTATTCTTGTACACAGTGTTGGGCCTCCAAGTGCAGAGGTTTGTAGAACAGCAGCAAGTTTCCCTTAAATGGATCACCCAAGGTTTATCGAACTCAGGGAGGTATAGGTCAAAGATATCACTCTCAATTAACCCTGCAATCAAGATACAAGAAGTCTCTTGTGTCCCCAACACACCCAATGTACTTGTCAGGTATATAGGTGCACTAGTTCGGCGAAGAGAGAGTAAAATACAAGTGGTATGGATGATTATAAGTGATAATAACAATCTGAAATAAATATGGAAGCAAGCAAACATGTAGCAGAACAGGCGAAAAATGGTGTTTCAATGCTTGGAAATGAGGCCTTGGGCTCCTGCTTTCACTAGAGGACACTCTCAACAATGCTCACATAATTGAATGCATAAATATCATTTCTTCACTATGCTACTCCGAACCACTCTCCGGTCGAATAACGAACACTAATCATTGCGTAGGGCTTTAACAACACTCCTCAAGTTTATATTCCCTCTCTAGGGCACCCCAATGTCACCACGAGCGCCATAAATTAGTACTAAATAAATGCCACAAGTTCATAGGTTCACCTTCCAAACAAGATATAAATATCATGCTAAACCACACGGAGCACACACTGTCACCTTTACCCCGTGATCAAAGTGTTTACGGAGACAACAAAACCACTTGAGTAGCATAACAGATGAAGATCAATCTACATATTCAAATAGATTACAAAGCTCATGGTCACATATAGATCACACCACGGGAGAGAGAGATGAACCACATATCTACCGGTAGATCCCTCACCCTCGGGGGAGAACTACTCCCTCCTCATCATAGGAGACAGCAACGGCGATGGAGATGGCGGTGGAGCCGATGGAGATGGCTTCCGGGGGCACTTCCCCGTCCCGGCAGGGTGCCAGAACAGAGATCTGCCCCCGAAAATTCTTGGCGGTGGCGGCGGAGCTACGGATGTATTTTGTGGAAAAGGTCGATCCCCCTAGGGTTTATGCCTCAGGGAGTATATATGGGCGAAATGGTGATGCCGGGAGGTGGCCAGGGGGGCCACACCCCTAGGTGGCGTGGCCAGGGGGACCCGCGCCACCCCATGGTGTGGCCACCCTGTGGCCCCCCTTCGGGGCTCTTCGGGACTTCTGGATGCTTTCGGGACTTTTAGGACTTCTGGCTTTCGATTTTTCCAATTCCGAGAATATTTCGAGAACAACTTTTCTGAAACTAAAAACAGCAGAAAATAGGGAACTGTCTCTGTGGCATCTTGTTAATAGGTTAGTCCGGAATATTGATAAAAATGACATAAAGAAGGAAGAAAACATGTAGCAATTGACATAATATAAACATGGAACATCAAAAATTATAGATACGTTTGAGACGTATCAAGCATCCCCAAGATTTGTTCCTACTCGTCCTCGAGTAGGTAAATGGTAAAACAAAATAATTTCTGAGGTGGCATCCTACCACACAATCTTGATCATAATATGTAAAGTAGAGCATGTAAACTAGGATCAAATGAACTAAAGTTTCGATCTATATCTTATATCAACAAGTAATGCATAAAAAAATAAGAAGAAAGAAGAAAAACTTTTAATGAATCAATACTAAAAGACTATCAACCGTGCAAAGTTTATTAGAGATGATTTAAGCTTTCAAGAACAACAATATCATGCACGTCAAACGATCTTCACAGCCCCTGTTAGGATCAAGTCAAGCTTTTCACACGATGCAATGCTTGAATCTTAAACTATTTGTGCACTAAAAACAAGAAAGTGCTCTGCGTTGGTCCCTGGCACCGGGATGTTATGGCTAAGAGAACATTATGGGGGGTTTGGAAGGTCAATGGAAGAAAGGCTCATAAAGCTAAAAGTGGTCATTAGACAAGAGAAAGTCTTACAACCGAAAAGGGGGTGCATCCAACTTGCTTGCTCACAAAGACCTAGAGCTCATTTGAAGAGGCACATCATTGGAATATACAAGCCAAGTTCTATAATGTAAAGTTCCCCACATAGTTATGAATGACAATAATATGAAAACTCTCTCCAAATGGAAGTATTGGTGCTAAACATGAAGCACAAGTGTGGTATAAAGGATAGTGATGCGCCCCCTCTCTCTTTATTCTCTCTTGGGCACTTTTTCTTTTCCTTTTTCCTTTTGGGATTTTTTATTTTTTTTATATATCCTCACCGGTAGGGGCAACATCCTATATTACAATGAATCATCACACTTTTAGTACTCATAAATCATAATGGAATATCTCTGATGTATCCAACTTCATGCTCCTGCCAGCGTAGCAGTATGCGTAAATAACCATGAAGCACATCATCAAGTAACATAATGGAGGTGGATGTTGTGCAGAATATATATAGGAATGGCTATGGAAATGCCATGATAGGTTGGTATGGTGGCTGTTTTCAGGAAGAATATATGGGTTTATGTGTAGGAGAACAAAGTCCTCCCATGGGATTTGGATGCACTGCAAAGTTTGCACCAACTCTCAATGTGAGAACGGGCAATGCACAATACCGAAGAGGCTAGCAAATATGGATGGTGGAAGTTCCAGGTACCGCAACATAGACTCACGAGTTAAAATATTACAACAAGCAAATCATCTTACAAGGCACAATGCAAATAACTCCAAGAGGGTCTGTGGCAGTGACAAGTCACTGTTAGCTACCCCGACCGTAGCACGTAACAAAAGGCCGATCAGAAATGTATCACTCGTAGCAATCATATACCATTGTTTCTGTCAGCTGGTAATTTAAGTGTGGCACAGTTTCAAGATTCTTAGACCAACCATTAAAATTTTATACTTACTAGTCCTTTCCGTTTATCCATTAAGCAAATTAATATCTCAAAACAACAGCAGTGATTCAAGTGAAGAAATTTAGTGATCTACAAGACCATGCAATTTTTTCCACTATACCAACTACCATATAAGCATTTCTATTCCCAACCAAGCACCATACAAAATATGCTTTAACAAGAACTTTCCAAATGATACAGCAAACAAACATGAGAGTACTCACATAACACTATTAAAACTAACAGCTCTAATAAGAGATGCATGAAAACAAAGGCTAAACGCAGTACTAGCAAAAAGTGAACACTCACAGAACAATAAGACTGAAAACTAGAGTGTTCTAAGCAATGAAAACGGAGTGTGTCTCTCTCCCACACCAGTATGATAAGATCCAACCATGAACTACAGCAAATAAAACTAAACAAACTGAAAGCAAAAATAAAATACGCTCCAATTAAAGCACATACGATGTGATCAAATAAAAATATAGTTTCACTAGAAGTGACCTGATAAATTGTTGATGAAGAAGGGGATGTCTTGGGCATCCCCAAGCTTAGACGCTTGAGTCTTCTTGGAATTTGCATGGATGTAACACAGGGTAATACCCAAACTTATACTTTTCACTCTTCTTAATCACATCATATCATCCTCTTCTCTTGACTCTTGAAAAGTTTCTTTACATCAAAATTCTCACAATCTTCATTAGCAACGTTAGTGCATTTGAAATAATAAATTCACATGGATCAGTTTCAACACAAGTATAACACTAAAAAACACATTAGATACTGTCACAACTTATTTCAAAACTCTTTTTCTCAAAAGAACACCAAAAGAAAGAGATTAAAATGCAAATGCGATAAATGGCAGAAATCTGTCAAAACAGAACAGCAGGTAAAGATCGATTTTTTCAAAAATCTTCTGTTGCTCAAATCTAAAAGTGGTATTCTATGAAAAGTTGCGTATACAACTCAGGATTAAGCACAAAAATCTAAGGTCATTTTGATTTTTCTGTGATTTTTAACGGAATTAACAGTGGACAGCAGAAATCTGTTTCCTACGCAGAAATCCGAAATATAGCCTCAACTTTCCAATAGAGGCCTTAGTTGGCTCAACAAAAACTCAAAAGAAAAGATACAGAGGGGTTGCTAAAGAAATAGACAACACCCAGGTGCAAAGCACACCAAACAAAACGAAGGAAAACGGGTTGAAAACAGCGAAATAAAACGGGTTGTCTCCCGTAGCGCTTTTCTTTAACGCCTTTCAGCTAGGCATAGTGATTTTTTTAAAAAAATGCTCACATAAGAATAAGAGTTGAAGCACAATAAGAGGGCATAAAGAAGCAAATATAAAACACATTTAAGTCTAACCCACTTCCTATGAAAAATAATCTTGTAGAAAAACAAGCCAACGAAGCACAAAGTGACTAGCATAGGAAGACAAAAAGTGCAATTTCAAAAATTTCAACATAAAGAGGGGAACTTAATATTGTTGAGATGCATAAAAACATGTTTCCCTCTGTCATAACAACTTTCAGTAGCATCATGAATAAAATTAACAATATAACTATCACATAAAACATTCTTATCATGAGCCACATGCATAAAGAATTAACACTCTCCACATAAGCATAGTCATTCTTATTAATAGCAGTGGGAGCAAATTAAACAAAATAGCTATCATTACCATTCTCATCACCATAAACATCAAATTCAAGAGGCATTTTGCAATCATAATTAATTTTCTCCTCAACAGTAGGTGGACTGAAAATATCATATTCATCATTGTAAACAGGTGGAACTAGAAAACACAATCATTATAATCATCATATATTGGACGCAAGGTATCATCAAAGAAAAATTCCTCCTCAAAACTTGGGGGACTAAAAATATCATATTCATCAAAACTAGCTTCCCCAAGCTTAGAATTTTCCATAGCATTAGCAATAATAGTGTTCAAAGAATTCATACTAATAACATTGCTATTAGCATGAAAATAAAGCTCCATAGGTTTTTTAATTTTCTCTTCAAACACTTCATGTCCTAACTCAAGATAAAGATTATAAATATCTCTCATATTTTTGTTGTTTTCCACTGAGACTAACTAGTAAAAATAAAAACAAGCAACAAGTAAAAATAAGCCTAACTAGTGAGAACAAGAAACAAAAAGATATAATTGCGGAATATAAAGGAAATAACTTTGAGCACTCACACCCGAGGATGTGAGTACCTTTTACCTTACCTCTCCGGCAACAGCGCCAGAAAAGAGCTTGATGTCTACGCACGCTTCTATTCTTGTAGACAGTGTTGGGCCTCCAAGTGCAGAGGTTTGTAGAACAGCAGCAAGTTTCCCTTAAGTGGATCACCCAAGGTTTATCGAACTCAGGGAGGTAGAGGTCAAAGATATCCCTCTCAAGCAACCCTGCAATCAAGATACAAGAAGTCTCTTGTGTCCCCAACACACCCAATGTACTTGTCAGGTATATAGGAGCACTAGTTCGGCGAAGAGAGAGTAAAATACAAGCAGTATGGATGATTATAAGTGATAATAACAATCTGAAATAAATATGGAAGCAAGCAAACATGTAGCAGAACAGGCGAAAAATGGTGTTTCAATGCTTGGAAATGAGGCCTTGGGCTCCTGCTTTCACTAGAGGACACTCTCAACAATGCTCACATAATTGAATGCATAAATATCATTTCTTCACTATGCTACTCTGAACCACTCTCCGGTCGAATAACGAACACTAATCATTGCGTAGGGCTTTAACAACACTCCTCAAGTCTATATTCCCTCTCTAGGGCACCCCAATGTCACTACGAGCGCCATAAATTAGTACTAAATAAACGCCACAATTTCATAGGTTCACCTTCCAACACAAGATATAAATATCATGCTAAACCACACGGAGCACACACTGTCACCTTTACCCCGTGATCAAAGTGTTTACGGAGACAAAAAAACACTTGAGTAGCATAACAGATGAAGATCAATCTACATATTCAAATAGATTACAAAGCTCATGATCACATATAGATCACCCCATGGGAGAGAGAGATGAACCACATAGCTACTGGTAGAGCCCTCTGCCTCGGGGAGAACTACTCCCTCCTCATCATAGGAGACTGCAACGGCGATGGAGATGGCGGTGGATTCGATGCAGATGGCTTCCGGGGGCACTTCCCCGTCCCGGCAGGGTGCCAGAACAGAGATTTGTCCCCCGAAACTTGTCGGCCGTGGCGGAGGAGCTACGGATGTATTTGTGCAAAAGGTCGATCCCCGTAGGGTTTATGCCTCGGGGAGTATATATGGGCGAAAGGGCGATGTCGGTAGGTGGCCAGGGGGCCCACACCCCTAGGTGGCGCGGCCAGGGGGACCCATGCCACCCCATGGTGTGGCCACCCTCTGGCCCCCCTCCAGGGCTCTTCGGGACTTCTGGATGCTTCCAGGACTTTTAGGACTTCTGGCTTTCGAATTTTCCAATTCCGAGAATATTTCCAGAACAACTTTTCTGAAACTAAAAACAACAGAAAACATGGGAATTGACTCTGTGGCATCTTGTTAATAGGTTAGTCCGAAAAATTGATAAAAATGACATAAAGAAGGGAGAAAACATGTAGCAATTGGCATAATATCAACATGGAACATCAGAAATTATAGATACGTTTGAGGCATATCAGCAAAGCCCTTTTGAATATGAAGCTTTAAGTTGAGTATGTGCGACTTTTAGCTCATCATTTTTAGTTTTAAGACAATTAACCACCTCAAGATTTCTATCATGAGAGTCCTTTACTTTTGATAACTCTAGAGTAAAATTCTCTTCAAGAGATTCATTGGTGGTTTGTTCTTGTACAAGAGTTTCCTCTAGTTTTGCAATTTCATTGGAATAATCATGCTTCCAGATACAACACGCGTCAATGCATGCTTCCAAATCCTTAATGGTGATATTGCGCCTATCAAATGCTCTAATGATTTCTAGGAAATTGGCACAAGCATCTTTATCCTCATAAAGGATATTGTGAATCACTTTACCTTTCTCCATTAACGAATCATTGTCATTATCATCATCATCATCATCATCATTATCATAATCATCATCATCATAACTAGATACATTGATGTTCAAAGTAGGAGCTACCTTTGAACCTTTAGCCATAAGGCATAAGTAAGATATGGTAGATGACGATGAACCATTACTTGAAGCACCACTTATATCCACATCTTGTTCCATGGAATGTTGATTTTCTTCTACATGGTTATTAACACAAGTACTAGAGGAAATACAACCATTTTTACTACGGCAACAAGATGTATCAAGCATATCATTATAAGATTTAGTCAAGGAATTTTTACATGATATGCATAGACTATCAACACAAGCATGTAAATCATTTTGGGTGCTAGATGTGTTTAAGTCCATAGACAAAGTATTGCAATAAGATAGAGATGAAGAATCGTCAACAATAAGCTTACTATCAAGATTGCAATTTTTGTCACTACTCACCATATCATTATGTTGTGGCTTGCCACATTTTGTTGAAGTAGAAGAGGTTGAGAAATCATCACGCCCGGAGGTGGAGGGAGAATAATCATTCCCACAACTTTTGGACACATCATATTTATCTTGAAGCTTGATCCATATCTCATGAGCTTTCCAAGATGGCCTAATTGACTCAAGAACTACAATGCTCAAATATTTAAAAAACACATTAGCAGCTTGAGTATTGAGATATAAGTTTTTCTCATCCTCTAAATAGCAATCAAGACCCGTTGGAGTAGAAAAACCCATATCTACAATTTTCTGTATATTTGGACCCATGTCCTTAAAAATATTAAGCATACTAATTTTCCAAGTATTATAATTTGTGCCATCGAATATAAAAGTGTCATTATGCACTAATCCCCTAGCCGACATCTTTACTCTCTAGGTTGTGAAACCCTATGAAGAGAGACCCGACTCTGATACCAATTGAAAGGACACGGATGTCGCCTAGAGGGGGGTGAATAGGCGTTTAAAAATAATTATGGTTAAGGCTTGAATAAATGCGGAATAAAACTAGCATTTAATTTATCAAGCCAAAACCTAAACACACTAGGTTCACCTATGTGCACCAACAAGTTATGCTAAACAATTCAAACAACTATGTGGTAGCAAGATATGTTACTTCAAGCTCGATGGCTATCACAAAGTAAATTGCATAAGTAAAGAGATCAGGTATAGAAATAACCGAGATACATGGAGAATATGATTTATCCCGAAGTTCACTTCCCAATGGAAGCTAATCTCCGTTGGAGAGGTGTGGAGTCACAATGACTTCAAGCGCCCAATGGTCACCTTATTCTCCTCGTGCCTCCACCAATGAGGAGTGCCACGATCCACTATGGGACCTTTGAGGGCGGTCACCGATCCCGTACAAGGTTGGGGCAATCTCCACAACTCAATTGGAGGCTCCCAACAATATCCCGCGAGCTACCAAAACTCCGAGATAGCAACAAGGCCTCGAAAGCTTCCAAAGCTCTGAGGCAACAATCAACCGTCTAGGGCACTCCAAGTACCCAAGAGGACAAGATCAAGGGCACTCCAAGAACCCAAGAGTAACAAGCTTCTCAACCTTTCACTCGAACGAATCCTTGTAGAGAACTCAAACCGATGTAACCTATGAAATGGCAAGAACACAAGAAGTTCTGAAATACTTCACTCTCAAATCCCACCAAAGCAACAAATGCTATGAGGGGAGAAAAGGGGAAGAACAAGGAAGAACTCAACAAATGAATCTCCAAGATCTAGATCCCAAAGGATTCCCCTCACTAAGAGGAGAGATGGATTGGTGGAAAGATAGATCTAGATCTCCTATCTCTTTTCCCACTAATTGGAGGCAAGAATCATGGAGGAATAGAGAGAAAGCAAGCTCCAAGAGGTCAACAATGGTGGGGGAAACTTGCCTAAAAGGTAGGAAACTATAGGGGAAGAAGACCCATTATATAGGACCCCCCAAATCAGCCTGTTGGGGGCATTCTGCGTGTCCCCGGCCTCCGGGCCGGCCTGGCCGGCCTCCAGGCTGGCCACCTAACAGACCCGCCCAGCCTGGAGCCCGGCCTGGGCTGGCCTCTCTGCGTTTTCCCCAAAAATATCTACACTAAGAACGCGATATCTTTCGCCTACGGACTCTGTTTTCGATGATCTTGGGCTCATTGAACTCGCAACGATGAGAACTATAAGATCATGCAGAGAAACATCATAGTCCATAATTGTAGGATAAAACCAAATGATGAAAGGTTTGACCTCTCTATAAAGGAACAATCGGTAAAACCTCCAATATAAAAAGCGCAATAAGTTTTTCATGCGAAACCCGTTTTTGATGAAATTGAGCTTGTATTGAAACACATGAAAAGATATAAAACCACACATGGAGTAAACACAAATAATAACCAAGAAAGATGATGTCAAGTATGCAAAGGTTTGAGCTCTCTTCGAGTTATGCGATCAAGTTGCTAATATGAGAGCTTGATAGTACGGTTATCTATCCTATAACACGGTCTCCGTCCTAATGCTATGAGACCGGTAATATAAGAAAACTATCAAGATCATACCTTTGCCTTGAGCATTCCACTTGAGCTAGATGATGAAGATCTTGACCTCCTCAAGATGGAACACCTTTCTTGATTTTGCTTTGCTCGGTGAAGACACATAGATTGCTCCCCCATACGCCACTATGGGAGAGGCTCTTTTAGGTACATCTTCACGTGGACATTATCTCCAAAAGATTGGCAAGCTTCAAGCATGTGATCTCTTTGATATGCTCCCCTTGAACTTGCACTTCTCGAACTTGATGACGACCACAACTTGACGTCATCCACCATGGACTATATGAAATCTTCCTTTTGATGCAAGCCCATGGAAAGATACCTAACCCCCACATATATATAACACACACACATATAATGGGTTAGAACAGAAAGCTATATGAACAATTACTTACCATACCATGATCCCACATGGTACATCTTCTTGCTTTGTGAGTTGATCAATATTAACCATCGCTTAACACTTTGCCTTGATCAACCTTGTATATTTTCTTCTCTCTTCATATAATGATGTCTTGAAGGTAAAGATGAATGTTCACACAATATTCTTCTTCAAGACATACTTGCAATATGCGCAACTCTCTCATGACCAAACTTGGGATATTCACATGAATAACACCTTGGTCACCACTTGATTATCTTGAATCCAACACATGGACATCAAGCATTGCCTATGGAAAAACTCTACAAGTATAGTTCATTGCAACCATTAGTCCATAGTGATTGTCATCAATTACAAAAACCACGCATGGGGGCACCATGCTCTTTCAATAAGTGTCCTGCTTCCAGTTATATGACTTGTACACCCACTATCAAGTATCCATTTTGACCTACCAGAATCATAGTCCTACAAGAAATCATTGACTTGAGTTAGGACACGAGGAGGGTCCTCTCATGTTAGCAACAAGGGCCTTTGGAACCCAGATAGAGTAATAAATGAAACCCTCAATAGGACCAACATATTTAGCTTGCACAACACCATAATAATCAACAAATAAGAAATGGTGTGGATTTTCAGTTCCCGTGCAGTTGCTACGTGTAGTGTTGTCCCTAATGACAATACCACTCGCACCAACATTATTATTTGCTTGTGCGGGCTTGGCCTTGTTCTTGTTCTCCTTCTTCCCATTGTTCTTGCTCTTGGCAACATATCAAGACCTTGCTTGCCATTTTATGGTCTAGGAGCAACCACTCATGGCTTTGGATCCACTTTTGCCTAGGAGCCACAACCTTATCAACACTAGGTCCCTTACCCTTGACTCTTGCTAGCTCTTCCTTTAACCTAGCATTCTCCTCAATAACATTTGCATGATCACAGGAAGAAGTAGAAGTACTAGGCATATTGAATTGATCTAGTTGAGTTTGAAGTTGTTCCCAAGACTTGTCGAGGGCAGAGTGTTCACTCTCCAAGGCCTTGTGAGCCTCGGTGAGCTTCTCTAACTCCTCGGTTAGTTTTTCATGACCAACCCCAAACTCAACCTTCTTCTTTTTAGCCCTTTTATATTTATCAATTGCATGGTCACGTTCTTTAGTGAGTTTATAAATTAACTCATTATGTGACTCTACAATAGTCTCAAGTTTCTCCTCAAGAGATACTCGAAGCTCATGTTCTTCCTCAAGAGCATTTGAGAGGGATCCCTTTTCAATGCAATCTTCCCTATCGGTCTCACATTTGTTCTCAAGAGACTCTTGGGACTCACCCAATTGGCTCATGAGAATATCAAAGTACCTCTTGGTCTCACCTTGCTAGTTAGTCATAAATAGACTCAAATAGGCAATTTCATCTTCAACACTAGGACTAGCAAGGTTATTATTTTCATTGTGAGTCTTAGACTTGGAGAATATGATACCTCGGTGGCCTTTTCCATGAATCACTTTGCGGAAGGTTGAGGAAGATTCTCATTGGGGGATTCAAAGAGTGATGGAGATGACGAAGATGCAATAGCAACAAAGTCCAATTCACTTATGGATTCTTCTTCTTCTTCGGCACCAGAATCATACTCTTATTGAGTCACTAGCACATATCTTGATGGTGGTTTCTTCTTGAATGGTTTATTCTTGAAGTGAGGCTTCTTGTTGGGGAGCTTTGACTTATCCTTGAGAACAAGCTTTCCTCCATGTCTTTCCCTATTCTCGAAATGGCACTCGACAACAAAGAGATACTTGTCTTCACCATCTTGGTCACAACCTTGGCCTTCAAAGCAACGGAGGCCCATTTGTGCATTTCAATAGCACGCGCACGAGTGTCATGAGCAAGCTTTGTTTGAACTTGGAAGGAGGCCATCTCTTGCATCACCTCGGTTGAGTTCATGAGATGATAGTTGTGTCTTCCTTGAAGGATCTTCAAGTCCACGGGCTCAAATGGCATGAGGGCACTCATGTACTTCCTCTTGATCCAAGAATCATTCACATGAGTGGCACCAAGACCACTAAAGGTGGTGGCAAGAGTCTTGAGTCTCCGGTACATGTCCTCATGGTTCTCACCGTCATGCATATAGAAACCTTCAGCCTCGTTTCTCAAGGTATCATACCTATTCCTCTTCATGCTTTCATTGCCCTCAAACGTGGAGACAAGAGCATCCCATGTTTATTTGGCTGCGGAGTATTGTTGAAGATGAGGCATGTGGTTTTCACCCATGGCTTGTTGAATCATTGACAAAGCGGTGTATCTGAGTTGGCAATCTACCACTTCTCTTCTTGTCAAGTTCTTGGGGTCACGAGGCTTGTATCCATATTGAACGATCCTCCAAATCTCAATTCAAGAAGTGTTCAAGTGAGTTTTCATGTAATATTGCCATCGACTAAAACAATGTGCATCAATTTTAGGAGGTTCACCTCTAGAGTTAACATGAGGGTGTGGGATAGGAGGATCGGGAGAGTATCGTCCGACGACATTGTGGTAGTCCTCATTTTCATCCTTTCTCTTGGAAGTTTTGTTCTTAGAGGAATGAGTTTCACTTTTAGTTCATCCACCCTCATCATCATCCTCCTTATCATCCGGAATTTATTCCAGAGGAATGAAAGTAGATGATTCCAGGACCTTGGCTTTCAAGAGTTGCATCATTAGATCATGCAACTCCGTCATTTTGGCATCCATGGATGAGGTCAAGGAATCCTTCATTTCCTTCAGATCATCCATACTGACTTGTGTCGCGGGCGCGGCGGTTTCCCCTTCGTTTACCATAATAAACTCTTAGGTGGTTAAGCCCAAAATAAGAGTTGAGGCTCTGATACCAATTGAACGGATAGTATGACACCTAGAGGGGGTTGAATAGGTGCTACGACCAATTTTTTTTTGACTTAGGCTTGACACAAAGGTAAAATCTCTAGATATGCAACTACGGTGAATTTACCTATATGACAAAAAAAAACAATAAGCAAGATACAAACACAAAGTAAAGGATAGGGAACGAGGTAACCGATAACGGAAGCACGCGGAGGCAAGGATGTAAGCCCGATTTCCTCCTTTTGAGGGGAGTACATCTCGTTGGAGGGGTGTGAGTTTCGCCACGAAGGCCTACTCAACTCCACAAAGGCCTCACCCTATTCTCCAATGAACATCACCACACAGGCCTAGTTCACCTTCCACTATTGATTCCATTCAAGGCGTAAATCAGTGCCTTTACAATGACCTTGAGGCACACACCCACAACTTAACTGGGGGCTCCCAAGAACACCAACAATCTTGCTACAATCACGAGTGAGCAACAATGGAGTCTAGGTTTTCCTCAAGGAAACCCTAGACTTGAATCCCTCAAGTGAGTGAGGGGGAATGAAGAAAGGGTTAGTGAAGATGTAGATCGGGGCCTTCTCATTCAATTCTCCGAAGATCAACGAGTTTGGGTGGAGGGATTGGGAGGTCTAGCAAGGTAGGTGAGCTCAATAAATGGAGCAATGAAAGCTGGACGCGTTGACTGCAGGAAGAAGAAGGGGAGAGGGTATTTATACCCAATGCCCAAATTCTAGAGGTTTGACACCTTTCTGACTAAGTCACACCAGAGACTCTAGTGTAAAGGCCGGAGACTCCGGTCTAGCAAAATCTTCCGCAACATTCCGGAGGGCCGGAAACTTTGCAGAACCCCGGAGACTCCGGGCACTCTCCGGACCGCATGCAGTGGGTGACACCACTTTGACTTCGCGTTGGGAAAGCTTCTAGGGCAGAGACTCCGGTCTTCACAGGCCGGAGACTCTGCATAGTCTCCACACACTTTCTCTCCTGAGTCCAGAGAGTGACACAGTTTTCTCTATTCGTAGGGAAAAGCCATGAGTCTGGAGACTCCGACCCCTGCACACCGGAGACTCCGGCTGTGCCGGAAACTACAGGAAGACTCCGGACACAATCCGGTGAGGTTCTAGTGGGTGACACCAAAGTTCTTCTTTGCTAGGAAATCCTGAGACCGGAGACTCCGGTCTTAGATCCCGGAGACTCCGGCCTGGAAGGAAATCTCAGCACCTCCAGCATTTCTAATTCTCTTTTGTTCCTTTTTGGGAAACAAAGGTACCTTCAATGATTGCCCCTAAAAACATCAACACATGTTAAAATAATACTAGTGTTTTTAACAAATACACAAAACAAGATTTAGACGGGATATGCGCTTTCACCCGCGCGCGGTAAAAACAGAGGCGCGCGCTGGCGCTCGTGCGGGAATTCTGGCGCGTGGCGAACCGCACGCGCTACAAAACGCGGCGCCAGCGCCAATCGTCATGAACTTTCTTTCCCGCCGCTCTCGCTCTCTTCCCTACTCTTTTCCCCTCTGCTTCGATCGCCGTTGCACCGCCACACCACCATGTCGTCGCGCCGAAGAGGAGCAAGCGGGTACCGCGGTGTTCACCTGGCCCAACGGAACATTCTACGCGGAGATCCGCAGCGCTGACATGCGGCTCCAGCTCGGCACCTACGAGACAACGCATGATGTCGCCCGCACGGTGCGGCAGCGTGGCGCCTCGGACGGCCAAGGTCGCAGATGAATTTCAGCGACGTCTGGACGAGCGCGCAGGCGCAGGAGCTGGCGCCGCCTCCATGCCTCGTCACTGAGGCGGACCGGGAGGGCCACTGCGAGGAGCAGCGCCGCCTCGTCATGGCCGAGCAGGACGAGGGAGCTATGGCGGCGTGGCGCGGGCTTTTCCACGTTGACGTCGCCGCTGAGCGCGAGTAGTTGAGGCAGCGCCGAGCCGAGAAGCGAGAGGACAAGCGGCACCAGAAAGCCATCTTCCAGGCACACATCGCCGACTTAACGTCGGTGTGGGACGACGACGATCCTCGCTACGAGGATCTGTTCACCTCGTCGGACTCCGACGAGGATTAGTTTAGGGTAGATTTTTTCGTATTTCTATCTTCGCTGGAACTATGTCGCTAGAACTATGTCGCTGGAACAATAAAATGGTCTTTTTCGGTGTATTTTTCGTCGCATTTTTATCTTCCTCTATGCAAAATGAGTGTGAATTGTGTTTGCCGCTCGCTATTGTGCAGTGCCTAGAAAAGCCAACGCGCGACGCAACTTCATTTTTGTGCCTCTGAAATTCCTCTCCGCCGCACGGCGCACAAACAGTCGCAACAACGCGCTGTAAACATGATTTTAGCGCGCTGATTTTACAGCGACTGCTGGAGATGCTCTTAGTTTATAGATTTAACTCCAAATTTAGCTACATTTACCTATATGTCCTCCTCTAAGTTATTTTATATGCAGTTGGCCCCCTTATGTCGTAATACCGGCTCCGTTCCTAGTTTTTGTTTTTTAAAACAGAATACTATATTAAGAAAGGAAGCCGCCTCGTTAAAAACGTTACAGTCCCCTTAGGTACCATGGTAAGAAAAACAGTGCATGAAAAACTTGCTGCTACTGAGTTGAGATAACCGTTACATCCTCAACAAGGTGAGGCATGATAAGCTAGGGGGATTATCGTACCAGTACATAGATGAATTAGCGTCAAAAGAAAACCTAAATAAGCTATGAGCAACCTTATTAGCCTCCCTTGCACAATGATTGAAACTCACAAAACCGATATGCAGAGCTTTCTGAAAAATATCAGCCAATATGGCTGTATAAGAGCTTCAAATTTTGATCACTCCACTACAAGTTTGAATAACTTCTAAGCAATCATATTCAATAATTATCCTCTTGCATCCCAGGTTTTCAGCTAGTACTAAAACTCTTTGGACTGCAATTGCTTCAGTTGTTGCTGCATTCAACAAATTATTTAGAGTCCATAATGCTCCCGCCATTAACTCTCCTCGATGATTCTGAATTATGGCCGCAGCGGCTCCGGATCCATTAGGGAAAAGGCAAGCATCAACATTAATTTTATATGTATCAAAATGAGGATTTCCCATTTAATTACCTTCTCGGGGACGTTTTTAATTGCCTTCCGTAATTTGCTGTAATTGCTCTTATTTCTAAGGCAAAAGATGGCGCGGTGGCAACCGTCTCACCTTTGCTAAATTCCCGCCTTTGCCACCAAATATACCATGCACCCACAGATACGGTTTCCTTGCACCCAAAAAACTCTATCTTTTTCTTGCCTAAGGAGTCCCTGCGAATGGTTTCTTCAAGCACCGGAGAGCCCGATCTGTCCACCCGAGAGACATCTTGTATATGATCATGGACTCCCAAAGCTTTCCAAACTTGGACCGCTCTCTCACATTTGAACACAAGATGATTAATATATTCAAATCCAACTTGGCAAACAGGGCATGTACCCATCGTTTAATGTGGTATTGTGCTAAGATTCCCAAGCCCGGAATGATTCCATGAAGTGCCTTCCATAAGAAAATCTTAACTTTTGCTTTCCACATTACATCCCAAACTGGATTATTTTCTGATGTACCTTGCCCATCTCCACTTAATATCAAAGAACCAAATTGATTTTTCCATTCTCTATGATAAGTTGACCGAACTGTGAACGTGAATCTTTTTGAAAAGCGCCAAGCCACAAAGTCATCCAAAAAAAATATTGTTTAGAGGAATTTGCATAATTCGAAGACCATCTAATGGATTAAACATGCTTCTTAACAAAGCTTCGTCCCACTCACCAGAGACTAGATTAATGAGCTTATTAACCGTGCGAAGAATGATTTGTCCCCTTGGAGTAATAACCTTCCTTGATGGACTAGAGGGTATCCACGTGTCTTCCCAAATATTAATACTAGATCCATTACCAACTCTCCAAATATGACCCCTCTTGAAGGTTTGAATCATTTAACAATACTTTGCCACGTAAAACATGATCCACTCTTTAGTCCAGCCGTCAACACCGAGCCATTAAGGTAATATTTAGCCTTCAGAATTTTTGCATATAAGGAATTTGGGTAAGCAATTAATCTCTAGATTTTCTTTGTTAGCATTGCAAGATTAAAAGTATTTAGATCTCGGAATCCCAAGCCACCTTTATTTTCGGGATACACATTCTCCACCAAGCAAACTAGTGTGTGCGCTTGGTATTCTCATCATCTCTCCACCAGAAACCTTCCATCTCATCGGTTATTAGCTTACATATATTTTTTGGGATTAAAAAAACCCAATTCATAAACAGGAATAGACTGTACACTACTTTGAGTAGTATTTCCTTTCCACCGGTGGACAATTTTTTCCCCTTCCAACCCTTTACTAGACCAACAACTTGTTCCAATAGACCAAAGCCGGTAAACCTAAATAGCGACCTGATAATGATTCCATTGTAATATTCAGTTCTGAACAAATTAGAGCTTTGTCTTCCACTTTAACATTAGGACTGAAGTAAATGCTACATTTAGCCCAACTCACTAGTTGTCCAGAACATGCACAATATTCTTCAAGCACTCGTCTCAATGAGGTTGCATTAGTCATGTCAGCCTTCATAAGGATTAGAGAATCATCAACAAATAAAAGATGTGACACCGATGGTGCATTCCTGCACACTCTCACTCCTTCAATACCCCAAATCTCCTCTTCATGAGCCAATAAACTTGATAAACCCTTCGCACGTAGCAAAAACAAATAAGGTGAGAGGGGATCTCCCTGCCTTAGACCCCTCGAGGGAATAAACTCCTCCGTTTCTTGGTCATTAAATTTGATCTTATACTTTACCGAATTAACACAAGCCATAAGAAGAGCAACAAAGTTCCCATCAAAGCCTAGTCGAAGCATCATTTTCTTCAAGAAATTCCACTCAACTATGTCATATGGCTTATGCATATCCAATTTAACTGCACAAAAACCATTCCGTCATCTCTTTATATTTTTCAACTTATATATGCATTTATAGGCAATCAAAATATTATCTAATTAGCCTTCTCCGAACAAAGGCACTTTGTACTGGTGAAATAATCTCATCTAGGACAGATTTCGGTCTTAATGTGATCATCTTTGAAACCTTGTAAAGAACAGTGCAAACACTAATAGATCAGTATGGAGAAATAATTTCAGGTTTTTTTTTACCTTTGAAATAAGAACAATGACCATTTCATTCCACACTTGGAGGATTATTCTTGTATTAATTGCCTCCAAAACTTCTGCTGTAATAGATTCCCCAAGAATATGCCAACATTTTTTGAAGAATATTGGGGAGGAGACGGGAGCGGAGGCGAGGTGGGCCTTCATATCTCCAATAGAAAAAAGAGCTTTCTTCACATCTTCCGCTGTATAAGATTTATCTAGATCATTGTTCATTTACTGAGAAACACGCCGCACCACTTTCTGAAGTAGGGCCACAATTTCGGTAGTGAATAAACCTGCAAAAAAAAATCTAAAATGTGTGGATTTAGGTTAGTATTCCCTTCATGCGCATTGCCATCGTACCCTCTCAATTTTTCGATCCCATTTCTCCTCTTTCTCAGGCTCCGTCCCTGGGCATTAATAGGATGTCAAAGAACCTGATAGTTGCTCAAATCCTTGACAAAACTTCCTAGGCCTATCGCCCCCCATTTCTCAAACGCTCAGTCCAAAATCAGACGGCGCTGGGCCAGATCTACGCACCCCTCCTCCTTGTCTCAAAATAAAGGAGTTGAAAGCCTTTCCGTTCAGATCAGATCCTGGTGCTCCCTCTCTCTCTCTCTCAGAAAAAAATAGATCCTGGTGCTCTCTCTCGGCTCGCCCGTCATCCCACGGTAACGCACGCACACGCTGCTGCTGTAGCACGCGACTTGCTGAGCTCTCTCGCTAGGGCGCAGCGCACACTCTCTCCCGCATCCACCCCATCTCCCTCCCTCCCCACCGCGCCTCGCCTCGCCTCCGCTCCCGCCTCCTCCGCGGCGCTGCGACGCCACGCCCAGCGCGCGCCAGGTAAATTCCCGAGCTCCCCCGCTGATCCTCCTCGCCTAGGGTTTCGCACCCCCGCGGCTCACCAGATCGAGGCGAGGTGGGGAATTTCGTTCGAGCTCCTCCGCTGATTTTGCCGCTTGCAAATCCTCCAGATTCCTCCCCCGGAGCTCCGCAGAGAGGCGCCCCTGAGGTTCTTGCTCCGATGAGCTCGAGACCTGTGGCCGTCGCGGCCTCGGATCCGGGGGTTAACAGCGGCCGCGCCGAGCCTAAACGGGAGAAGGCCGCGGGGGCGAGCTCGGGACCGGCAGGAGATTCCGATGTGACCATGACGGAAACCTCAGAAGAGGCGCCTGATGCTACCGAGGTGAAGGAGGAGGGGGTTGCGGTGGCGGGGGCTGGCGTGCTGACGGCGGATGATGTCCGGGACGAGGCAGCGGCGGTGGCTGATCCGCTGTACGCCACGTTGGCAGCTGGCATGCTTGTTGCAGAAGGGTGTCAAAACGAATCCAACGACGGGGCAGGGGAGCTTGATGGAGAGATGATGGCGACAATTTGGAAACAGAGCTGGAGGCTTGGCAGGCCAGACGGAGGAGAGGAAGCCAGGAGATTTTGCCGGTAAGGAGGCTCTGGTCAACTTACATGTACTACTGCTTATTTCTAGCTTCTGCCGCCGAATAATATGTTGTAATAACTCCATTTCCAGAATCCAGTGAACTCGAAGAAAACCATTTCGATGCAACAGCTGTGGTAGGAAATGATAACGGTGTAGCGCATCTTGACGAGGGGGCACAGAATGGACCGGAAAGTTCTCTTCAGTGTGCCAGATACTCCCTTCCTCCGCTTGATCAACACGGTTTTCGGGTCTCTGATCTCGTCTGGGGTAAAGTGAAAAGTCACCCTTGGTGGCCTGGTGAGATTTTCGATCCTTCGAACGCGTCCGAGCTGGCGCTGAAGCACCAGAAAAAGGGTAGTCGTTTGGTTGCGTATTTTGGCGACAACAGTTTTGCATGGTGCGACGAATCCCAGCTGAAGCCTTTTGTAACAAACTATTCACACATGGAGAAACAGAGCAGTTCGGATGCCTTTGTCGGTTCTGTTAATTATGCGCTTGAAGAACTTTCAAGGCGGATACTGTCGGGGATGAGCTGTTCTTGTCTGCCAGAAGAGCTCTCTGACAATGGAATGTCGTATATGGTTGAGAATGCTGGGCTCAAGGATGGAGTTACTTGCTCAGCAGTTAACCGCTCTGAGATCTTGACATGTTTTAGTCCACAAAGCCTTCTTCATTATATTAAGTCGCTAGCTCTACTCCCTGGCCAAGGTGGTGATCTGCTCGAGTTAGTCATAGCTTGTTCTCAACTTACATCTCTCTATCGATCTAAGGGATGCCCTGAACTTGCATCGTTCCAGACTGGCAGTGCATGGGTTGAGGATGTCATCGATACATCTCCTACCGATAATGTAATTGTTGAGGAAGTTGTCGTTACTGAAGTGCCTCCTGTCGAAGTCAAGCCCAAAAGAGGAAGGGGGAGGCCTCGTAAACACAAGCCTGAGGATACTCTGCAGTTGACAGGGAAAAAGGGCACCTCCAGTCTGTCCAATAATAATGCTTCTTATAGCACTCCAGTAAGTGTAAAGGACTTTGAAAATTCTGATTCGAACAAGAAGAAAAGGAGTCTTGATTCGCTTGAAGATTCAGAGGCAAAATCACCAACTGGTGGTTCTTTCAAGATCGGGGAGTGCATTCGGCGCGCTGCAAACCAGCTGACAGGATCTTCATCCGTTGCAAAGTCTCAGAATGAAGCAGAGAATGCAGAATTTGATGTCTCCAGTGATGATGCTGCGAATGAACTCACTGTGGAGAAGTGCGCAAAGAGAAGACGCATGCAAAGGCATCTTATTGCGGACCCCAAGGAGTTATTCTTACAGCTCTGCTCAGTTGCTGTAGAGCCAATGGACAGATATAGTTCCTCAGCAATGATAATTAGTTACTTCAGTGATTACAGGAATTATATTGTATCTGCTACTACTGAAGCAAACGTTATCGAAAAAACTGCAGCAAAGAGGGGTAGAAAGAGGAGGGTTTTACCTTCTCCCGAGGTAGAGACTACTGATCATATGCAGGACTCCTACTGGTCTGGTTTGAGTTTACATAATCACCCAATTCATAGCCTCAAAAGAGCTGCTACCAACACGAGGCCAAGGCGTAAGCGCAAGTCATTATATGACACAGATTTGTCATCTGTACAGCCTGAAGAGATCGCTCCTAAGAAACAGATACAAGTGATAGAAAGATCAATTATCCATGTCGACGAGAAGATAGTCGACGAGTGGAAGCCCACTGCACTTGTTTTAAGCTTTGGCAGGTCTACTGCTCTTCCGTCAGAAACTGATCTGATCAAGATATTCGGTCGCTATGGGCCACTGAAAGAATCCGAAACTGAAGTGCAAAAGAACACAAATACTGTTAAAATCGTCTTCAAGAAGCGTGCTGATGCTGATAGGGCTTTCACCGTTGCTGGAAAGTATAGCACTTTTGGTCCTTCGCTTCGTAGCTATCGTCTTGTGAATATGCCGTTTTCTCTAGGAGTATCTGAGCCGAATAAGCCTGAGGCACGCCCTGGAGATCATGGCCCGAAGGCTCCTGGTAAACACTCCTGTTAATGTTTTAAACAAAATTTAGTTCACAGCTTCAACAATATTGCATGCTTAAACCATGCGATGATGTCTTTTCTCTAGGTCCAAATAAGTCCGAAGTTTCACTGGATACTCTGAAAGTTAATCAGGTCGACAAAACTGAGCAAGTTGAAGCTGTAAAAGCGTCATCTGGTGAACAAGCTGTACCTGTGAAAGAATCATCGGGTGAACAAGTTGAGACCGTCCAGCTAGCTTGCCAACCTGAAGCTGACATGGTCAAGAAAACAGGACAGATTGATGCTGAGCTAACTGGGCCATCTGATCAAACTGCAACAGCTGCACGTGGTGGGCAAGCTAAAACAATCGCCCAGGAGTCATCTCAACAAGTTAGCACAACGGAGCAAGCTTCTCAGGATAAAGCGGTACTTAAAGATAAATCAGAGAGCGTCCTGTCCGGAGCTGCAACTGGAGCAGCTCAGGTAGTTGGTGCGATCGAACCTGCCAGGGAGGAACCTCTAAAGACTAGGGTACCTATGGAATTGCAAGCTCAGAGTCTTGCTGAAAAACCAGTGGAACAAAGTGCAACTGAGCAAGCAATGGAAATTCAAGCTCCAAAAGAAGCACCAGCCAGAATTCGTTCTGATGTGAAGCTGGAAAATAAATCTTTAACTGAAGAATCTGTAAATCAAGTTGCATCTGAGCAAGTCAAAGTTCCATCAGATGCTTTATCCTCTAACAGTTCAAATGTTCAAGGTTCTAAACTGCAACCAGAAACTGTGCAGTTACAGGCTGTAGGCAGAACATCAACAAAACGAGAGGGCACAGCAGCAGAAGCTGACACTGCTCAAGGCGTAACTGAAGCATCAGTCCAAGAATCTGGGCCGAATAAGCAAATCGTGGAACCCAAAACTGCTGAAGTATCAGCCAAACAAGTTGGACACACTGATGTTGGCAAACAAACTGCAGAAGAGATGATTGAAGCACCAGTTGAGGAAACTGTAGAAGATAGATCTACTGCCAAAACACTTGGTGAGGCTGTGGAAGGTAAAGCTACAGCTGGAGCGCCAGGTGATGAAATGAAAAACACAGATGTAGCTGAAGCACCAGATGAGAGAATTACAGAAACCCGGAACACTGATCGATGATGTCACGGTTGAAGTACCAGATAAGAAAGCCACAACAGCTGGGAAGACTGTAGAGGAGGGTGTGGTTGAAGCACTCGAGGAAAAAGCTACAGCAGCTGAGAGAATCGTTGAGGGTATCACAGTTGAAGCACCTGCATGAGAAAGCTACAGCAGCTGAGAGGATCGTAGAGGGTGTCGCGGTTGGAGCACCAGATGAGAAAGCTACAACAGCCGGGAAACCCGTAGAGGATGCCACTGTTGAAGCACCAGATGAGAAAGCTACGACAGCCGAGAAACCCGTAGAGGATGCCACGGTTGAAGCACCGGGTTGAGAAAGCTGCGACAGCCAAGAAACCCGTAGAGGGTGCCACGGTTGAAGCACGGGTTGAGAAAGCTGCGACAGCCGAGAAATCTTTAGCGGGTGCCACGGTTGAAGCATCAGATGAGAAAGCTATGGCAGCCGAGAAATCTTCAACGGGTGCCACGGTTGAAGCACCAGAAGAGAAAGCTACGATAGCCGAGAAAACCGTGGAGGATGCCACGGTTAAAGCACGAAATGAGAAAGCTACATCAGCCAAGAAAACTGCAGAGGGTGCCACGGCTGAAGCGGTAGATAAGACAGCTACAGAGGATGCCAGGGTTAAAGTGCCAGATGTGAAAACTACAGCCGAGCCAAGGAGGACGCCACGGTTGAGGCAGCCAACCGGCAAGTAGGCGGTGTAACCGAACAAACGGGCTAGCTTACCCTGAATTCTTGTTTGTGTTGATATCGAGGTAATCTGCTGAATCGGTCTGGATGTTGTGTTTTGTATAGGAAAGAAAACGGGAGTCTGACCCTAGCATTCGCCGTGCCATTAGGTTAGCATTAGCATATTTGGCCCCCTCTCCATATAAACGTCCATCCATCTAGTTGCCCTGGAAGCACACGTGTTGTGTAATCATAAACAGAGTTGTAGCGAGACTTTGGTGCGGCTTCCATTGGGTTTTTTAGCGTCCTGAAACAGGTTGGCAAGGCCATGTTCTTTCCAACATTCTTAGTGTGGTCAGTCTGCTGGGACGTCATAATTCTTGTATTATTTGTCATTTGTAAACTGGCTGTGTTCAGGAGCTCGTTTCTCCCTTTTCGATCACAGTTCGTGCATTTGCCCTGTTTTTTGTGCTTGATCGCCAAATTGATTTAACCTTTGTGATCGTTGGAATTTGCAACATTTGCTTGGGAGCCAACTGCATGTGGAATCATGGGCTGGGCTTTCAGTCTGAAACTTTGGGCATACTCTGGTTGGAGCCGGTAGCGTGGATAATTTTGGTTTGGAGCCTCTGCTGTATGTGGTTCGAAAGTTTTCTCCACCTTTCTTTTCTGTACTGTTGTAAATGTGTTCCACCAAATTGTACCGATCCTCTGAGCAGCGCCGGTAGTGCGAGCAACGCCACTTATTAGCAAACGGAATGAAGTCTTTTCTGGGGCAGACATAGGCACACAACTGATCTTTACTCACCTACAGGATACAGCTAGCTCCAAATTTTTTTTAAAAAAATAATTGAAAATGGTCCTTTGGAGTTTAAAAAATTCCAGTTGTTTGAAGATGAATATGTTAAGTAGTATGCTAGCCATATTTGTGCAAAGTTTCGGTAAAAAGGCGCAACATTTTGGGCTACAGAAAAATGACAAATTTGTGCCTGTATAAAGGAGTAAAGGTCTCATTCTGTCCGATTTTTTTTTTTAACGGGCTCCCTGATGCTCGGGTGCATCAGCAAGTTTTCCTGAGCCCGAGGCCTAGAAGAAAGGTTGTTGCATTCAACATCAAGCAGCAGCAGACTTAAAATGTAATTCTTCTCACGAGCCTAGCACACTGTCTTAAGGATCTTGAGACAATGAGAGCGATACTTCTCAGAGCTTGATACAACTAGTTTAGGACAAATTACACTGGACTTATCTTCCCCCAACACGAATCATATGGAACCAAATGACGGCCAAGAGGCCAAATTGTTAAATTATCATAAATATACAACAGACAACAAGGATGCTAAACCGCAACTGACCCTATTCTCAGGAGAAAAGCAATTTACACCTACGAAGCAGCCTTGGCATTTTGAGCATCAGTTCTGGCAGACAAACACGAGCCTAGCACGAGCCTAATGGGGGAAGTAAGTTCCTGCTTTGTGCTCTCCAAGAGGTGTATATAATTCAGCAGAACCGACGAAAACCAACCTGTGTTGGGAATGTATCAACGCATAAGGCATAAGAGGGCACGATATCATATAATTCAGTTATGTCGTAGATCTTTGAGGTGAAAAGTACCTTTGCAGAGTAGCAGCTGTCACCGAGAAGGTCCATATATTCAGTTTGGGATGTCTCCATTATGGTACTGTACAAGGGAAAGGAAATAAAACTATCAGAACATACAGATACCAGATGCAAGTACACAATTGCAATGATATGTTCCTGAGTGTTGATAGAAGGAAAGGAAGCCAGTTACACATGCCAAACAAAAGCAGATAAATAGTGCATGAAATGCTGAACATCTTAGTCCAGGGCACTTTGTTGCATAGGAAGATGTTTCACATAGAACATATCTAAAAGTTTTGCATTTCTAAGAGAACAAAACAAAACTTAGCTGGATACAACATATTCATGTCCTGATCAAACAAACCTGGTTTTGTGCAGTATCGACTATCTAATTTTCCCAGGAAAAATATAGTGACTGTGCACAATACAGAGGATGAAAGGGCTAATCTGCTTGCTCATAAAGTACCATCTTGTGCAGTTGACCCCCCCCCCCCCCCCCCCCAAATTTTACTAACTGAAGAAACAAATTAAATAGTTTCCCTCTCGTTTTATTTCTCTCATTTACTGTTTCTTCCCTAATGGGCCTGGCTAAAGAGTACTGATTTTGTACGGAAGTCTCTCTCTTTAATCCTTCATTTATAAATCATTATATAGTACAGATACCAGAGTGTCAGTACTTAGTAGCATGGGAACATGGACAGCTGGACACGGCAGCAAGATGGTACAGTTATCACAAAATATTTTTACCAGAGGAACTTGACATTCGTGCAGTTACTAGAAGTAAATGTAAGCACAGTGCAGCTTATGCCTAATGAATTTGTCATTTCACTAGTGGAAAAGAAACAGAGTTTCAAGATAGCAATTATAGAACAGGCAGCTTTAACAGAAGTTCCTCAAGCTGTGAGTTTAGGCAAACCAGCAACATAGCCAGGAGAGACGTCTCATAGGCACCAACTATACCTATTTGCTGCTAGACTCGAGTTAAACATCAAGTCCAGGCCATACTATGTAACCTACACTATCACATCGTCAAGCACATTCAAGATAATCACCTGAGGTTGCATATAAACCATTCCTTGGTTGTATGCTACTTGTTGGCCCATCTAAAAAGAGCGCACATAGCTCAGTTTTTCAGCAATATTATAAATAAGAAAGAAAATAGACATACTAACCCCTTGCGCACTTGAGCTAGTTGTTCCTCCATGAACAAGTGCATCCTTTCTAACAGAGCCATCGCCAGCCTTTGATGTTATCTTACTATCACCCTGTTAAAGGAGAGATGCCTAGATGAGTCATATTTGTCACACCTCTGATTTGTACAGGCATTACATTGCAATAAATTAATTATGAATCATATCAAATATTCTAGCCCCGGTGAAAAGTAGCTACATGTCAAAAAAGGGTCTTACAGAATTCTGCTTAAGTAGTTTGTGTTATGTATGCAACTTTTCTGCTATGTTGGTAAATTGGAAGAAACAATAAAGACAGCTACTAGAACTACAAAACTTTATAAATGAATCAACTTTAGGCTATACACATATCCCAGCACATATAATTAACAATAGTACAATACATCTTCACAATTCGAAACTGACAGAAAATTGGCCAAAAATTATGGTCAGTTGAAATGTGCACAAATGATATACAATGACGAGGATGGACTTGGATAGCTAAAAGCCATATTTCAAAAATTCTCTCAATGGCAAGGATAGCAGGAAGAAAACTAGGAGGAATTCATAACAAGGGAGGAACAAATTTAATATACCACATACCTCCATCTGCAACCAGAAGTAGCCATCCACCAAACAGAAGACAGATATGAAAAATCAATTCGGATGGATAAAGTGGAACAAAAATTAAGATAAAAATATACACTGGCCAATGACCATGAAAGAAGAACAAGCTGCTAAGAAGTATTAAACTTTATGCTAGATTATGTATGACTTATTACCTTATAAGTAGGATGCATAGCTTCAAGCATGGAACTTTTAGGAACTTCTGATGCAAAGACGATCTTTTTTAAGCTCTGAACTTTTCTTAGAAATGTAAGGTTTTAGTATATAGTGTGCATGTCTTTAGATGGATTCTGTTTTAAATCTAATTGAATTGGTAACTGGGGTCAAATAATTGGGCCCTGGACAGGAGAAAGTAGTGTATGCATGAATGTTTCAGTCCAAGCTTATCATTTAATAATCTGAAAACAGTATACAGGAGAATTGAAGATCTGAATAACAGTAATTGTAAGGATAGAGCAACACATGTTTTAAACACAAGAAGAGAAACAAAAAAGTTTGAAGCAATTGATTGTGCCAAGCAGTATGGGTCCTCACCAGTTACCAAGCTGAACTAGGTTATTTGAACTTGCCAACTACTGTAAGACTAAGCCAAAACGAGCCAGTTACCTAATAAGGCTAAAGTGACGACAGAGGAAAGCGGCGATGGTCCTACCTAACTTCCAAAGCACTAATCTAGCCCAATCATTTGATAATAGCTCCAATTTCTATTTAACAGAAACCCAGATAACTAGTACTAGTAGTTAGGTACACACCTCTCTGAACTTCTGCAGATAGACCTTGAGGGGTTCGATGTACTCCTCGAAGCCGAGCGTGGCCATCGCCCAGAGCAGGTCGTCGCCGTTGATGGTCTTGCGTTTCTCCCTCTGGCACTTGTCGCTCGCCCTGCAGACGGACGAAAAACAAAACATAGACAAGTCAGCAGCTAACCCACGTCTCTGTTCAGCGAGACAAAGCAGAGCAAGCAGCACATACTCGCTGGTGATGAAGGATATGAACTCGGAGACGCACTCCTGCACGGTCTCCTTGGCGTCCTTGGCAATCTTGCCGTTGGCCGGGATGGCTTTCTTCATGATGCGGCTGATGTTGGCGATGGGAAGGAACCTGTCCTGCTCCCTGACGCCGCCGTATCCGCCTCCGCCGCCGCCGCCGTCGTCGCTCCCGCCGCCCGGGGGGCTGGTCGGCGCGTCCGACATCCGGCCCTCCTGCACCACAGCCCCGGCGGCAATCCCAGATCCATCAGCTCAGCGCACCGAACCCTAGACCTCATCTTCTAGAAGAGCCGGGAGGGGTTTGGAGAGAGAGGGAGGCGTACCTTATATAGGCGAGCTGAGCGCGTAGAGTGAGGGAAGGAAGGTGGTGGAAGGAGGGAGGGAAGGGCGGGGAATGGAGGCGCGGGGAGGTGCGGTGAGGAGGGCGGCGAGTGGGAGATCCGACGCTGGAGAAGAGAAGGCGGCGCAGGCGGGTGCGATTCGTTTGGGGGCGGGCCGTCCACTATCCAGGCCGTTCGTCAGGGTCTTTATAAATAGCCTGGCGTCCGCGTGGGCGGTGCACCGTGGACACGGTCTAGGGCGGTGCTGCAGCCGCACTGAGATTCAGGTTTTTGGCGCTTACTGAATGGTTTGCAAGCACGCAGGTTTTACCCCGAAATCACGAGAATAAAAACGCACCGAACGCGTCACGCGTCACTTCGTTCGCCGGTGCAAAGAGAAAACAGCGTGGAGTCCCTCTCTCCGTCCCACGTCCCTCTAGAGAGAGTAGTTGAAGGTCTCGTTGCTCGGCTGCTCGGGCGCCCTCCTCCGGCTGCAGCGCCGTCGTGAGCGAGTATGGACGAGGTGGCTAGTCTAGCTTTTCTCGTCTTAGTAGTAGAGTAGTAGGGTTAGTATTTCTTGTTTGGTCCTCTGTGGCGAATGGCGATATGCCACATGGCTCTCCTTTGCTGGTGTTGCTGCCAAGCACTAGCAGGTTGTTTCGGTCGCCTGCTAGCGAGCTTCCAAGGTGGAAGATT
Source organism: Alopecurus myosuroides (assembly GCA_028641055.1). Classification (NCBI taxonomy): domain Eukaryota; kingdom Viridiplantae; phylum Streptophyta; class Magnoliopsida; order Poales; family Poaceae; genus Alopecurus; species Alopecurus myosuroides. The sequence goes on along the minus strand of CM054061.1, from coordinate 121,586,551 downwards.
AGCGGCGGTGTTGGGTTGATTGAGAGGATCTCTAATAAAGGCAGATCCAGCCATATCTGACCTTTGAGATGTGACGTTGTTAAATCCCCTCTAGCTGGCCGTGGAGGTGAGGAGAAGGGATGGTTCGGTGCCCTCATCGATGGATCTAGAGACAGCGTTGCGGCCTGTCGCTGGAGTTTTCGAGCTGCTCCTGGCATTTGGTGGAGGGAGCTCCAAAGGTAGGAGACGACGGCCTGCGACACCCTCTTCAATAAAGCTCGATGGTGCTCGCGGATCTGCTAGCCAGAGCTCCGAGTCAGGTATCTTTCTCTCTGCTCGCCATGGTGGCGATGTTGAAGATGGATTCGTCCCTCTAGGCGATGGATGGCGGACCCCGCGGTAGGGGAACGGTGTGGCTTCTCCTGGGAGTGTGCGGCGACCACTCACGAGCTTCGGTTGCCCACCGGCCCGCGTTCGTGGTCTTTCAACCTCAAGGCCAAGCTGCCGAATCGAAGCCCCTTCGAGTTGTGGGCAGCGTCCTCCCGCCTCTTCTTCCCAAGTGGTTCGTCCCCCGCGGGGAGGGGGGGGATAGATGAGCCGCGTCTCTACTCCGTCGTGCTGAGAAAGGAGCTAGACCCGATTGCTTTTCCTGTAATTTTTCTGAGGTCTTTTGTGCACTGTGTGTAAATTTCCTTCTCTTTAGGGCCTTATCTGTAAACTGTAATCTTAGCGTTGACTATAAATGAAGCTCTCGATCCTTCGGGGTCGATCCCCTTTTCAAAAAAGAGAAGAAAAACGTACGCAGGCACCAGGACAGAGTTAGAATAAAAATGCTATGGTGTCATCTCTGCACGAGCACTAAATTCTAAGGCGTAGATTTTCATGGTGCGCTTATTCAAGATTTAAGGGTGCTATAACAAGCTATGTGATCCTTGATCCATCCTTTTAATCTAACAAAGTCGTCATTTGCATAAAATGGTTTTATAAACTTGTAATACCTCACATAAATATGGTGCTAAGTTGTGTTCGTAAATGAATTTTAGTTGAAAATAACTTGTGTGTCACTTGTAGCTCTTGGTGCAACCTGTCTTAGGCGAGGTTCCAAGGTTAAGGAATGGATAGAGGCGATCCATAGGCGTTTCCTTCAGTCGGCGTGCCCTTCCTTTGGCGTGCCCTTCCTTTGGCGTGCCTACAGGTCTAGCCCAGATCAGGAGACCCTCGTGGTCTACGAAGATGTGGCGGTCTTGGCTCCACACTGGGGGTGGAAGAAGATCCTACTTTCATGTAGGTCAGATTGTCATAGAAGGTGTTCTCAAGTCAAAATAAGTCCCCTTCATTGTCCTTACTCTGATGGAATTGGATCCATTACCGACAGGGGGTGCATGGAGGGTTCACTTTGCTAATCGTTTATCATATGGGGCATGTTGAGCGTCCTCTAGGGAATCAGAAGCCCCGATTGAACGATCATCTTCAGTTTTGGTGATTAATGAAAACACAATTAAAGGACTAATGCCCTTATGGAGTTTATGCAGGACTCATTTGCAAAATTCTTCTACAGTCCCCCGTATTTCTTATTCGTCCACTTAAGGCACCATGTTGATATTTCGTCGTCGAAAGGCTTCTAAGGAGGAGCTTGTCAAGCTGAAACAAAGCTAGCGGTAGTACCGCTGAAACCACCGGTAGTACCGCTCCCTAGTGTTTTCAGCATTGGCTCAGCCCCTCTTCCTAGCGCTTGCCTACTACCGGTGGCGGTACCGCGGTTAGTACCGCCAAAATGGTGTTATGTATGCAAAGGCGGAGGCTCCAGCGGAGGTCACCGGTAGTACCGGTGGGCGGTAGTATCGCTGAAACCACCGGTGCTACCGCTAAAAACCCCTTCGGGTTGCTACTAGCGGAGGTACCAACAGAGGTCACCGGTAGCACTGGTAGTGCGGAACTAGGTTCCCAGCAAAAGAGTCGTTGTGCGCGGTGGGCTCAGACCCCAGCGGTGGTACCGGTGAAACCACCGGTAGTACCGCTGCCGCGGGAAAGAGCACAACGGCTGGTTGGACAAGGATAGTATTTATTGCGCTTCCTCTCCACCCACTAGCTTAAACTTTTTTCTCTCTCACTCTCCCTCTTAGCCATTAATGCGAGGTTTAACCTACTAGATCTCCCACTCCAACCACCCAATCATGCCAAATCTTTGTGGAGTGCTTGAGGAGGTCTAAATCCGTGATTCCCCCAAAGGAATTGCAAATCCATCCACCAAATTCTAGCGGATCTTGAGATCTCTTGGTACCTTATAACCCTAGAGTAAACCCTAGTGTTTGTTGCTTCCACCTCAATTCAAGAAGCTTCGAATCGTTGAGAGACTCCTACCATCTTGTGGAGTAGCCTCAACCTTGTGTAAATGTTTGATCAACGCCTTCAAGTCGACCTCATAGTGTAAATGAGAATGTCCCTCACCGGAGAATCTCAAGGAGAACAAGGTGTGCACATTCGTTCTATTGGAGTGCCTAGGTGGCTCCACACCTCTCCAACGTAGATGTACTTCCTTTGGGAATGAGCTACGGGAAAAATATTCGTGTCTCCTTGTTTACACTTGTGGTTTATCTTGTGCTTTACATATTTCTTCCGTTGCGTACTTGGTATCTTATCACATAGGTTGTTCACCAATTTGCACATCTAGATATCTAAAACACAAGGTTATCTAGCAAGTGGGTGAAACAACCTATGTGATAGGATACAAAGTACGCAACGGAAGCAATATATAAAGAACAAGATAACCACAAGTGTAAATAAGGAGACAAAGAATATGTTTCTCGTAGTTCCTTCCAAAAGGAAGTACGTCTACATTGGAGAGGTGTGTAGCCACCTAGGCACTCCAATAGCACGGATGTGCACAACCTTTTCTCCTTGAGCTTCTCTGGTGAGGGAGATTCCTGTTTCCACTATGAGGTCGACTTAAAGGCGTTGACCAAACCTTTACACAAGGTTGATGATACTCCAAGATGGTTGGAGACTCTCAACGATCCAAACCTTCTTGCAACAAGGTGGAAGCTCCAAGCACTAAGGTTTCTCTAGAATGACAAGACAACCAAGAGAACTACAAAATCCCAAAGGGGAGTATGGGGAAATCAATTTTTGGCTCTGTGAATATGTAAATATAGGTCTTCTACACCAAATCCTTGAAGGGCATCAAGTTTGGTTGGTTGAGTAGGGAAATATGGGCATTTAAAGCTTGGTATTCATGGAGGAGAGAGAGAGGAATGGACGAGCAAGCTGTCCCAAGGTAGGAGACAGCTATTTATAGATCTATCCGAAATATGGTCGTTGCAGTCTTCCAAGGCCGGAAATTTCCGGTGTAAGTGCCGGAAATTTCCGGGCACACGGTCCGGATATTTCCAAAAGCCCGAGGGGCGGACATTTGAATAATCCCGGGGCCGGAAATTTATGGCCCAAATTTCCGCACCTTAACATAGAGCGGGCAAGCGCGACACGTCGTCTTCACGTTGATCTTCATAGGCCGGATATTTCCACCGAAATATTCCGGCCAGAACATCCACCCCAGTCCAGAGAGCGGGCAATTCTTGACGCGCTGAGTCTTCGAGGCTAAACAACAACAGGACGGAAATTTTCTGGGGCAAACCAGAATTTCCGCCCCTTAAGCTCCGGAATATTCCGGCCTCTTGCGGAAATTTCTGCCCCCTATTTTTGTTGATTCATCTTTTCCAATAGGGGAGGATTCTTCTATTTGATTCATATAACATCTCCAACTATGAACACATAAACAAACATTGGAGGGGATAATGTGTTGTTATTATCACCAAAACTGGATTAGAGGAGACATGAGCTTTCAATCCCCCCTTTTTGGTGAGTGATGAAAACACAAGTATTTGCAATAGATAATAAACATATAAAATTAGTAGGAACAAATATCACAACTGATAATAACGAGGAGATAGGCCTCCTAACAAACATAAGGTTCACAAATAACACGAATTTAAGAATTCACGAATAAAACGAAGGGCACACGCGAAAGAGAGAACAAAGCTGAAAAGAACACCAATTGTGACCACCCATGCAAATCCTGATCCCTAAATCTTATCCTCCTTTGGCATCATGATACCAAAAAAGGAATAAGAGAAGTTTAGCGCCCCATGGATCAAGATCCCTAATCCTAGACACCGTATTATGGGTCGTCCTCTGGGTCACCGGTAGAGTCCTCACTAGCAGTCTCCAGATCATCATCATCAGGCACACCAATGTCCCAGTCCGAGCAGGAGGAGGTGGCAGAGCATCGGGAATGTTCATCGCAGCAAAGGGGTAGTCAAGTACAATAGCAAACTCGCAAAAGGTAGCAGAAAGATGATGTGGTCCGAACATCCAAGCCATACCAACATCTTCTGATTCATCAAACACCAAAGTGGAAAAGAACAGATGTATCATAGGGATGTTGTAAGATAATTGAATCTCCATCAGATGACGCAGACCGAGAGTTTCCACGACATTCACTGCATTTCCAAAGTACTCAGGACGTGATGCCATATGCTGAAAGTTGATACGCTTCATGGGACAGATGGGCTTGCTCATGGTGGTGTACACTTGCTTGAACAAAGACTCTTGCTCTACATGCCAAAACATGAATCAATCGAAGTGTCACGTGGAGCATCAGTAAAAAGATCATTGTTGCGCCAGGTCTTGAGCCCAGCCACTGACATGTTCTGGAGGTCAAGTGTGTCTTTGCCCTGTTTCTTGGCTGCAAGATGAGTTGTCCTGGTCTCATCACGAGAACGCTCATAATTTCATTGCTCTTCGCGCTGACGTTGTCGGATGACTGTCTCGTCCTCAAGAATACTTTCCTCATTTGGAGTAAACGTCTTGTACCTCATGCGACCACTAGTGCCCTTGTGCTAGGAGCTCGAACAATCTGCACATCAATAGATAGAGAGGGGAAACAGGAATAAAACGATAAGGCTCATGTTTGTTAACAAGAGGGGAGAGGCAGCATGTTACTTGAAAAAAGTGGAACTGCCAGAAATTCCGGTGTGTAGAGGAAATTTCCGCGGGTCAGAAATTCCGGCCTAGGGCCAGAAATTTCCGGTTTAGAAAATTTCCTCGGTAGAGGGCAATTTCGGCCCTGCTGCAATTTTAGCGAGTAACAAGCAAACAACGCAAAACTTGAAGCGTGCACCTATTTGTCTAAAAGTTCAGTGCAGGCCGGATATTCCGGACCACAGTGAAAATTTCCCGGGGGGGGGGGGGCGGAAATTTTCGGCCTGGGAAATGGAACACGGAGGCCAGGGATGTGCGGACTGCAATGATCTCATGGAGTGCAAGGAGCTCGAGTCGATTCTAGCCAGGGGGAGGAAAAAGGGAAGGAACCAGAGGCATCTTCCCCCAAAAAAGTAAAAAAAACAAAAAACCTAGATGGAAGAAGAAGAAGAAGAAGAAGAAGAAGAGGAACTAGGGAACCTACCGGGCTCCATGGAAATGGAACAACGGAGGAGGAGGGCCTCCGCACGTAGAAGAGGCCGGAGGAAGGGGAGTCGGGGAGGGGCAGCCCTGGGGAGGTCTTGGCGGCAGCGACACGTTTCGGGGGAGAGAAGGAGCGCAAGCGGCGGGGGTGGACGAATTGCGCTCCCCGCAGTCCACCCCGTCGCCTTATATAGGCCCCGAAACTTACCCCGGATTATTCCGGGGACCATACATTCTGGGGGCACAGGCACGAAAATTTCTGGGGGCTAGAAATTCTGAGGGCCGGATATTTGTCGCGGAAAATTCCGCCCTAAATTTCCGGAAGTGTCCAGAGAGCGAGCACGAGAGGAAATCTTGGAGGATTTTTTAGCGCAAGTATCGAGACACCGGAAATTTTCGGTCGCAAGACACGGAAATTTTCGGGGGCTGTATATTTGCGGCGAAAAATTCTGCCCAAACTTTTCGGACATGTCCACAGAGCGGGCACGGGTGGAAATGTAGGAGGGGGGTTCTGGAGAAAGTACCAGGACACCGGAAATTTCCGGTTATGTGGCCAGAATTTCTGGGCTTGCATTGCCGAGAACTCCAAGGGAAAACAACGGACACGAACATGAGCGAAATTTTGATTTTGAAAAACATAAAGCATGGTTTTTGAGTTAAGGAGGGGGCCTAGGATAGAAAATCTCAAACTGATAAGAGAGGCATACATGATGTTGCAAGGATCAAACGAGAAAAGCCAAGCTCGGGTAATTGTCTCAAGACAAAGAAACAAAGAGCTTGAAACACAAAAGCAAAATAAAATAGAAAGAAAAAACCACAAAGAACCAAACTTCTCAAGAGAGAAGGTTGGTGGTCGAAACCACCATGTTTGAGTGTGTGTCTTGGCGCCACAAAGATATATCTTGGGCCCAAAAGCACTACTCACATTGAAGCAGAATAAGTCACCAAATGACTAGATATGCATGAAAGCTTGATTTTCACATAATAAGAGGAGTGTTGACTCATGAATTGAGTTATGCTCCCCTATGTTCATGCCTACATCTAAACCAAATAACACGTATAATAGAGATACTTATGTAAGGTATCAAGTGAAGTTAGACGAATCGATGACATTTAGTTCATTTCTCAAAACCCCGTCCGCAAGTTGGTCCTTGGTAGATACATAAGAGAGATCAATATCGCCCTTCTCAACATGATCCCAAATGAAATGGTGAGGAATCCCAATATGCTTTGTCTTGGAGTGAATAATGGGGTTGTACGCGATCTTTATTGCACTCTCATTGTCACATAGAAGAGACACTTTGTAAATTTTGACACCATAATCCCTTGAAGTTTTCCTCATCCATAGCAATTGAGCACAATAATTTCCCACGAAGACGTACTCATCTTCGGTGGTAGAGAGAGCTATGCAATTTTGCTTCTTGGAATACCAACACACCAAGGAGCGACCAAGGAATTGGCAACCCCCGGATGTGGACTTCCTATCCGTCTCTCCCGCATAATCCGCATCTGAATACTCAACGAGCTGAAAGTTTGAATCCTTGGGATACCAAAGACCAAAATTTGGGGTATGAACTAAATATCGAAAGATTCGTTTAATAGCTTCCAAATGACTTTGACTCAGAGAGGCTTAAAACCTTGCACACTTACCAACACTATACATGATATCCGGTCTAGATGCACAAAGTTAAAGTAAACAACCAATCATGGAGCGGTATACCTTTTGATCTACCTCTTTACCATCCGGATCGGGTTCCAAGTCAAGGGTTATGGACATTGGAGTCTTCATAGGCTTGGCTTCATGCATGTTGAACCTCTTGAGCATGTCGTGGGTATATTTGACTTGCTTGATGAAGGTTCCTTCGAGGTGGGGTGTTGCCTGATTTCAAAGCCAATGAAATACTCTAATTCTCCCATCATGGACATCTCAAACCTATCGGTCATAAGCTTGCAAAACTCTTCATTGAACTTGGTGTTAGTAGACCCAAAAATGATATCATCCACATAGAGTTGGCATATGAACAAGTCACCTCCAACCTTCTTGGTAAAAAGGGTGGGATCGGTTAAACCAACATTAAACCTGCGATCTACTAGAAACTCTTTAAGGTGCTCGTACCACGCACGTGGAGCTTGTTTAAGTCCATAGAGCGCCTTATCAAGCTTATAGAATTTATCGGGGTGGTTGGGATCCTCGAAACTTGGAGGTTGCTTGACATATACTAACTCATTAATGGGACCATTTAGGAAAGCACTCTTAACATCCATTTGCTGTAACTTGAAATAATGATGAGATGCATATGCAAGCAAGATATGAATGGATTCAAGACGAGCTACGTGAGCAAAGTTTTCACCGAAATCAACACCTTCGAATTGAGAAAAACCTTGAGCCACCAATCTCGCCTTGTTACGAATGACGATACCATCTTTGTCTTGCTTGTTCTTGAACACCCACTTGGTGCCAATAACATTCTTGCAATCTTTGGGTCTTGGCACTAACTTCCAAACCTTATTGCGCTTAAAGTTGTTGAGTTCATCATGCATGGATTCAAGCCAATCTTGATCTTCGAGAGCTGCATATACTTTCTTGGGATCAATGAAAGATATAAAAGCATGTGCCTTGCTAAAATCCGCCAATTGCCTTCTAGTGACAACCCTTCCTTGAACTTGCCAAAGAATCATGTCCTCCGTGTGACCCACACACTCAACTTTCTAGCCTTCTCTTTGCTCTACGAGCTAAAATCTCATCCAAAGTTTACTTGGATATAGCTTGAGAATCATCTTCTTAATTGGAGTCATGTCCATCTTGATCTTGGCCTTGATCATCAATGGGTGAAGGATCACCACTTGGTTGAGCTCTCTCAACAATGGGAGGATCTTGATCTTGCCTTGTACATTACCTTGAGGGCTTGGTGCATCTTCTTTGATAGCTTGTGTATCAACGGGTATAGTCAATGGCTCCACTTGAGTATAGCATAGTCCTTCTCCCTCCATCATCCGGTAACCCTCAATGGGGATTATTTCAGCAATCCCCATTCTTCTTTGACGATGGTAGGAATTGCATCTCCTACAAAATCATGATCTATGCGCCCCCCTTGGGAGTCATTATCCTCATCAAACACCACGTCTATAGCTTCTTCAACTTGTCCGGTGGACTTGTTGTAGACTCTATAGGCGTGAGCATTTGTGGCATATCCAACAAAGATACCTGATACGTCTCCAACGTATCTATAGTTTCTGATGTTCCATGTTGATATTATGCCAATTGCTACATGTTTTCTCCCTTCTTTATAGAATTTTTACATGTTTTCCGGGACCAACCTATTAACAAGATGCCAAGTGCCAGTTCCCTGTTTTCTGCTGTTTTTTATTTCAGAAAAGTTGCTCTGGAAATATTCTCGGAATTGTACCCCACAAATCCCGAAGTTCCTATTTTCCCCGGAAGCATCCAGAAGATCGAAGAGGAGTCGAAGACGGGCACCAGGGGGGCCTCACCATGGCCAGGCGGGGGCCCCCCTTGGCCGCGCCTGGGGGTGGTGAGGCCAACCTGGTGTCCCACCGACGCCGCCCTTTCACCTATTTATTCCCCTCCGAAGGAAAACCCTAAGCACGTGATCAAAAATCCCCGAAGAGTTCCGCAGCCGCCGTCGTCGGCAACCCTAGATCAGGGGGGTTCTGAAGCTGTCTCCCGGCACCTTGCCGGAGAGGAGATCATCATCGGAGGCCTCTTCATCACCATGCCGGCCTCTGGAGTGATGTGTGAGTAGTTCATCCTTGGACTATGGGTCCATAGCAGTAGCTAGATGGTTGTCTTCTCCTCCTATGCCTCAATGTTTAGATCTCATGAGTTTCCTAACATGATCGAGATTGTTCTTATGTAATTCTATGTGATGTGTTTGCCGGGATCCGATGAATATTGAACTTATGCCAAGTTGATTATAGTCTTTATTGCATATGTTATTTGTGATCTTGCATGCTTTCCGTTGCTAGTGGTTGCTCTGGCCAAGTAGTTGCTAGTGACTCCAAGAGGGAGTATTTATGCTCGATAGTTGGGTTCATGCCTCCTTTTCGCCTGTGCTCGAGTGACAGAAACGTGATGGGGGAGGATGTGTTGTTGACACTAGTGAGAAAACAACGGTGTGAGTGCCCGCGTGCATAATCATTGCTTACATTACACACATTGCTTAATGTGATTATCTGTTGTTTGCAACTTAATACCTAAGGGGGGTCGGATGATAACCTGAGGGTGGATTACTAGTCATAGATGCAGTTGGATTACGGTCTATGTATATTGTTGTAATGCCCGCACTAAATATCATAGTAGTCATCATGTCATGAATGTGCACTACGGTGCAACCTCTATTTGTCAATTGCCCAGCTGTAATTTGTTCACCCAGCATGCTATCTTTTATGGAGAGACACCACTGGTGAACCTATGAACCCCGGTCCATTTTCCTACACTGTTAAACAAACCACTACAATTCCCTGCTTTCTTTACTTACTGTAAGCATACACCATTTTCCACACTATACGTTGATGCTACGTGTTGGAAACCCCAAGAGGAGGGTGTGATGAGTGCAGCGGTAGGAATTTCCCTCAGTTATGAACCAAGGTTATCAATCCAGTAGGAGGAAGAGGATCTTTGGAAGGTTGATGCCACTGAGGGTGGTGATGGCGCTTCACCGGTGTCAGCAACAACGCGGAACCTGCACACAACACAACCAAAATACTTGGTCCCAACGGTACAGTGAGGTTGTCAATCTCACCGGTCTTGCTGAAAACAAAGATTAGACGTATAGTATGGACAATAATGTATGCTTGCAGTAAGTAAAGAAAGCAGGAAATTAGTGGTTTGTTTAGCACTGTAAGAAAATGGACCGGGGTTCATAGGTTCACTAGTGGTGTCTCTCCATAAAAGATAGCATGTTGGGTGAACAAATTACAGCTTGGCAATTGACAAATAAAGGTTGCACCGTAGTGCACATTCATGACATGATGACTACTATGATATTTAGTGCGGACATTACAACAATATACATAGACCGTAATCCAACTGCATCTATGACTTATAATCCACCCTTAGGTTATCATCTGAATCCCCTTAGGTATTAAGTTGCAAGCAACAGATAACTACATTAAACCAAGTGTGTAATGTAACCAATGATTGTACACGCGGGCACTCACACCGCTGTTTTCTCCCTAGTGGAATAGCACATCCTCCCCCGTCACGTTTCTGTCACTCGAGCACATGCGAAAAGGAGACATGAACCCACTATCGAGCATAAATACTCCCTCTTGGAGTCACTAGCAACGGAAAGCATGCAAGATCACAAATAACATATGCAATAAAGACTATAATCAACTTGGCATAAGTTCAATATTCATCGGATCCCAGCAAACACAACACATAGAGTTACATAAGATCAATCTCGATCATGTTAGGTAGCTCACGAGATCTAAAAATGGAGGCATATGAGGAGGATACAACCATCTAGCTACTGTTATGGACCCGTAGTCCAAGGATGAACTACTCACGCGTCACTCCAGAGGCAGGCATGGTGATGTAGAGGCCTCCGGTGATGATTTCCCCTCCGGCAGGGTGCCGAAGACAGCTTCAGAACCCTCCCGATCTAGCGTTGACGATGACGGCAGCTGCGGAACTTTTCGGGGATTTTTTACCAGGTCTCTAGGGTTTTCCATCCGATGGAATAAATAAGCGAAAGGGCAGAGGCGGTGGAGCCCTGGGGGCCCCACACCACCACTTGGCGCGTCCAAGGGGCGCACCACCCCATGGTGCCCCTCTTCAACTCCTCTTCGGTCTTCTGGATGCTTCCGGGGAAAATAGGCACTTCGGGCTTTGTGGGGTCCAATTCCGAGAATATTTCCAGAACAACTTTTCTGAAATCAAAACAGCAGAAAACAGGGAACTGGCACTTGGCATCTTGTTAATAGGTTAGTCCCAGAAAACATGTAAAAATGACATAAAGAAGGGAGAAAACATGTAGCAATTGGCATAATGTTATCATGGAGCATCATAAATTATAGATACGTTGGAGACGTATCAAGCATCTCCAAGCTTAGTTCCTACTCGTCCTCGAGTAGGTAAACGATAAAACAATAATTTCTGAGGTGACATGCTACTAACATAAACTTGATCATAAAAATGTAAAGGCATATGTAAGCTGAGATCATAGAACTTCAAACACAAACATGATAATAGAACTTTAATAATAAAGAAAAGAAATCACTTTTCATCATGAAGAGTTTCTCAAATAAAGGATCATGAATAATAATGCAAAGAAAGATAAACGTTTGTTTCAGGTATAGAGAAAGCATGGCAAAGTGATATTTCGCTAGTCCTTAAGAGTGGGGCAAAACATAAATGCCAGGACACCTTCAAAGTTCATGAGAAAGACTAGAGAAATGCACATAGAACTCAGAATGACAAAAATCCTCTCTCAATCGTGCATAAAGTTAGAAGATGGAGACTCAACATAAAAGTAAAAGAAAGGCCCTTCGCGGAGGGAAGCAGGGATCACTCATGTGCTAGAGCTTTTTATTTTATTAAACAGAGGTATTAAAAGTTTGACACTCCTCTCATCCATCTTTCACAAACCATGGCTAACCGAATCCTCGGGTGCCTGCCAACAATCACATATCGTGGAGGAGTGTCTATATTTTGGGAGATGTATGCTAATGTCAATGAATGGTAAACATAAAATACAGTACGTCACAAGCCAACTGGATTCACAAGAGCGGCTCCCATGTGAAGGACGCATCTGGGTAGAAGGTCATCCCTCTTTCTCTTTTGTTTACACAATTATGCTTTGACTAATAAATCAGGGGCAAAAATAGTGAAGAGATTTTGTGTGTATTAATTTGAGGCTGGGCACCCCATTGCCAGCTCTTCTATCATTTGGATAAGAGGATGAAGCCACTAGTCCAGGGTGTGAAATCCAATCAACAAGTGAGATAAATATTCTCTATTTACGTCCTCATGAGCAAAAACGGGAACATAAAGCGGGAGTAATTTTGAAGGTTTTAAAGGTAACACATGAGCAAATTTACTTGGAGTGGCAGTCAAAAAACCACATGTAGGTAGGTATGGTGAACACAATGGAAAAAACTTTGGTTTAGGGAGTTGGATGCACGAGTAGAGCTCATACTCAGTACAGGTGGAGGCTAGCAAAAGACTGGGAGCGACAAATCAAGAGAGCATAAGAGCCATAATCATGCATAGTGACATAAACATCATTAACTAAAGCATAAGCGGTATCACAAGTTCAAAAACTAAGTGGTCATGGAGGCTATTCGTGACTGGTTCATAGTCATAAACATGGTGTGAGCATGCCCCAAGTCAACCAAATAAAACATTCGAAAGAGAATACCATAAATTTATGCTTCCTTATGACAAGAACAACTCATGAATCTTTCAATGACATATTAAACACTCTCAGCTATTTGAGGCTATTCATGATACTCAATATCCACAAGTCTTTAGAACTAAAATAACATTTAGCATGGCATGAAAAAGTTCTAGCAACAGTCTATACAAGCTTCTACTTGCACTGTTATAAATTCTACTTCAAGCAGCAGTTTCTTCTCCCAACAAGCACCATACAAGATATGTTTTAACAAAATACTCTTTGTGATACAGCAATAAAACATGAGAGTATTGACATAACACTACTAAAACTAACAACATTGATAAGAGATGCATGCAAAACAGGAGCTAAATACATGCAGCAGCCAGACAAAGATTAAGAATACAAAGTATTCCCATGAAAAAGCGGAGCGTGTCACTCTCCAATAAAAGAATGATGGGGTCCAACCAAGCTTATTGCAAAAATAAAAACAAACTCAAAGCAAAAATAAAAACAAACCGAAAGCAACAATAAAAGACGCTCCAAGTAAAGCACATAAAATGTGACTGAATAAAAATATAGTTTCACTAGAAGTGACCTGATAATTTGTCGATGAAGAAAGGGATGACTTGGGCATCCCAAAGCTTAGACGCTTGAGTCTTCTTGGAATTTTATGGGATGTACCACCGGGGCATCCCCAAGCTTATGCTTTTCACTCTTCTTGATCACGTCATATCATCCTCTTCTCTCGATCCTTGAAAACCTCCTTCACACCAAACTTCTCACAATCTTCATTAGCAACGTTAGTGCAATCGAAATAATAAATTCACATGGTTCAGTTTCAACATATTCCTAACACTCAAAAATACATTAGCTACTGTCATAACTTCTTTTAAAACTATTTTTCTCAAAAGAACACCAAAAGAAAGAGATTAAGTTGCAAATGCAATTATTGGCAGAAATCTGTCAAAATAGGACATCAGGTAAAGATGATTTTTTTAAAAAATCGTATGTTACTCAAATCAAAAATTGGTAAACTAAGAAATGTTGCGTCTACAGCCCAGGATTACGCACAAAAAAACTCAGGACATTCTGAATTTTCTGTGATTTTATACGGAATAAACAGTGGACAGAAGAAATCTGTTTCCTGCGCAGAAATCCGAAATATAGCCTCAACTTTCTACTAGAGGCTTTACTTGGCTCAACAAGAACACAAAAGAAAAGATACAACAGGGTTGCTAAGGAAATAGAAAACATCCAGGTGCAAAGCACACAAAGAAAACGAAGGAAAACGTGTTGAAAACAGAGAAATAAAACGGGTTGTCTCCCGGTAGCGCTATTCTTTAACGCCTTTCAGCTAGGCATGGAAAGCAACTCAAGTATTTTCAAGTGAAGAATAAACATCATAACTTGCTCTAATAATAGAGTCAAAAGGTAGCTTCATCCTCTTTCTAGGAAAGTGTTCCATACATTTCTTGAGTGGGAATTGATATTTAATACTCCCCTCTTTCATATCAATAACAATACCAACAGTTCTAAGAAAAGGTCTTCCCAAAACAATAGGACAATAAGCATTGCATTCAATGTTCATAACAACAAAATAAAAAGGGACAAGGTTATTGTTAACCATAATAAGAACATCATCAATTCTACCAAGAGGTTTCTTCTTAGCATTATAAGCAAGATGAACATCCAAATAACAGTGTTCCAACGGTGGTAGATCAAGCATATCATAAAGCTTTTGAGGCATAACAGAGATACTAGCACCAAGATCACACAAAGCATTGCAATCAAAATCATTTACTTTTACCTTAATGATAGGCTCCCAACCATCATCTAATTTCCTAGGGGTAGATGTTTCAAGTTTCAACTTTTCTTCCCTAACTTTCATGAGAGCATTGGTAATATGTTTAGTAAAGGCCATATTCATGGCACTAGCATTGGGACTTCTAGCAAGATTTTGTAGGAACATAATAACTTCAGAGATATTGCAATCATCAAAATCAATATTATTATCATCAAAAGTAATGGGACCATTATCTCCCACATCTCTAAAAATTTCAGCACTTTTATCAGAAGCAATTTCAGCAGTTTGAGGCAATTTAGCACGTTTCACCAAAGGGGTGGAGACTTTGTTAACACCAACTACTTTACCATTGATAGTAGGAGGTTTACTAGCACTTGGAGCTTCAGTTTTACTAGTTGTGGTGATAGTGCAAACTCTAGGAATATTATTCTTTTTAGCCAATTCATCTTCTCTTTCCCACCTAGCACGTAATTCAGCCATCAACCTCAATTCGAACTTGGATAGCATTCAAAGTTTTACTTTTATTAACATCATGTGGCAAAACCTTCAGTTTTAGAAGATCAACATAAATAGCTAGGCTATCTACTTTAGAGGCAAAAACATCTATTTTATCAAGCTTTTCCTCAACAGATTTATTAAAAGCAGTTTGAGTGCTAATAAATTCTCTAAGCATGTTTTCAAGATCATAGGTAGAGATTTTATTGTTATTATAGGAATTTCCATAAGAATTAACATAACCATTATTAGGAGGATAGGGCTTATATTTGTTTCCACCAAAATTATATCTATAAGCATTGTTGTTAAAATTATTATTTCTAATAAAGTTCACATCAACATGCTCTTCTTGAGCAACCAAAGAGGCTAAAGGAACATTATTTGGATCAACTTGAGCTTTACCATTAACAAGCATAGACATAATAGCATCAAGCCTTTCACTCAAAGCGGAGGTTTCCTCAACAGAATTTACCTTCTTACCTTGTGGAGCTCTCTCAGTGTGCCACTCTGAATAATTTATCATCAAGAAGCTTTGTTGCATTTCCCAAAGTGATGGACATAAAGGTACCTCAAGCAGCTGAATCCAATAGGTTCCTTGAGGAGAAATTCAGTCCTGCATAAAAGGTTTGTATAATCATCCAAGTAGTCAGTCCATGAGTGGGACAATTCTTCACCATATTTTTCATTCTTTCCCAAGCGTTAGCAACATGTTCATTATCAATTTGTTTAAAGTTCATTATGTCACTTCTCAGGGATATAATCTTAGCAGAAGGATAATATTTTCCAATAAATGCATCTTTACACTTAGTCCATGAATCAATACTATTTCTAGGCAAAGATAGCAACCATTCTTTAGCTCTTCCTCTCAAAGAGAAAGGGAATAATTTCAGTTTAATATTATCTCCATCCACATCTTTATATTTTTGCATCTCACATAGTTCAACAAAATTATTAAGGCGAGCAGCAGCATCATCAGTACTAACACCAGAAAATTGCTCTTTCATAACAAGATTTAATAAAGCAGGTTTACTTTCATAGAAAGCGGCAGTAGGAGCAGGTGGGGCAATAGGTGTGAAAAATAAATCATTGTTGTTTATGCTAGTGAAGTCACACAACTTAGTATTCTCAGAGAAACTCATTTTAGCAAAATAAAAGCAAGCAAATAAATAACACCTATAAACTAAACTAATTTTTTTGTGTTTTGATATAAAGAAGCAAAACAAGACAAAAATGAAAACAAGACAATAAAAAAATAAGAGGTTAAGAGTGACAGACTCCCCTTGCCTGAAGACTTCTTCCTCCCCGGCAACGGCGCCAAAAATTTCCTTGATGCTACGTGTTGGGAACCCCAAGAGGAGGGTGTGATGAGTGCAGCGGTAGGAATTTACCTAAGTTAAGAACCAAGGTTATCAATATAGTAGGAGGAAGAGGATCTTCGGAAGTTTGATGCCACTGACAGTGGCGATGGCGCTTCACCGGTGTCAGCAACAACGCGGAACCTACACACAACACAACCAGTACAGCGAGGTTGTCAATCTCACCGGTCTTGCTGAAAACAAAGGTTAGATGTATAGTGTGGAAAATAATGTATGCTTGCACTAAGTAAATAAAGCCGGAAAACGTAGTGGTTTGTTTAACAGTGTAAGAAAATGGACCGAGGTTCACAGGTTCACTAGTGGTGTCTCTCCATAAAAGATAGCATGCTGGGTGAACAAATTACAGATGGGCAATTGACAAATAAAGGTTGCACCGTAGTGCACATTCATGACATGATGACTACTATGATATTTAGTGCGGACATTACAAAAATATACATAGACTGTAATCTAACTGCATCTATGTCTAATAATCCACCCTCAGGTTATCATTCGAACCCCCTTAGGTATTAAGTTGCAGGCAACAAATAACTGCATTAAACAAAGTGTGTAATGCAAGCAATGATTGTACACGCGGGCACTCACACCATTGTTTTCTCCCTAGTGGCAATAGCACATCGTCCCCCGTCACGTTTCTGTCACTTGAGCACAGGCGAAAAGGAGACATGAACCCAGTATCGAGCATAAATACTCCCTCTTGGAGTCACTAGCAAGGGGGGCACCACCCCATGGTGTGGGCCCCCTGGTGCCCCTCTTCGACTCCTCTTCGGTCTTCTTGATGCTTCCGCGTAAAATAGGCACTTCGGGCTTTGTGGGGTCCAATTCCGAGAATATTTCCAGAACAACTTTTCTGAAATAAAAAACAACAGAAAACAGGGAACTGGCACTTGGCATCTTGTTTATAGGTTAGTCCCGGAAAACATGTAAAAATGACATAAAGAAGGGAGAAAACATGTAGCAATTGGCATAATATTATCATGGGGCATCAGAAATTATAGATACGTTGGAGACGTATCATACGTCTAATCTTGGTTTTCAGCAAGACCGGTGAGATTGACAACCTCACTGTACCGTTGGGACAATGTATTTTGGTTGTGTTGTGTGCAGGTTCCGCGTTGTTACTGACACCGGTGAGGCGCCATCACCACCATCAGTGGCATCAACCTTCCAAAGATCCTCTTTCTCCTATTGAATTGATAACCTTGGTTCTTAACTAAGGGAAATTCTTACCGCTACACTCATGACACCCTCCTCTTGGGGTTCCCAATACCCCATCCATAGCAAAGAATTTCTGGATCCTGAAGGCACCATCAAGGTGTAGCAACAAGGAATTTCTGGCCCCGTTGCCGGGGAGAAAGAAGTCTTCAGGCAAGGGGAGTCTCTCACTCTCAACCTCTTTATTTTGTTTACTTTCTTGTTTTTATTTTTCCTCTTGTTTTGCTTCTTTATATAAAAAACACACAAAAATTAGTTTATTTCATAGTTGTTTTTTTTTGCTTTTCTGCTCTTAGATTAATATCTAATCATGATTCTACCCAAGTTTACCTTGAAAGACGTACCAATAGGTAGCGGTGATATAATTGGGAAAGATAATATTGGAGAGTTCTTTAATTATGTTAGTAAGAACAAAGAATCTGAGGATAGATCCTTAGCTGAACTTGCTCCAGATTATGAAACCGCCGCATTTGTATGCTGGAAGCTAGGTTCTTTAACCTTAATCCCATAATACAACAAATGTTCCTCAACCTTGATAACATTAAGG
Organism: Alopecurus myosuroides; assembly: GCA_028641055.1. NCBI lineage: Eukaryota > Viridiplantae > Streptophyta > Magnoliopsida > Poales > Poaceae > Alopecurus > Alopecurus myosuroides. The sequence continues at coordinate 121,568,311 of CM054061.1, read as the reverse complement.
ATAGCGAAAAAAGAGAGTTTATTCTAGAAACTTTGTTTAAAGAATTTGGTGATGTTGCCATTGAGGCTAGAAAAGTTTTTAACCGATTTTAGATGTCAGGCTCATGTGTAGGTGTTAATAGCACACCGGGTAAAGCCAATGATAAGGAAACTAAAATACCAGTACCCTTTAAATTGGTAGGAATGCATGAAGCTCTAGAAAAGAATTTTGATTGGATTGTTCCTGCAAACCCATTTAATGAAAGTAGTGTGCCTAAAAGTGATGATAAAGGGACATCTAAAACTTCTATAGATGAAATACAATTCACTATTGAGGAGATTTCTAAGATTAATTTTGATTCTTCCTCACTTGAAAATACCTGAGTTGCTTTCTATGCCTAGCTGAAAGGCGTTAAAGAAAAGCGCTACCAGGAGACAACCCGTTTTATTTCTCTGTTTTCAACCCGTTTTCCGTCGTTTATTTTTGTTTTATTTGCACCTAGGTGTTTTCTATTTCCTTAGAAAACCCTATGTATATTTTATTTTGTGTCTTTATTGAGCCCAGTAAAGCCTCTAGTGAAAAGTTGAGACTATATTTAGGATTTCTGCGCCGGAAACATATTTCTGCTGTCCACTGTTAAATTTGTATGAAATCACAGAAAATTCATAATGACCTGAGTTTTTTGTGCGTAATCCTGGGCTATATAAACAACTTTTCTTAGTTGAACACTTTTTGATTTGAGCAATAGAATATTTTCGAAAAAAATCATCTTTACCTGCTATCCTGTTTTGACAGATTTCTGCCAATAATTGCATTTGCATCTTAATCTCTTTTTTTTGTGTTCTTTTGAGAAAAAGAGTTTTAAAAGAAGTTGTGATAGTATATAATGTGTTTACGAGTGTGATGCTTGTGTTGAAACTAAACCATGTGAATTTATTATTTCGATTGCACTAACGTTGCTAATGAAGATCGTGAGAAGTTTGGTGTGAAGGAAGTTTTCAAGGGTCAAGAGAAGAGGATGATATGATGTGATCAAGAAGAGTGAAGAGCCTAAGCTTAGGGATGCCCCAGAGGTACATCCCAGCAAATTCCAAGAAGACTCAAGCAGCTAAGCTTGGGGATGCCCAAGGCATCCCCTTCTTCATCGACAAATTATCAGGTCACTTCTAGTGAAACTATATTTTTATTCGGTCACGTCTTACGTGCTTTACTTGGAGCGTCTTTTATTTTTTATTTCAGTTTGTTTTTATTTTTGCAATAAGCTTGGTCGGACCCCAGCATTATTTTATTGGAGAGTGACACGCTCCGTTTTTTCATGGGAATACTTTGTGTTCTTAATGTTTGTATGGTTGCTGCATTTATTTAGCTCATGTTTTGCATGCATCTCTTATCTAGAGCTGTTAGTTTTAGTAGTGTTATGTGATTACTCTCATGTTTGCTTGTTGTATCATGTATAGTATTTTTGTTAAAACATATCTTGTATGGTGCTTGTTGGGAAAAGAAACTTCTGCTTGAAGTAGAATTTTTAATGGTGAAAGTAGAAGCTTGAATAGACTGTGGCTAGAACTTTTTCATATCATGCTAGATGTTATTTTAGTTTTAAAGCCTTGTGGTTATTGAGTAGCATGATTAGCCTCAAATAGCTGAGAGTGTTTAATGTTTCATTGAAAGAATCATGAGTTGTTCTTGTCATATTGAAGCATAAATTTATGGTATTCTCTTTTGAATGTTTTATTTGGTTGACTTGGTGCATGCTCACACCATGTTTATGACTATGAACAAGTCACTAATAGCCTCTATGATCATTTAGTTTTTGAACTTGTGGTACCACTTATTCATTGATTAATGATGTTTACGTCGCGATGCATGATTATGTTTCTTATGCTCTCTTGATTTGTCGCTCCCAGTCTTTTGCTAGCCTCCACCTGTACTGAGTATGGAATTCTACTCGTGCATCCAACTCCCTAAAACCAAGTTTTCCCATTGTGTCCACCATACCTACCTACATGTGGTATTTAACTGCCACTCCAAGTAAATTTCTCATGTGTTACCTTTAAAACCTTCAAAATTACTCCTGCTTTGTGTTCCTGTTTTTGCTCATGAGGACGTAAATAGAGAATCGTTATCTCACTTGTTGATTGGATTTGACACCCTGGACTAGTGGCTTCATCTTCTTATCCAATTGAAAGAAGAGCTGGCAGCGGGGTACCCAGCCCCAAATTAATACACACAAAATCTCTTCACTATTTTTTCCCCTGATTTATCAGTCAAAGCATAATTGTGTAAACAGAAGGGAAAGAGGGATGACCTTCTACACCAGTGATACATGTCCAACGTATCTATAATTTGCGATGCTCCATGATAATAGTATACCAATTGCTACATGTTTTCTCCATTCTTTATGTCATTTTTACATGTTTTCCGGGACTAACCTATTAACAAAATGCCAAGTGCCAGTTCCCCGTTTTCTGCTCTTTTTTATTTCCAAAAAGTTGTTCTCGAAATATTCTCGGAATTGGACCCCACAAATCCCGAAGTGCCTATTTTCCCCGGATGCATCAAGAAGACTAAAGATGTCGTGGGATAATCATGGCAGACGTTACCAGGGGTAACTTATCTTGGGGTGAATCGACTCTGGTGTTTGGGAGAGGGTTTTGCTCAGGGGAATTCATGGTGATGAAACGATCTGGTAGCCGGCAATCAAGTCGCCAAGTCTCCGATCTAGATCTTATTATCTCAACTCTGGTATTACAAAGGATACTCGAATAGCTGGTGAATCTCGTCAAGCTCGTGTCTAATCTAACCCTAGGAGCCGGCTTATATAATATCCGGACCCCCTGGCTTCCTGTCCAAGGTACACTCGGAGTCCTACCTGGGCACCGCTTACAAACCCTAAGTTTCCTTATCGAAACCCACAATCCGGGTTACGAGGCCTACACTCTTGGGCCTTCTAGAAACCCCTTTTCCCTAATACGGGTCTTGCGCAGCTCCCTTTGGGCCGAATTACACCTTGGCGTTAACCTACCGGGTTATCATCCCTCCATCAGTAGTCCCCAGAATAGCTTGGGCTTCACGAGATCCTCCTTGAAGCGCATGCTATTCCCTGCAAAAATAACAAACATACAAGTTCATAAAGGCCGGGTTAGGTTGCTTTGATAAACAGCTAGGCCTAACTCCACTGGTGGTCCATATAACAACCCGGCTTTCTCCGAATCCACCTTCATTTCCCGGGTCAACACTCCGAGGAAAGCACAGAAGACCCGGTTTACTTTGTTCGCTAACTAGCCCGGATATCACGGAAACGATTTGCTCCGATCTTTTCCGGATATCCCGCACAGGCACTTAACCACTTATCCCAAAATATCCGGGCGGGTATCTCTCCTCCCGAAATTTTTGGCTCCCGCTCGCCAGCCTAGGTTTTCCCACCCGCACCTATAAATAAGGGCCTTGGGGGATAACCTAAACCTAACGTTTCATTTCCTCACCATGTCCTTCCTCTCCCAGCGCTCCTTGCCCAAGCTCAGCGCCGCGCCGCCACGGAGCCCGCCGGGGAGCAGCCGGAAGCGAGCCGCCGCCGCCTGCGCTCCGCTTCCGCCCGCGCCGCGCCGCCGTCAACCACCGCCGCCGCGCCCTCGAGCTGCACACCGGGAGATCCAGAGGGGAACCGCAACTATGCCATCTGCCGCCGCCGTGCTCTCCTTCAAACCCCGCCGGTGAGTTCCTTTCCGCCATGGATTTCATCCTTGAACTTTGCTTGGATTTAGATTAGATCTTGGCCCGCTCGATAAATGGTGTTCTTGTTCCGTGACGATTGAGTAGCCCGTATTTGGTTCCCTCCCAACCAAGGTGTAGGCTAGATTAATAGCATATCTCTGTTACTTATGGTCACCAATTCTTTTGCAAATGTCTAAGTCTAGATCCAATCTGCCAAAGTTCTCCGCCATTGTTCTTCGATACCCGGATAATCCACAATTTCTGGGTCTTTTAGTTACTCTCTGGTTAACCGGACAATCACCCATTTTCCGGGTCTTAATTACTTATACTCTGCACTTTTCATCTCCTGTTTTGTAGACTGCTCCCATGGCACCCAAGAATAAGGGAAAACAACCGGTGAAGGCGAGGCCGACTCAGTCCATATCCGCCAACTGGGCGAGGTCCACCGTGACCAAGGCCAAGTTGGACGAGCTCGCTGAGTCGGGCGTACTTCCGTCCCAGGAAGAGATCCACTGGCGAGTCCCGGGTGACGAGACTCGGCCCACCCCCGGTCCCAATGAGGTAATCTGTTTCGTTGAGCACGTGATCCGGGGATTTCGTCCCCCGGGTCACTCCTTCTTTCGTGAACTTCTTAGCCACTACGGCCTCCGAGTCTTTGACATAGGGCCCAACTCTATGTTAAATATCACTCATTTTATAGTTCTCTGTGAGTCATACCTATGCGTCCCCCCAAACCTTGCTCTATTCCTTGAATTATTCCAATGCAAACCGTGCCGCGAGAGCGGTGACGGGGCCCTCTTGGCTTGCGGCGGAGTGTCTATCCAACAGCGAAAGAATTCGCCAATGCCGACTCTGAGACTTAACTCTCATGTTAAGCACTGGCAAAAGTCTTTCTTCTACTGCCGGGACATTTCCCCTCCCGACGAAAAGAGATTGTCGGGTTTCTCCGAGGGGCTCCTCGATCTTTCCGATACTTTCAACGCCTTTACCTCTGAGTCGGATAGGGAGTCCATCCAACCCCTTTTAGCCAAGATTGTTGTCCTTTCCGCCTAGGGTCTCCTTGGGCTTAATTTAGTTAAGACTTGGGTGAATTTCCGAATCCAGCCCAACGCCATCCGGCCTAAGCTGATGTCCGAGTATTCCGGACACGTCACGGATGCGCTCTGCTACTCCTCAAGGAACTATCCGGCTGGTGATACGAACAAGATTATCAAAAGCTTCTTGACTGAAAAGGCGGAAGTAATTCGGACGATAGCCGGCTTAGAGCCGTACACTCGCGACAATCCGGCTCCCGCGGTAAGATTCGGCACTTACTCTTCTATTCTTGTGCTTTTACTTGATGCAACCACTAACCTTTTTTACCACACCTTTATTTCAGGCAGGCAACGCCTTCTGGAACATCGAAACTCCCCCTACCTCCGAAAACCCGGAAGAGGAAGAGGAGGCGGCTGACCCGGAAGAAGGTACCATCCGGGTTTCACCCCTTTTAATTTCTGTTAACTTGCCTTTCCATATTTTCTCTTTTTCCGACTGTGTACTATGCTTCTCAGGACTAGAGGATAAGGAGGACGGGGAAGATAAGGAAGACCCGTAGGAGACCGAGAGCGACGAAAGCGAGGCAGACCCGGAACCTGTGGTTGGAGCCAAGAGGAAACCCCGAGGGGTCGTGTTCAAGGTTCCATACTCCTCCATGTCCTCCAAACCATATTCATTTGCTAACATGCGCGAGCTTAATCAACAATTGTCCAACTCACCATTGAAGGAGCCCCCTTAGGTCAAGCGCCGGGTAACCCGGAACTCCCTGGGTGAGGATCCCCTCAACCCGGGTCTCCCTACGTCCCCAGTTCGCCGCACCGGTACTTCCCAATCTCAACCTTCCAATTCACCTCGAAGACATCCTTCTCCCAATCACCCCCTAGCTAGACAACTCCGAGTCTCATTTTCTCAATCTTTATCAGCCTCATTCGGATCTTCCAACGAGCTTCCAGCGGACTTCGTGGTGAATACTGGGTAAGTTGTATTTCTTGCTATTCAATATACTGGCACTTTCGATAACCTTCACTTATTACTATTGACCATTTCTTTTACTTTCCTTAGTGTCCAGGTTACAGTCAGCGCCCCGGACAACATGGATGTGGATAACCGGGAAACTGAGGATCCAGTTGACAACGTGAACGCCGCGATTGGCAGCGCTGAGGAAGAAGAAGAAGACCAAGGAAGAGACCCACTGACAGACCCGGCCAGGCAGGATGCCGAGTCTCCCATTCCATCAGATGGACCCGGGGATGACGACGTCGAGGTTGTGGGCGCAAGGATGGGTGACCCCAATCCTGACACCCAGGCAACCCGGGTATCGCCCCCGAGGCAGGAAAAGACTCCACCTCCAAGTAACCCGGCCGCCGGCTCTTCCGGTAAAAAACCTGATGATATGAGCTTTGCCGAGATGCTGGACGCTCTGCATACCCTGAGAGCTGATGAAGAAGGCATTCTAGAAGCCTTGATCGCCAAGCACGAGGTAAACTCAACTAGTACTGCCCATATATTTGTCTAGTCCCCAAGTTCCGAGTGAACTTATGCATAATTTACTTGGAACTTTCATAGCATATCCGACTGATATTCCTTTTTTGTCCGACTAACACTTCCTTATGTTTCCACGCAGGCATACGTAACCCACTCTGAGGAAGTGTTGGCTAAAACCAACAAACTCCTCGAGGTGGAGACGAAGCTGCGTGAAACGGTTGAAGCTGATGCCAAGAAACTGGGGAAGCTAGCGAGAAAGTATAGAAAGAGAGCTCATGCTGCCGAGGACGAACTAACCAAGCTATCTGCTCAGATTTCCGATACTCACCGCGCTTTGATTGGTAATGATTCCCAACTCACTAATCGTAACCCGGATTTTTCATTCTTATAAACACTCGGAATTCCTTACTCGGATCTTTCTCTTTTTCTGCAGGGCCGGATGATGAGATTCCGGATGAGGATGACATAGCGAAGCTGAAGACCATAAAGAACACCATCCGGCAACTCTGTGCCGGCACCAAATGGGTTCTTCAAGCTTTGAAGTGGCCGGGTACTGGGCGTGGTGGTCTGAGCACACTTCTTGATGCGTGCTCCACCATCCCCGAGTGGATCGAGCACTGGAAACGCTCGTCATGCCGGGTTGGAATGACCCGGGGGCTTGCGCTGGCTAAAGCGTACTTTCCCAAGCTTGAGCCGGCAAAGCTCGTTGGCGGGTTTCCAGAGTTCAACACTGATGGCTCCAAGTTTTCAGCCAAGAACTACAAGGCCATCCAGAAAGAGGTTCGTCACTCGGCTAGTCTTATTGCCGACAGTCTGGATGTCAGTCTGATTGTTCCACCATACGACGCTGAGGATAAGCCAGTTCATTCGGATCTTCCAAAGCCTTATGACATGCTAGCCCGGTGGAAGGCGGAAGCTGCTCAACTGAGGGAAGAGGCCGCGAAGAAGAAAGCTGAGGCCGACACTGCACCTACAACCTCTACGCCGGTTGTTCCTCCTCCCGCGCGTGCCGGTACTACTGCTGACCCGGATGCTGCTGCCACCAAGACCGTTGAAGAGCAAGTCAAGGACCAAGACCCGGTTGCTAAGGACAAGGTTGGAGACTCGGCCCAGGAGGCCGAGTGAAATTTTATCTGCCACTGTTTCGAGCACTTCATTCGGCCAATGGGCCTTTTAAAACAATTATTCTTTTGATAGTGCGCCTGTGCACTTTTTGATACTCATATCCTGGTTTGTAATACGTTTAAAACCTTAATATCTTTCATGGCCCTTCTGGCCTTTGCGTGAATTTGATATTTCTTAGCTTTGATCTTTTTCATTACTGGTTTTCCGACTTTTGCTATGGTTCCTTTGCGAGACTCGGTTTCCGGGTCTCATGGGTTTTGACAAGTGGACTTTTTCTAAGTCCCCAAGAATCGGATTTTTGGGTTTTTGAGCTGAATAGCTAGATAATTTGTTTCTTTTTTCAAATTCCCAAGTCCCCAAGGCCCGAATTTCCGAGTCTGGGGTTTTGGAGTTTTCTAAAAGAACAAATTGTTTCTGCTAAGGCCCAAAACCTAGAGTCATTCACATAGGTTTGAAGCTATGCTTAATATACTTTGAGTTTCCAGCTGTTAAACTTGTACTCTGCATAACTTGTGGTTTAGATGACCCTTTTGACCTTATTTTACTATAAGCCGGGTTTCGCGTGGATGATCAATGTTGCTATAGCTTACAAAGACAGGGTCAGGCAAGTCCCATTGGGCATCATGACTGATTGTGATCATACGCTAGCAAAGCATGCCACTGTAGTGCGAGTCGCATCAAGCTTAAGCAAGAAAAGTCAAGAAAATTTGGCTCTATTGTCCGGTTATAAGCTTGCAGCCATATTTATTACAATCGATCGGCCCTTATAACCCAATGGCATCATGGCCGGGTCTTTGAGTTTGCAACTGTGCTATTCAAGCAATCAGCCCCCAAGACCTAGATGTATGCAATTTACTAGAAAAACTAACATATTAAAAACAGTAAATAATACTTACCTGGAAAGAAATAGAAAATAAGAGAAGTAAAAACTTGACAAAAAACACATAGAAAGGAATATTTTGTTCAACCATCTCTTTATTGATATGAGAAAAGTTAGGTCAGCAAGCCGCCTCATTAAAAACCTTCCAGTCCCCTTAGGTACCCTGGATAGGAAAAGAGTGCGTCTGAAACCTGCTGCCTGTTACATCGTGTAATTCCACTTGTGAATCTAGTCTATTCTAGGTGTAGTAGGGACGCAGCTGAGCCACGTTCCATGGTCTTTCTCTTTCTTGCATAGATGAAGTTGTACGAGCGGTGTCATCGACAGTAGCCGACTCTTCCCTTGCATCTACCAAGTAATACGATCCATTGTGCAGATTCCGGCTTATGATGAACGATCCTTCCCATGGTGGGGATAGCTTGTGTTTTCCTTCCTTTGACTGTACCAGGCGTAGAACCAGGTCCCCTTCCTGGAAGACCCGGGTTTTGACCCGCCGGCTATGATATATCCTCAGGTCCTGCTGGTATACGGCTGATCTTTCCAAAGCTTGTTCCCTGTGTTCTTCTAACATATCCACGGCGTCCTGCCGAGTCTTCTCGTTCTCCACCTCGACGTAAGCCGACACTCGAGGCGAATCATGAATGATATCACTCGGCAATACTGCCTCTGCACCATAAACCATAAAAAACGGTGTCATCTGAGTGGATCTGTTAGGTGTGGTGTTAATTCCCCAAACCACTGATGGTAACTCCTCAACCCATGCGCCAGCAGCTCTGATGCATGGGACTCGCAGCCGTGGTTTTAATCCACGAAGCAACTCCTGATTTGCCCTTTCCACTTGTCCATTAGCTTGTGGATGGGCTACTGAAGCTACGTCAAGCCGGATTCCATTGTTCCCACAGAATTTTTCCATCTCGCCTAAGGACATGTTGGTTCCATTGTCCGTGATTATGTTGTGAGGGTACCCAAACCGATAGATAATCCTTTTCAGGAACTTGACTGCCGTAATTGCTTCACAATTGGTAACTGGCATAACTTCAACCCACTTGGTAAATTTATCAATAGCCACCAAGAGATGTGTCTTTTTGCAAGGTGACATGTGAAAGGGGCCAACCATGTCCATACCCCAAACGGCAAACGGCCAGGTTAAAGGAATTGTTTACAACTCCATAGCTGGCACATGGATTTGGCGGGCGTACCTTTGACATCCGTCGCACCTTGCCACCAAGCGTTCCGCGTCTGCTAAGGCTGTGAGCCAGAAGAAACCGTGCCTATATGCTTTGGCCACAAGGGATCTTGTGGATGCGTGGTGCCCACAGTCGCCTTCGTGGATTTCTTTCAGGATCTGCCGGCCTTCCTCTGGTGCTACACAGCGCAAAAATACTCCTGCAACACTCCTTTTATATAACTCCCCATTGATGATGGAATAGCCTTTTGCTCGCCTCAGAATTTGCCTTGCTAATACTTCCTGCTGCGGTAACTCGCCCCAGGTAAGCCAGGAACGGCTCTGTCCACTCGGGAATAGCTCGTACTGTGGCTACGAGCTCCAAATCCGGGTCTTGGTTAGCCACCTCTTCCTCAGACTCGGTTTTAACTGATGGCCGCCATAGCTCGTCCAGGAAAACATTGGGTGGAACCGGCTCTCTACGCGTGCCGAGTCTTGCGAGTGCGTCTGCTGCCTCGTTCTTTCTCCTGTCAATATGCTCCACCTCATACCCGGAAAAACACCTGGCAACCCTGTCCACCTCTCTACGATATGCTGCCATAGTTGCATCCTTCCTATCCCAGGTTCCCGAGACCTGCTGTACCACAAGATCCGAATCTCCATAGCATTGTATCCGCCTGATGTTCATCTCCTTGGCTATTCTCAATCCGTGTAATAATGCTTCATACTCGGCCACGTTGTTGGAACAATCAAAGTGGATTTGCAACACGTAGCTCAGCTTATCCCCTTTAGGTGATGTAAGCACCACTCCAGCTCCTGATCCCTCGTATTGCTTGGAACCATCAAAGTGCATTACCCAAGACTCGGAACTTGGTGTCATTGTGGGCATGCTAGTGTGAGTCCAATCATTAATGAAATCAACTAAAGCTTGAGACTTGATTGCTGACCTGGGCTCGTAGGTAATGTGATAATCTCCCATCTCGATGGCCCACTTGGCTATTCTACCTGTTGCATCCGAGTTTCTGATGATATCCGACATTGGTATAGAGCGAACCACTGTTATGGGGTGTTCCTGAAAATAGGGTTTCAATTTCCTGCTGGCCATGAAGACCCCGAAAACCAACTTCTGTCAATGTGGGTAACGCTGCTTTGCCTCTGATAGCACCTCGCTGACGTAATAAACCGGCCTTTGAACCGGGTGATCTTTCCCATCCTCTTTGCTCTCAACGACAACCACTGCGCTAACCGCCCGGGGCCCGGCCGCAATGTATAGTAGCATGGGCTCTTTGGGACCCGGGGCTGCTAAAACTGGTGCCTCAGATAACTGCTTCTTTAGCGCCTCGAACGCCTCATCCGCCTCTTGGTCCCAAACAAACTTATCAGATTTCCTCAAGAGCCGGTATACTGGGATTGCCTTCTCCCCGAGTCTTGATATAAACCGGCTCAGCGCTGCTACGCACCCTGTAAGCTTTTGAACATGCTTTAGGTTTTCCGGCTTTTTCAGACTCTGGATAGCTTTGATTTTATCCGGGTTTGCCTCGATTCCTCTCTCAGAAACAATGAATCCGAGTAACTTTCCTGCTGGAACTCCAAACACGCACTTTGTAGGGTTAAGTTTCATCTGATACCTTCTCAGGTTCTTGAATGTTTCCTTTAGATCATCAATGACGTTTCTGCTTTCCTGGTCTTGATCACCACATCATCCACATAGGCGTGAACATTGCGCCCAATCTAGTCCTCAAAGCACTTCTGTATGCATCTCTGATAAGTTGCGTCAGCATTCTTTAACCCAAAAGTCATGGTTTTGTAACAGAAGGACCCAAAGGGGGTTATGAACGATGTTTTCTCCCAGTCTTCCTTCTTGAGCTTGATCTGATGATACCCGGAATATGCGTCCAGGAAATATAATAGGTCACTTCCAGCCACTGCATCTATGATCTGATCAATCCTTGGAAGGGAAAACGGATCCTTTGGTCAATGCTTGTTGAGACTCGTATAATCTATGCACATCCTCTACTCATTACTCTTTTTCATCACGAGAACCAGATTTGCCAACCAGTCTGGGTGAAATACTTCCATGATAAAGCCGGCTGTCAACAGCCGAGCAATTTCTTCCCCTATAGCCCTTCTTCTTTCCTCATTCATTTTTCTCAGGCCCTGCTTCACGGGCCTAGACTTGGGATCAACGTGCAAGCTATGTTCCGCTAACTCTGTAGGGATACCCGGCATATCGCTGGGCGTCCAAGCAAAAACATCTTGATTTGAACGAATAAACTCGACGAGTGCTGTTTCCTGCTCATTGTCCAGGTTATATCCTATAGCAAATTGCTTGGAGGGATCACCTTCGACAAAGGCCACCATCTTGGTATCCTGTGCTGCCTTGAATTTCGCTCTCTCAACCTCCGTATTTGGCCTTTTTAACGTTGTCCTGTCGTCCGGGTCTACTTGAGACCGATAATACTTGAGCTCCTCCTTTCTACAGGCTTGTTCTACCATTGCTGCGTCTCCTTCGTCACACTCAGCCGCTATATCCCGGCTCCCATGGATAGTGATGGTCTGCTTGGGACCCGGGATTTTTAGCTGTAGGTACACGTAACACGGCCTGTCCATGAATTTGACATAAGCCGGCCTTCCGAATAGCGCGTGATAGGGGCTGCGCAACTTTACCACCTCAAACGTGAGCCACTCCACCCGGAAATTATCCTTTGATTCTCCAAAAGCAACCTCCAAGGTAATCTTTCCCTCAGGGCACGCCGAGTGACCTGGCACAATCCCATGAAACACTGTTGAACTTTTCTGTAGCTGAGACTCCTTGAGACCCATGCGTAAAAAGGTTTCCCAATATAAGATGTTGATGCTGCTTCCGCCGTCCATTAAGACCTTTTTCAGCTCATAACCATTAACATGTGGCGCAACCACCAATGCTAGGACTCCCGGGTGTTCTATCCTTTCCGGGTGATCTCTTCTGCTCCATGTTACATCTTGCTCCGACCACCTCAGGTACCTCGGGACAGCCGAGGAAACCGAGTTTACTGCCTTTTCCAGTATCTTTCTATCCTTGTTTGAAGTTCCCGTGGTGTGAACATGGTACTGGCCCAATTGCTTGGGATTGGCCTGGAAGCCTCCAGCTCCTCCCTGATTGTTACCCGGATTACCACCTCCTGGGTTGCCTGCCGGGGGTGGGCCATTGCCCGGGTTACCACCTGGACCCGGCCCTGCTCCCCGACCTGCACCTCGCATTGCTTTCTGTATTTCCTCATTTTTTCATCTCTGTAAATCCACGCACTGTTCCAGCGAATGATTGGTCGGCCTGCCGTTCCTGCTATAGCGAGGACAGGGCATCCTGAAGGCCTCTATGTGATTAGCCGGCCTTGGCGGCCCTTGGTAATTTCCTCCATTAAAGTTTCCACCGTTGAAATTTCCTTCTGCTCTGGGTCTCGTAAACCCGGCTTCTGTGTTGGCAACAAACTCGGAACTTCCCTCGTACGAACGCTTATTCTGGTTATTTCCATTGTTTCCTCCATTATTACCCGACGCAGATCCATTGCCGGTTCTTCCGTTATTGCTCGTGTTTGCTTTTGCTTTCTTGTCATCAACGTCCTCTTCTGTGGTATCTGTAGCAGCGTGCTTGTTGCGTGCATCCATTAACTCTCCCATCGTAACCTCTGAAGCATTCCGACTAGATTTCATGCGAGTTAGCTTTTGCACTAAAGGTGTATACTTGCATGTCTTGGCCATAGCTTGTAACGCATCCTTTGGCTGAATATCCGTGGACGAGTGAAGTATCTCCATAACCCGGCGCACCCAACTGCGCGCCGATTCTCCCTTCTTCTGGACACATCGTTCTAGATCATCGATTGTGAATAACTTCCTGCACGTGCCATGGAAGTGCTTGACGAACGCAACTTTCAGCTCACCCCACGAATTGATAGATTTTTCCGGTAAGTTGTTGAACCATAACTTTGCTGCTCCCTCTGACATCATTAAGTACATGAACTTGGCTTGAAGATTTTCAGACGCGTTGCGAATCGACATGGCCATCTCGTAACTGCTCAACCAGGTTTCTGGATCCATAGTCGGCTCATAGTTTACCACTTTACCCGGTTCCTTGAACTTATCCGGGTAAGGCTCGGCTCTGATGGCGTCCGATAAACACTTAGGCCCGGCTAAAATTGCCGGTGCTGGCCTCACCCGGGAAGCGTGCGACCCGGCGACGGGTGCGGCGGGGGGTGCAACTGCTACCGGCCCTCGTACCGCAGACCCGGCTGCTGCACGCCTGGCTCGAGAACTGTCCACGATAGCTTGCGCGGCTGATACCGCAGGTGTCGCTGGTCTACGGGGAGGAGGCGGCATTTGCTGCTGCTCTGCCCTCCGCCGCGCTGAGCTTGTCTGAATATTACCGGTGTTTCCGTTATGCCGGCTTATATATGGCGTTCCATGCATTCCACTCCTATTATCTGCGTAATTGACTTGCTGAGCCACTGCCGTACGCAATAAATCTATCGCCCGCCGGGTCTCCTCCGCGTGGGGCGACTCTCTTACGGGGATTCGATCCAATGCCAATGTTGCTGCATATACATTGTCCATGGGGTTGTTGAAGTGACCTGGTGGCGTATGAAATCGTGACGGTGGTGGTGGTGGTGGTGGTGGTGCTGTATTGCCAACGGCAACCCCTGTCTGCAACGTGGGTAACCCGGTTTGTACGTTGGCCGGCTGTCCCCCACCGGTCGCGGGCTGGTGTACAGTTTCCTGATTCACAGCCGGAATTGGTTGATCTTGGGGTGTGATGAATAGCGTGGCCGGGTTTAGGACTCCACCCGTTGCCGGTAATCTCGTCTGGTATCTTTGATGCGCCCTAGTTGTCTCAGCCCAGAGCCGGTTCTCCAATGCATCCAGCTCACGTTGGCGTGTGGCTATCCCTTGCTTTTCTGCTTCCACATCTCTCCTTTGTTGCTCTAATGCACGGCGGGCTACATCCAGATCCCTAGCACGTGCCGCTGCGTTCTCTGGGGTTATCACCGTAGCTAGCACCGTGGGATTCAGGATTAAGTTGTTACTGAACAGAGCCGGGTGTTGTGGGTTTGAGGGACCCGCCCCTGGCGTTCTATTCGTCATGAAGCCAAACATATTCGCCTGCAACTCGCTATCCGCCGCTCGGCTAGTGACCGAAGCCGACTCTCCGTCAACCCGGGTTAGAACCGGATTTCCGTCAGCCGGATTTTGCTGCTGGGCCAATGCTCGCGCCGCTCCGACCGCGGCCGTAGTCACGTCCCCCTGATTAAGATTGGTTGCAGGGGCCGTGTAGACCGCGACCTGGCGCGCGATGCTTGGTGAAGACTCATATTCTTCCTCGTCACAGCTATCCTCCTCGTACCGGTCCTCCAGCAGGTGCAAGATAGACTCGGTATCATCTTCTCTCGTGACCCGTCCACGCGGGGTCCATGCCGGCTCCTCCGGCTGTTCCCTCTTCGTGGTGGGCACTTCTATCGGATCTACCGTACCGACCGATTCTTCTCCATCCGACTGAACGCAGGTGGCCTCCCCTGATACAGAATCAAATCCAAAATCATCAGGGATTGAACCGGACGTACGTACCATGCCGACGAAGACGTTGACCCGGCCGATTGTAACGACAGATCCGGATTTGAGCAGATCCGACTCTGGCCCCCAGCCAAAATCGTCCACCATCTTCTCTCCTTCGAGGTTGGTGTAGATCTCGCCAACGATGAGGTTCTTCATGTTCTCTCGAGCTTCTCCCGTGATGTAAACACCCTTGGACGCAGGCCCCACGGTGGGCGCCAACTGTCGTGGGATAATCACGGCAGACGTTACCAGGGGTAACTTATCTTGGGGTAAATCGACTCTGGTGTTTGGGAGAGGGTTTTGCTCAGGGGAAATCATGGTGATGAAACGATCTGGTAGCCGGCAATCAAGTCGCCGAGTCTCCGATCTAGATCTTATTATCTCAACTCTGGTATTACAAAGGATACTCGAATAGCTGGTGAATCTCGTCAAGCTCGTGTCTAATCTAACCCTAGGAGCCGGCTTATATAATATCCGGACCCCCTGGCTTCCTGTCCAAGGTACACTCGGAGTCCTACCTGGGCACCGCTTACAAACCCTAAGTTTCCTTATCGAAACCCACAATCCGGGTTACGAGGCCTACACTCTTGGGCCTTCTAGAAACCCCTTTTCCCTAAGCCGGGTCTTGCGCAGCTCCCTTTGGGCCGAATTACACCTTGGCGTTAACCTACCGGGTTATCATCCCTCCATCAAAAGAGGAGTCAAAGAGGGGCACCAGGGGGCCACACCATGGGGTGGCACCCCCCTTGGCCGCGCCAGGGGTGGTGTGGGGCCCCCAGGGCTCCACCGCCTCTGCCCTTTCGCCTTTACCCCCCGGATGGAAAACCATAGAGACCTGATAAAAAATCCCCGAAAAGTTCCGCAGCCGTCGTCATCGTCAACCCGAGATCAGGGGAGTTCTGAAGCTGTCTCTGGCACCCTGTCGGAGAGTAAATCATCACCGGAGGCCTCTACATCACAATGTCTGCCTCCGGAGTGATGCGTGAGTAGTTCATCCTTGTACTACGGGTCCATAGCAGTAGCTAGATGGTTGTCTCCTCCTCATATGCCTCCATGTTTAGATCTTGTGAGCTTCCTAACATGATCGAGATTGATCTTATGTAACTCTATGTGCCGTGTTTGCTAGGATCAGATGAATATTGAACTTATGCCAAGTTGATTATAGTATTTATTGCATATGCTATCTGTGATCTTGCATGCTTTCCGTTTCTAGTGGTTGCTCTGGCCAAGTAGTTGCTAGTGACTCCAAGAGGGAGTATTTATGCTCGATAGTGGGTTCATGTCTCCTTTTCGCCTGTGCTCGAGTGACAGAAACGTGACGGGGGAGGATGTGTTGTTGCCACTAGGGAGAAAACAGCGGTGTGAGTGCCCGTGTGTACAATCATTGCTTACATTACACACTTTGTTTAATGCAGTTATCTGTTGCTTGCAACTTAATACCTAAGGTGGTTCGGATGATAACCTGAGGGTGGATTATTATTTATAGATGCAGTTGGATTACGGTCTATGTATATTGTTGTAATGCCCGCACTAAATATCATAGTAGTCATCATGTCATGAATGTGCACTATGGTGCAACCTTTATTTGTCAATTTCCCAGCTGTAATTTGTTCACCCAACATGCTATCTTTTATGGATAGACACCACTACTGAACCTATGAACCCCGGTCCATTTTCTTACAATGTTAAACAAACCACTACAATTTCCTGCTTTCTTTACTTACTGCAAGCATACATTATTTTCCACACTATACGTCTAATCTTTGTTTTCAGCAAGACCGGTGAGATTGACAACCTCACTGTACCGTTGGGACAAAGTATTTAGGTTGTGCTGTGTGCTGGTTCCGCGTTGTTGCTGAGACCGGTGAAGCGCCATCACCACCGTTAATGGCATCAACCTTACAAAGATCCTCTTCCTCCTACTGGATTGATAGCCTTGGTTCTTAACTGAGGGAAATTCCTACCGCTACACTCATCACACCCTCCTCTTGGGGTTCCCAATACGTAGCATCGAGGAAATTTCTGGCGCCGTTGCCGGGGACCAAACAAACATATATAAGAAGACTTCCTCCCGCCACTGTCGCCATCACAAGCAGCAAGGAAATTTTTGGCGCCATTGCCGGGGAGAAAGAATTCTTCTATCAAGGGGAGTCTCTCACTTTCAACCTCTTATTTTTTATTGTCTTGTTTTTATTTTTGTCTTATTTTGCTTCTCTTTATCAAAAAACACACAAAAAATTAGTTCTTATTCTAGTTGTTATTTTTTCACTACGTTGTTATTTTTCATCATGTTGTTCCCTAAGTTTACCTTGTAAGATTTGTCGGTAGGAAGTGGTTCTATACTTGGAAAGGACACTATCAAAGAATTCTTTGATCATGTTAGTAAGCATGATAACTTTGAGGAAAAATCCGTAGTAGAACTTGCTCCCAATTACGAGACTGCTGCAACTTATTTAGTTCACATGCTAGAAGCTAGGTTTGTTAACCTCCATCCCATAATACAACATATGTTCCTCAACTTGAATAACATTGAAGATGTTGAGAAAAGAAACTATGCTTAAAGAATTTGGAGATGTTGCTATAGAAGCTAGAAAAGTCTTTGATCATTTCAATATGCTTGGCTCATGTGTAGACATTGTTGGTGCTCTAGAAAAAATGAATCTAATAATGAAAACTATGATAAAATACCAATCCCCTTTAAATGGGTGGCACTGCACGAAGCCCAAGAAAAGAATTTTGATTGGATTGTTCCTGAGAATTTATTTGATGAAGATAGTAAGCCTAAAAGTACTAAGAGAGGAGCTTCTGAAACTCACTTTGATAAAATACAATGCATTATTAAAGAATTGCCAAATCTTGATTTGAATGCCTCACTTGAAAATACTTGAGTTGCTTTCTATGCCTAGCTGAAAGGCGTTAAAGAAAAGCGCTACCGGGAGACAACCTGTTCTATTTCTTTGTTTCCAACCTGTTTTCCTTTGTTTTCTTTTATGTGGTTTGCACCTGGGTGTTGTCTATTTCCTTGGCAACTCCGCTGTATCTTTTCTTTTGTGTTTTTTTTACCAAGTAAAGCCTTTAATGGAAAGTTGAGGCTATATTTCGGATTTCTGCGCAGGAAAAAGATTTCTGCGCAGGAAAAAGATTTCTGCTGTCCACTGCTTATTTCGTATAAAATCACACAAAATTCAAAATGACCTGAGCTTTTTTTGTGAGAAATCCTAGGGTGTGTACGCAACTTTTCTTAGTTGACCACTTTTTGATTTGAGGAACAGAAGATTTTTGAAAAAAAATCATCTTTACCTGATGTCGTGTTTTGACAGATTTCTGCCAATAATTGCATTTGCATCTTAATCTCTTTCTTTTGGTGTTCTTTTGAGAAAAAGAGTTTTAAAGAAGTTGTGACAGTAGCTAATGTGTTTTTGAGTGTTAGACATGTGTTGAAACTGAACCATGTGAATTTATTATTTCGATTGCGCTAACGTTTCTAATGAGGTTTGTGAGAAGTTTGGTGTGAAGGAAGTTTTCAAGGGTCAAGAGAAGAGGATGATATGACGTGATCAAGAAGATTGAAGAGCCTAAGCTTGGGGATGACCCGGTGGTACATCCTAACAAATTCCAAGAAGACTCAAGCGTCTAAGCTTGGGGATTCCCATGGCATCCCCTTCTTCATCGACAAATTATCAAGTCACTTCTAGTGAAACTATATTTTTATTCGGTCACATCTTATGTGCTTTACTTGGAGCGTCTTTAATTTTTGCTTTCAGTTTATTTTATTTTTTTTGCTTTCAGTTTGTTTTTATTTTTGCAATAAGCTTGGTTGGACCCCAGCATTCTTTTATTGGAGAGTGACACGCTCCGCTTTTTCATGGGAATACTTTGTATTCTTAATCTTTGTCTGGCTGCTGCATGTATTTAGCTCCTGTTTTGCATGCATCTCTTATCAGAGCTGTTAGTTTTAATAGTGTTATGTGAGTATTCTCATTTTTTCTTGTTGTATCATAAAGAGTATTTTTGTTAAAACATATCTTGTATGGTGCTTGCTGGGAGAAGAAATTGTTGCTTGAAGTAGAATTTATAACAGTGCAAGTAGAAGCTTGTATAGACTGTTGCTAGAACTTTTTCATGCCATGCTAAATTTTATTTTAGTTTTAAATCCTTGTGGATATTGAGTATAATGAATAGCCTCAAATAGCTGAGAGTGTTTAATATTCCATTGAAAGATTCATGAGTTGTTCTTGTCATATGGAAGCATAAATTTATGGCATTCTCTTTCGAATGTTTTATTTGGTTGACTTGGCGCATGCTCACACCATGTTTATGACTATGAACCAGTCACGAATAGCCTCCGTTGCCACTTATTTTTTAACTTGTGATACCTCTTATGCTTTAATTAATGATGTTTATGTCGCTATGCATGATATGGCTCTTATGCTCTCTTGATTTGTCGCTCTCAGTCTTTTGCTAGCCTCCACATGTACTGAGTATAAGCTCTACTCGTGCATACAACTCCCTAAACCAAAGTTTTTCCCATTGTGTCCACCATACCTACCTACATGTGGTATTTAACTGCCACTCCAACTAAATTGCTCATGTGTTACCTTTAAAACCTTCAAAATTACTCCTGATTTATGTTCATGTTTTTGCTCATGCGGACATAAATAGAGAATCTTTATCTCACTTGTTGATTGAATTTCACACCCTGGACTAGTGGCTTCATCCGCTTATCCAAATGAAAGAAGAGCTGGCAGCGGGGTGCCCAGCCCTAAATTAATACACACAAAATCTCTTCACGCCCCTGATTTATCAGTCAAAGCATAATTGTGTAAACAAAAGAGAAAGAGGGATGACCTTCTACCCAGATACGTCCTTCACATGGGAGCCGCTCTTGTGAATCCAGTTGGCTTGTGACGTACTGTATTTTCTGTTTACCATTCGTTGACATTAGAATACATCTCCCAAAATATAGATACTCCTCCACGGCATGTGATTGTTGGCAGGCACCGAGGATTCGGTTAGCCATGGTTTGTGAAAGATGGATGGGAGGAGTGTCAAACTTTTAATACCTCTGTTTAATAAAATAAAAAGCTCTAGCACATGAGTGATCCCTGCTTCCCTCCGCGAAGGACCTTTCTTTTAATTTTATGTTGAGTCTCCATCTTCTAACTTTATGCATAGTTGAGAGAGCATTTTTGCCATTCCGAGTTCTATGTGCATTTGTCCCATAAACATCAATAATTGCTTTATGATGTGATATTGTCTGTTCGCCAATTATTTGCTCTAGTCTTCCTCATGAACTTTGAAGGTGTCCTGGCATCTATGTTTTTCCCCACTCTTAAGGACTAGCGAAATATCACTTTGCCACGCTTTCTCTATACCTGAAACAAACGTTTATCTTTCTTTGCATTATTATTCATGATACTTTATTTGAGATACTCTTCATGATGAAAAGTGATTTCTTTGCTTTATTATTAAAGTTATATTTATCATGTTTGTGTTTGAAGTTCTATGATCTCAGCTTACATATGCCTTTAAATTTTTATGATCAAGTTTATGTTAGTAGCATGTCACCTCAGAAATTATTGTTTTATCGTTTACCTACTCGAGGACGAGTAGGAACTAAGCTTGGGGATGTTTGATAGGTCTCCAACGTATCTATAATTTCTTATGCTCCATGATAATATTATGCCAATTGCTACATCTTTTCTCCCTTCTTTATTTCATTTTTACATGTTTTTTGGGACTAACCTATTAACAAGATGCCAAGTGTCAGTTCCCTATTTTCTGTTGTTTTTTATTTCAGAAAAGTTGTCCTGGAAATATTCTCAGATTGGACCCCACAAAGCCCGAAATGCCTATTTTCCCCAGAAGCATCCATAAGACCGAAGAGGAGTCGAAGAGGGGCACCAGGGGTCCCACACCATGCGGTGGCGCCCCCCCTTTGGCCGCGCAAGGGGTGGTGTGCGCCCCCAGGGCTCCACCGCCTCTGCCCTTTCGCCTATTAATTCCCCCCGGATGGAAAACCCAAGATACCAGTTGCGTCCTTCATATAGGAGCCGCTCTTGTGAAATCTAGTTGGCTTATGACGTACTGTATTTTCTGTTTACCATTCGTTGACATTAGCATACATCTCCCAAAATATAGAAACTCCTCCATGGTATGTGATTGTTGGCAGGCACCCGAGGATTCAGTTAGCCATGGTTTGTCTAAGATGGATGGGAGGAGTGTCAAACTTTTAATACCTCTGTTTAATAAAATAAAAGCTCTAGCACATGAGTGATCCCTGCTTCCCTCTACGAAGGGCCTTTCTTTTACTTTTATGTTGAGTCTCCATCTTCTAACTTTATGCACAGTTGAGAGAGCATTTTTTCCATTCTGGATTTTATGTGCATTTGTCCCAGAAACATTATTAATTGATTCATGATGTGTTATTGCTTGTTCTCTAATTATTTGTTCTAGTCTTCCTCATGAACTTTGAAGGTGTCTTGGCATTTATGTTTTGCCCCACTCTTAAGGAGTAGCGAAATACCACTTTGCCATGCTTTCTCTATACTTGAAACAAACGTATATCTTTGTTTGCATTATTATTCATGATCTTTTATTTGAGATACTCCTCATGATGCAAAGTGATTGCTATGCTTTATTATTAAAGTTATATTTATCATGTTTGTGTTAAAGTTCTATGATCTCATCTTACATATGCTTTTATATTTTGATGATCAAGTTTTGTGTGGTAGCTGTCACCTCGGAAATTATTTTGTTTTATCGTTTACCTACTCGAGGACGAGTAGGAACTAAGCTTGGGTATGTTTGATACTCTCCAACGTATCTATAATTTCTGATGTTCCATGTTGATATTATGCCAATTGCTACATGTTTGCTCCCTTCTTTATAACATTTTTACACGTTTTCCGGGAGTAACCTATCAACAAGATGCCAAGTGCCAGTTCCCTATTTTATGTTGTTTTTTATTTTAGAAAAGTTGTTCTGGAAATATTCTCGGAATTGGACCCCACGAATCCCGAAGTTCCTATTTTCCCCGGAAGCATCCAGAAGTCCGAAGAGGAGTCGAAGACGGGCACCAGGGGGCCCTCACCATAGCCAGGCGTGGCCCCCCTTGGCCGCGCCTTGGGTGGTGAGGCCACCCTGGTGGCCCACCGACGTAGCCCTTTCGCCTATTTATTCCCCTCCGAAGGAAAACCCTACGTACCTGATCAAAAATCCCGGAAAAGTTCCGCAGCCGCCATCGTCGTCAACCCTAGATCAGGGGGGGTCTGAAACTGTCTCCCGGCACCATGCCGAAGAGGATATCATCACCGGTGGCCTCTTCATCACCATGCCTGCCTCCGGAGTGATGTGTGAGTAGTTCATACTTGGACTATGGGTCCATAGCAGTAGCTAGATGGTTGTCTTCTCCTCCTATGCCTCAATGTTTAGATCTCGTGAGCTGCCTAACATGATCGAGATTGTTCTTATGTAATTCTATGTGCTGTGTTTGCTGGGATCCAATGAATATTGAACTTATGCCAAGTTGATTATAGTCTTTTATGCATATGTTATCTGTGATCTTGCATGCTTTCCGTTGCTAGTGGTTGCTCTGGACAAGTAGTTGCTAGTGACTCCAAGAGGCAGTATTTATGCTCGATAGTTGGGTTCATGCTTCCTTTTCTCCTGTGCTCGAGTGACAGAAACGTGACGGGGGAGGACGTGATGTTTCCACTAGGGAGAAAACAACGGTGTGAGTGCCCGCGTGCACAATCATCGCTTACATTACAAACATTGCTTAATGCGATTATCTGTTGCTTACAACTTAATACCTAAGGGGGTTCGAATGATAACCTGAGGGTGGATTATTAGTCATAGATGCAGTTGGATTACGGTCTATGTATATTGTTGTAATGCCCGGACTAAATATCATAGTAGTCATCATGTCATGAATGTGCACTACGGTGCAACCTCTGTTTTGCAATTACCTAGCTGTAATTTGTTCACCCAGCATGCTATCTTTTATGGATAGACACCACTAGTGAACCTATGAACCCCGGTCCATTTTTCCTACACTGTTAAACAAACCACTACAATTCCCTGTTTTCTTTACTTACTGCAAGCATACACCATTTTCCACACTATACGTCTAATCTTTGTTTTCAGCAATACCGGTGAGATTGACAACCTCACTGTACCGTTGGGACAAAGTATTTTGGTTGTGTTGTGTGCAGGTTCCGCGTTGTTGCTGGCACCGGTGAGGCGCCATCACCACCGTCAGTGGCGTAAACCTTCCGAAGATCCTCTTTCTCCTACTGGATTGATAACCTTGGTTCTTAACTGAGGAAAATTATTACTGTTGTACTCATCACACCCTCCTCTTGGGGTTCCCAACACGCCATCACAAGCATCAAGAATTTCTGGCGCCGTTGTCGGGGACTTAAAATCCATCATCAAGAAGTCTCCCCGTCAAGGCACCATCAAGGCGTAGCAAAGAATTTCTTCCGTCTTTGCCGGGGAACAACACAAACATACATAAGAAGACTTCCTCCCGCAACGGTCGCCATCCATAGCAGCAAGAATTTCTGGCGTTGTTGCCGGGGAGAAAGAAGTCTTCTGGCAAGGGGAGTCTCTCACTCTCAACTTCTTTATTTTGTTTATTGTCTTGTTTTTATTTTTGTCTTGTTTTGCTTCTTTATATAAAAAACACACACAAAAATAGTTTACTTCGAAGCTGTTATTTTTGCTTTTCTGCTCTTAGTTTAATCTCTAATCATGATTCTACCCAAGTTTACCTAGAAAGACGTACCAATAGGTAGCAGTGATATAATTGGGAAAGATAATATTGGAGAGTTCTTTAATTATGTTAGTAATCACAAAGAATTTGAGGATAGATCCTTAGCTGAACTTGCTCCAGATTATGAAACCGTTGTAGCATCTCTAGTTCGTATGCTGGAAGCTAGGTTTGTTAACCTTAATCCCATAATACAAAAAATGTTCCTCAACCTTGATAACATTAATAATAGCG
This sequence comes from Alopecurus myosuroides, assembly GCA_028641055.1. Taxonomy (NCBI): domain Eukaryota; kingdom Viridiplantae; phylum Streptophyta; class Magnoliopsida; order Poales; family Poaceae; genus Alopecurus; species Alopecurus myosuroides. Next base: position 121,544,335 of record CM054061.1, on the reverse strand, counting down.
AAAAAAAGAGAGTTTATTGATGTTGCCATTGAGGCTAGAAAAGTTTTTAACCGATTTGAGATGTCAGGCTCATGTGTAGATGTTAATAGCATACCGGGTAAAGCCAATGATAAGGAAATTAAAAATACCAATACCCTTTAAATTGGTAGAAATGCATGAATCTCTAGAAAAGAATTTTGATTGGATTGTTCCTGCAAACACATTTGATGAAAGTAGTGTGCCTAAAAGTGCTGATAAAGGGACATCTAAAACTTCTATAGATGAAATACAATTCATTGTTGAGGATATTTCTAAGCTTAATTTTGATGCTTCTTCACTTGAAAATACTTGAGTTACTTTCTATGCCTAGCTGAATGGCATTAAAGAAAAACGCTACCCGGAGACAACCCGTTTTATTTCTCCGTTTTTAACCCGTTTTTCATCGTTTCTTTATGTGTGCTTTGCACCTGGGTGTTTTCTATTTCCTTAGCAACCCCGCTGTATCTTTTCTTTGTGTGTCTTTGCTGAGTCAAGTAAAGCCTCTAGTGTGAAGTTGAGACTATATTTCGGATTTCTCTGCAGGAAACAGATTTCTACTGTCCACTGTTAAATTCGTATAAAATTACAGAAAATTCACAATGACCTGAGTTTTTTTGTGCATAATCCTGGGCTATATACGCAACTTTCTTAGTTGAACACTTTTTTATTTGATCAACAAAAGATTTTCTAAAAAAATCATCTTTACCTGCTGTCCTGTTTTGACATATTCTGCCAATAATTGCATTTACATCTTAATCTCTTTCTTTTGGTGTTCTTTTGATAAAAAAGAGTTCTAAAAGAAGTTGTGACAGTAGCTAATGTGTTTATGAGTGTTAGGCTTGTGTTGAAACTGAACCATTTGAATTTATTATTTCGATTGCACTAACGTTGCTAATGAAGATTGTGAGAAGTTTGGTGTGAAGGAAGTTTTCAAGGGTCAAGAGAAGAGGATGATGTGACGTGATCAAGAAGAGTGAAGAGTCTAAGCTTGGGGATGCCCCGGAGGTACATCCCAGCAAATTCCAAGAAGACTCAAGCGTCTAAGCTTGGGGATGCCCAAGGCATCCCCTTCTTCATCGACAAATTATCAGGTCACTTCTAGTGAAACTATATTTTTATTCGGTCACATCTTCTGTGCTTTACTTGGAGCATCTTTTATTTTTTCTTTCAGTTTGTTTTTATTTTTGCAATAAGCTTGGTTGTACCCTAGAATTTTTTTATTGGAGAGTGACACGCTCCGCTTTTTCATGGGAATACTTTGTACTCTTAACCTTTGTCTGGCTGCTGCATTTATTTAGCTCATGTTTTGCATTCATCTCTTATTTAGAGCTGTTAGTACTCTCTAGTTTTCATTGCTATATGCTTAGAGAGAGTTTTTGTTGACTCATATATGTGCTTGGTTGGGAATAGAAATTCTTATGTGGTAGTTGGTATAGTGGAAAAATTCGCATGGTCTTGTAGATCACTAAGCTGCTTCACTTGAATCACTGCCGTTGTTTTGAGATATTAATTTACTTAATGGATAAACGGGAAGGACTAGTAAGTATAAACTTTTAATGGTTGGTATAAGAAACTTAAAACTGTGCCACACTTAAATTACCAGCTGATAGAAACAATGGTATATGATTGCTACGAGTGATACATTTCTGATCGGCCTTTTGTTACGCGCTACGGTCGGGGTAGCTAACAGTGACTTGTCACTGCCACGGACCCTATTGGAGTGATTTGCATTGTGCCTTTTAAAGATGATTTGCTTGCTCCAACCTTTTAGCTCGTGAGTCTATGTTGCGGTTCCTGGCACTTCCACCATCCATATTTGCTAGCCTCTTCGGTACTGTGCATTGTGCCTTTTAAAGAGAGAGGGGACGCATCACTATCCTTTATACCACACTTGTGCTTCATGTTTAGCACCAATGCTTCAGTTTGGAGAAAGTTTGCATATTATCATTCATTCATAACTATGTGGGGAACTTTACATTATAGAACTTGGCTTGTATGTTCCAATGATGAGCCACCTCAAATGAGCTCTAGGTCTTCGTGAGCAAGCAAGTTGGATGCACCCCCACTAGTTCCATTGGAGAGCTTTCATACACTTATAGCTCTATGTGCATCCGTTGTGTGGCAGTCCCTACTCCTTGCATAGTTTCGGTTGTAAGACTTTCTCTTGTCTAATGACCACTTTCAGCTTTGTGATCCTTTCTTCCATTGACCTCCCAAACCCCCCATAATATTCTCTTAGCCATAACATCCCGGTGCCAGGGACCAACGCAGAACACTTGCTTGTTTTTAGTGCACAAATAGTTTAAGATTCAAGCATTGCATCGTGTGGAAAGGTTGACTTGATCCTAACAGGGGTTGTGAAGATCGTTTGACGTGCATGATATTGTTGTTCTTGAAAGCTTAAATCCTCTCTAATAAACTTTGCACGGTTGATAATCTTTTAGTATTGATTCATTAAAAGTTTTACGTATTTCTTCTTTGTTTATGCATTACTTGTTGATATCAAATATAGATCACAACTTTAGTTCATTTGATCCTAGTTTACATGCCCTGCTTTACATATTATGATCAAGATTTTGTGGTAGCATGTCATCTCAGAATTATTTTTTTATCGTTTACCTACTCGAGGACGAGTAGGAACTAAACTTGGGGATGTTGCGATCGGCAACCCTTGCAAGCACAAAGATCTTTGAGGGCATTTATGTTATTTAGTTACTTGCTTGGGCCTCTGTATTTTTTCATGGTAATACTTGTCTCATTTATAAAATAAAGATCAAGTTATAAGCCACGTAAACACCGACCTTGGAGAACTGAATGGATAGAATAAATCTACACACAAAAAAAACAGCGCATGTCCCTCTTCTTCGGCACCACCGAAGCAATCACCAAAGAAAAAAGGAACATAACATCTCTTCACCCGAGCTTGACGTTGCACCATCGCTGATTTGCAGCTTTACATACCTCCAAAATAGTTTGTCAGAAGCAAAATCATTGTCGTTGAAAGAATCATACTGGGCAGCATGTCCCCGGACTTGAAATCTAGATTTGGCATCCCCGCACGACTACGACGTTGGAAGAGAACTGTCAGGCTCCGACCACGAGCCCAACATAAGATGCACCATCTTCCAACTGTCACGAGCGCAGGCGGAGCATACTCTCCGACGACCTCCCGAGCTCCACTCTGACGTTGGAGAGAACACTGTGACAACGACGAAGCCCGAGGACACAAGTCCACCACAAGAATGTCGCCGCCGCCACGCCATCCCCGCTTGAACAGACGAGTTTCCAGATCCATCACTGACCACAGAGTAGAACACTGCATCGGAGGGGAAACCCAAACACTTTTATTTATCACTGTCGTTGTATCCGCATAAGACAACACGTAGAGCAGCACGCCCGGGATCCGGTGACCCCCTTCACCACCGACGACAGGGGGGCTCTTTGTATGTTGGTGGGGATAGTTGTATCATTTTGACATATGCAAGTATTGGTACTCGTCTTTATATGTTCTCCTTATGTAGTCACATAGACGCATACGGCGTATGCTAGTTTTAAAAGGAGTGTGACTATTAATTCAGCAAGGAGGTGATGTTATCGAATCTCAATTGCAAACCATGTTGCAGCCCATAACAATCACGAAGCAAATCACGACAAGAATTATGAAATGGATGCAATAGTAAACAATCTTATCATCCTAGGACCGAACTACAATTGAACTGTTATATCATTGTCATCTTTGACCGAACTACAATTGAACTGTTATATCATTGTCATCCTTTGACCGAACTACAATTGACTTGGATGGTCAAGCTCTTTTTTTTCTTTTTCTGACAGTTGATGGTGAAGCTCTGTGACACTTCCTAATACTCTTCAGAAATGACCATGGTCACTTTGCAGCGTCATCTATTTGAGCTGTACTTAACGGGCATATATAATGTTAAAAAAAAAAACGGGCATATATTCTACATAGTCGTATGATTGCCTTCCAGCTAGCGCCATGATACACTTAACTGCATCAAGACAGCTAAGTACCTCGCAACATATGACCAGAGAGAGCTCATCGTAGGAAGTACGCGAACTGACTTAAACAAGATCGGTGTAAACATGCCCGACGTGCAGGGAGCACTGATGAACGATATATAGATATGGGTAGCAATAGCACTTGCGGCCACGTATATGTACAGCAAAAGATCAGGCCACACAAATAGATATAGGTAGCGAGGTAAGTTGACGACGGTCGCCGTGTGCGCGGCCACTTGGAGCACACAACTATGACTTCTACGGTTCTACCACTATGTACAGACCGATAGATAGGAAGGGCCGAGTGCCCTGTCTTTTCTTCCCCTCCTAACATCACCTCCACCGATAACGCGCCATAAGTTAAGCAGTGAGCCTCCCACACTTCTACGCTATGTTTTCCCCCTACATGATAATACTTACAAAACACGCACAAACTTCTACTGCGTGTGGCGCGTGTAGCTATTGGTATCCAGTCAAGACAGGTGGAAGGACCCCTGGCCTTCCGTGATCGCGTACAGCAGTTTCTCCCTCATCCTTTCCTGAAGATCAACAACACAAAGGCTTGGTGTTAGTGCAAATATACGGCATTCGTCTCTGGAAGTACAAATATGCAGTAACTGGATCGCTGCAAAACCATCATGCCCGAAATAGTATGTTCAGAATGCCAGTTTTTTTTTTGAACCCAAGTGTTACATCAGTCTAATAGATCTAATCTCAACTACTCCCTCCGTTCAACAATAGATGACTTGCATTTGTCTATATATAGATGTATCTAGACACTAAAACATGTCTAGATACATTCATATATAGATAAGTGGAAGTCATCTATTGTTGAACGGAGGGAGTATAAAGAAAGATAGGCAGAATAGAAATAAATTAGCCGAGCTCAGTTTAGATAGCAGAAAGGTAGCAAGTTGAGACCTTGGAACAGTAGGCAGGCAACTTGAGATAGTTAGCACAGGTCATCACACTCGGCAGGTCGTCATCAGCGTCGTTGTTGCTATGCTGTTGATTGTATAACACAATGTTAGCAGACATAGTAACAGTGAACTGATGGACAGAGAGACAGGTTCACACTGAAAAACAGACCTTGCGGACAACTGTCAAATTCGGATTCAGCGCAGCCAAACCGCCTGGAGGGAGTCGAGGTGAACCCGTTATGAATTGCAGGAAAGCTCTGCGCTCATCGCATCCAAACTCTTGTATGATCTCTAACAACTGCCGCATATTCAAATATCTTATTAGGGTACTGAGATAGTCTTTCCTTCAGGAATCGAACTTCAAAATATATGCAGTAAAAGACTTACATTAAGGACTGCAGGGCTGCTGGAGGTGTAGCCATGATCAAATTTTATGTGATCAACAAGTTTCACAAACTGTTCAAGAGCAAGGCATCAATAAGGTATAGCAAGAAAAAACCAACAAAATCCAACGAAAAAAATCTACAAAAAAGACAGGCACATACATCCCAGTTATCTTGCTCTCCGCAGAGTAATCTCTCCAGCTCATCCTCTGAGAATACCCGAAGTGTACTCAGTGGAAATACCTGCAATACCCACTGTCAGTGTGCCACAAAAAAATGAATTTTACAAATGTTCGAACAGTAACAGACACATACATATAGGCCTCAGTTAAGGCTCATGAGTTACAAATCAAAAGCACACGAAAGCACAAAAACACCTAAATACATCTGAACCAACAGATCAGAAAACTCTGTAATTCTCTGTAAATTCTTGATCCCAAAAAATCTATAAAACTGACACAGTAGGGATTTTTCCCTACTGTTTTTGTGTCAAAAAAAAGGGCGAAAGGGTGAGTCAATCGCCGAAGCATGATAGTTACTTTCAGAAGCAATTTGAGGTTTATAAATGTCGGATTAAGATTGCTTACGAAATACTCTGGGTTAAAAAAATAAGGAAAGGCTTTTGCATTGCCTAATTTAAGCTTTACTGCCAGTTCCTCCAAAGAAAAAGTGCTAGGAGGAAACAGAAAACTAACAAACCTTCGCCAAAGAACTCATATAAACTAAGAAATGTAGAGCCATGATAGCATCTAGGTAAGTAGCAATGCCTCCTACCCACTCCACACATTTTGGGAACTGGGGGCAACCAATCCAGTCATAGTGTAAATGAAAAGTTGGCATTCGTTACGCAAGTACAAACAGATGAGAGCAGCACCATCACACAGCATACCTGATTAAATCCCGACTTAAAAGACTCCAGCTGTCTTGAGATTCCATTTTTTACCGGTTGCCTCAACAACAAAAGAAACATATTCTTCCAAATTCTCATCAGTTACCTGAAAAAAGCACGAGCAATTTAAGGAATGTTTTAATCTGCTGAGAAACGGCAACGGAAAGACGTGCACAGTCATTATCACTTACACTATCTGAGCTACTCTCTGAAGAAGGCAGATACTCTGGATACCCTGGGACAGCGAAGTCAATAGTAAGATCCTCAATTCTAGAACCTCGATAAGAAAAATCAGATGGGCTCTGGCATTCCTTCGTCGAACATGATTCTAAATATTTCCTTTGACAAGTAAGTGCTTTAAACTCCATAAGGGCCGTTGCCAGTTCAGGATCAAATGAATTGATATCATACATATTAAGCTCCTAATGAAGAAAAGCTCATATTAGGTTGACTAGCAAAAGTAAGAAAGCATGACAAACATGATATATATTTCAAGAATGTAGGGTCCAAAATACCTGTCCTAGGATAAGCTTGTAAAATGCTTTGGAAAATGGAATATCAAGAATCCTGCCATCCTTAATTGCCTTTGCGAGAACCTGACCAAGGAGGTGGAATCTTTTATTTACTTCCAAGAAGGAAGCAGAGTCTACAGAAGCAGACCAAGGTTGAGGAAACAGTCCATTAGGCGCCACCACAGTTCGGGAACCAATGTGAGTTTTGTCAGTGCTAGCATCACAAGGAAGCTCCCCCCTCCACATGCCTAACCCGGACTTCTGAAACTCATGACTTATCAACGTATAGAACTCCATTGTAGGACCCAAACCAGTGCCTACTTCTTCTTCATATTCTACTTCAAGCAGTGCATTACTCCGAGCATAGGAATGCATCACTTTTGCAGCTGAAGCCAGTATGTCGTTTCGGTCAACTTTGAACTTTTTCCGTGAAAAGGTTGGGCTTCTTTCTGTTGCTATATTGTTACCACTTGTATCTACCATATGCCTATGTTGAATTGATGAAGCTCCAAATGCTGTCAGTTGGAAATACTTCCATCTTGCCTCGAAAGAAAATAAGAAAGGGCATGCAGACATCAGTTCAGTGCACCACAAAGGCAGACAGCGAGACCTTAAAACCAAGGGATCATGCATCTGTTGCTCCAGTTTATCTGTCAGTTTAGCACTAACAAACTCCTGCAGTGGAATTGAAGAAACAGAAGGCTTTAGATCATCGAGGTTACTTATCCTTCCTTGAGCAAAAGCATGGTTTTTCTCATTCGACACAAGGTGAAACGAGAATCGGTTTAATCCTTCTAAAACTTTTAGCATAAACAATATGTCATATGATGGACTTGATCTATCAATTTTGCAAGGAATCTTGCCAAGCAACAAGCTGCTGAAGAAAGGGAATGTTTGCCACATCAACCCTGTTTTACTGTCATTTGTTGATATTGCTGCATCAGACAAATTCTTAGAGATTCGTCTTTTTCTGGATTTGCAGCCATTCGAAATGTTATGTCATGCACACTGCGCCAAAACTGGGTGTCCAAAATTACATCAGCTCCTGCATTGATCTGGTCTTGCAGGATTGATTGATATAGAGTAATAGATCGGTCTAGCTCTTTTCCTTTCAGGCTGAATACCAGTTTTGGTTGTACAGCACGATCAGTCCCATTCAACTTGTTTATTTCTGGTTGACCTCCAGCTGCACATTCATTAATGTATTGAGGTTAGCAGAACAAGAGACGGGTTGAGAATCAAAGAAAAGCAGCTAGTAATAAAGTTAAATCTAGACTGCACACACTCACCAGAGGATGATGACCCTTTCTTCAAGCATGGTTCTACAGAAGAATTTTTATTTTCTCCACCCTGAAAAGGAGGCATTTCGGTCTTAAAACACAGAAACCTAGACTTGTGAACCGCAATATGCTGGGGGTTTATTGGATGATTTTTTTTCTAGTATCAACAAATATGTCTGAAGTAATTGTCAGATCATTTATAACATATTTATGGCGGTAAAGGAAAGTTACAAATATAAGCAAATAGCAGTGCAGCACTCAACCAACGAGCCTATCATACTTCAACATTAGCATGTTCATATTTCATAAGATTGCAAAGCAAAATAATACCTCTGATGGAGGAGAAGATTCCGGGCTAGAATCCCTTTCTTGAGGATCATCTTCAACATATTTGCTCTCGGAAGCAACGCTACTAGGTGATGATTCAGTATTCTGATCACTTGTGCTTGTACTGACTTTGGGCCACAAAAATTGTTCAATAGAATGCAAGGAAGAAGAGATTTCCAAATTCACAGCATTATCATAGCTTGATAAATTTGTTTCATCTTCGTCCTTCTTGAAACGTACTCGGATACATGGACTAGTTGTTGAGTGTCGAATAGGGATATCAGAAATGTTGTTCCTTGGCTTGAAATTGTGGCTCATTATCACTGGAAAGTTGTCAAGAGAAGTAAGAGCATTCTGTAGCTTCCTTACTAGTAGCGTCAAGAGCATATCACCCCAACCTTGCTCCATTCTTGAAAAACAAATCCGGGCAAATGACTGAAATCTTTTCAAGACAGCAGAAAAGTGGTCAGCATTGTGATCTTCAAGATTGTCATCCGCCTGGAGGTATATGCCGTTAGACAGATAATTTAACAGAGATTTGACTAGACCACTTTCTAGGAATTCAAAGGTCGTCATTGTTTCTCCTCCGTGAAGCTCCATCATCACCTCACTTAAAATGTTAGACAAGTGTTCTTCATTTTGCAGACCGTCTTGGTTTAATGACTTATCTGCGGAATCATTTAGAACTGCACAGCAAGTTTTGAGCTTCTGCAAAATCTCTGTTATTCCCATCTCAGAACTCACTGCTTCGGCTGTAAAGTAAGTTGTCTTCACATGCCTTGCAAGATTAAAAAGGTTGCCCTGCCCAATCCTACAAGTCCTTGTTTCGGCAGACTCAGTTCTGCGAGAATCAAATGCATAGCAGAAACATGTAGGTTTACTTCTTACAACGGGTTGATTCTCTGATTGCTCACTGTCATCAGAGAGAGGAGGACTGGATTTTGAGCAATCATCTTGCATAAGAAGAGCCTCTACGGCATAGACCACACCTTCTTTGATAAAGGATCCAAGGTAAGCATCCGGAAGCTTTTGCATGAGAATCTCGATAATCTTTAGTGATGAGATTAGCACATGATGATCCTTCCGGGATAATAAACCAGCCAAGAAGCTGACACATAAATCAGAAAAACATATTCATTTAGACTCGGCAAATTAGCACAAGTTTAGCAAAAACGTCTATTGATTTTTATGCAAGAATGCAACGCTTCTTTTGCAGGTCATGTTTTACCTTGAAATGTTTGTTTCCTTGAGCAAATCTTGAAGCATTTCAGGCTTACTGAAGTAACAGATGTTATTTACAATTGAAGAACAGCCATAGCAAATGTACGAATTTGCACCAGAGTTGACTGCCTGCACAGCACAACATACTCACTTCATATTTATTTCAGAGCACAAGCATCGTCATGAACTGTGTTCGTTATTATGAACAAACCTTGATCAAGACAGGAAGAATATCCCTAGAGAACTGACACAAGAACTCCGGTTCATCAACAATTATTTTTTCTTTTGCAAGTACCATATGGGTGTCTTCAACATCTCTTGCTACAGAAGGAACAAGCTGGATTGCTAATTTCAAAGCTTCATTGACCTGATATAATAAAAAATTAAATGATCAAATCACTGGATAGCATATATAGTGTGGGCTGCATGTCTGTGTAGAAAGAGAAAATAAGGGATGTGATCAGACAAAGTTACTTATTATAATGACTGACAAGGTAGCATCAACCCCTATTAATGCAGGTACTGTTTCACTTGATCGGAAGTGGAAAGTAGTGTTTATAGTAAAAAAAAAAAGGTTAAGTCGCAAAGAAATGGATAAGACAGATGCATCAATAATGGAAACATCACTTATAAGATTATTAGTTCTTTCATAGTAAATATACTAATCGAATCAGCTTAGTGCATATGTTACTACTAACTAGTAACTACAGCGTACTGATGTCAAGTGTCATATGCATATATAGGTTATGGACAAATGGCCTGGAAGTAAAGAAGCCAACCTGGTTATTTTGGTTTTCTGAAGGCAGGTATGGCATCCCATGGGAGAGATCTGAACTGACCAAGATCCCCCTTATAGTGCTACCAACATTCAACTCAAAGAGAGCCTTGACTGCCACAAGTGAAGTACAGGCTAGCTTCGCAAGAAGCCCGATCAAGTTCTGCAATGACAACAAGAATACAATCAAACTCCTTCAATACATACTCGGGATATACATAGAAGGTGTAGGGGAAAAGCATACACTGCAAGTCGATGGGCTAAGGGAAGTGACTCCACCTGGTGTTGATCAAAGGGAGGACCTTCTCTACCACGCCCTGGTGGCAGAGCTGGTCAAGAAGCTGCACCGAAGCACTAAAAGATTCTACAATGCTTATCAAGCAAGTCGCAACCTTTTCCACTACCTGCAACTGGTACGTCATCCGAAGGATTAGCAGAGCACTACATACATACCTAAGACAGACATGGTCAGTTAAACTGGTGACCAAAAAAGAATACCATCTTGTCCTCGGACTGAAGTAGATTGCACAGCATCGGGACCGAATCAACCACAAACTGGGAGCAACCTAAGGGGACCTTCTTGCAGACATTTGCAACAGCCGAGACAGCAACCCTCTGAAACACGCATCCAATTAGCGAATGCGGTGAATTCTAAGCACAAAAAATGGATCTTTTTTTGCAATGCTAACCTGAATACTTGCAGTGAAGAAGTCAATGTATGCCAGCACGGCGGTTATCATGCCTGCCTGCAAGCAGGGCGTCGGCTGCCTCCGCGATATCTTCTCAAAGGCCTGCAAGCACTGCTCACGCACGCAAAGGGAAGAATGATCAGGTCAATGCGATGGTCGGATTGGGGTTCGATTGAGAGCTGGTGGGTTGATTACCTGCTCAGCCACATCGAGGTACTCGATGGCGAGGAGCCGGGAGCAGAGGACGGGGAGCAAGCCGTGGCGGACGACGGCGTCGGCGGCGCGCGGCATGGCGTCGCAGAGGTAGGTGATGGCGCGCAGGGCGAGCAGCATCGCGTCGGGGCTGGCGACCGCGCCGGCGCCGTCCCCGCCGCGGGCGACGCGGACCAGCGCCTTGGCCGCGGCCTCGGTGGGGAAGTAGCCCCCGTCGTCCTCCGTGCAGAAGGAGAGCGCCTCGCAGAGCTCCGTGAGCGCCGCCAGCACCGCGTCCGCGCCCGCGCCGTCCGCGGCTACGGCCGCCACCATCCGCTGAAACTGCCCTTCCCCGGCGCCCGCCCTGGCGCTCCCGCCGCCGTCCGACTCGCACGACGACCCGCCGTCCCCATCGTCCCCATCGTCCCCGTCCGCGTCCCCGTCGCCGTCGCCGGCGTGGCCCGACGTCGAGGTGTCCATGTCCGAGGCGGCCTGCTCCGCGGGCGCGGGCGGCGGCGGCGCAGCAGCAGCAGCAACCGCCACCTCGGCGGCGAGGTCGGCGGGGGCGGCGGTGGACTGGTCGGCGGTGCAGGGGCGCTTATCGGCGGGGGGCTCGGGCTCGGCGGAGCCGCCGTGGTCGGAGTCGGGGCGCTTCCGGCAGCGATCCATCGGCGCGGCGCTACCTCAGTCCCCTTCCTCCTTCCTCCCCTAGCGAAGAAGACGTAAGCGAGGCTAGCACCGGTGCGGGCACGATCGATCGATCGATCGGGTGGGGGAATCAATCGGGCCGCGGATACGAGAGGAGACGTGCGGGGGGGCTGGGTGGTTTTAGTTTTAGTTTACCCTTTTCTCTCTCGCCGCGATCCGTTTAAAATCGGGAGATTTGAGATTTTTCAACCGATTTGGAGCGGTTTCTGGGGGAGATTTTGCTTCCGAGCCTATCCATCCGGGCGTGGCTCCACCGCCATACTGTGGGAGGGGCGAGACGACGGAGCGGTGGGTGGAAAGCAAAGGGCCTGGCTAGCTTGCGGGTTGCTTCGGGAGGTTTACTTGGCACGGTTCCGTGATTGGTGACTGGACCGTCCTGCTCGGTGTCCTCCATTGGCGCGGGCCGAGGCTTGCTCGGTACGGGAACGCTTCGCTTGGGGCGTCCTTTGTTAATTGCGAATTATGTGGAGACGTCGACGTGGCTGCTGGGGCCAAGGACGGGACTTCTTAGGCTGCTTTAGTTATCGCTTCGGTTTTAGTCGACTCGGTTAGGTCGTGACGCAGCCATTGTGAGCGTCCTAGGAGCACCTCCAGTCCCACCCCGTCCCAACCCCCAACAGACGTATGGATCGGCGCCCGGCGAGGCCCTTTGGGGGCTCGTCCGGACCACTCGGTGTCGGCGGGGGGGCGCGGCTGCTCGCTCGCAGCCTTACTTGGAGCCCCCCTAAACAAAACAAATAGATGTTTAAAATGTTTAAATGACGATTTCATTCAAATATTTAGGATATATTATAGCATTTGAATGAAATATAAACTAAAAGACGACGTGTTCACTCGTTAAACACGTCGTAGTCGCCGTCGGAGCTGCTGTCGTCGTCACCCCAGTCCTCCACATCGTCGTCGCCGCCCCAGCGGCTCGGCCCCGCCTCGTTGTCGTTGGCCGCCACCGGTGGGTCGAGGACGATCAGCGGCGCGCCATGCATCGCCGCCGTGTCGTTGAAGGACCACGCAGACGCCTCCACGTCGGACATTGGCGGCGGCATGATGTACGACGCGAGGAGCGCGGGCTTGATGCCCTCGGGGTCGTCCTCCGTCGCTGACGCCGCCTGGAGCGCCCGAGCTGTTCGGCGAGGCTGAGGGGGCGCTCCAGCCCCGGCTCCTCCTTGGGGACACGCAGCCCCTGGCTCCGTCTTGGGCACGAGGAGGGGCGGCGCAGGGGCGACGGCGGGAAGAGGCGCTTCCTCCGCCAATGCGGATGCCACCAGAGAGCGGACGCAGGTGCGGCGGCATGGAGGTCCCCGGCTCCGTCTTGGGGACGCGCAGCGGCGGGCCCGAGCGCCTAGATGAGCCGCCGGCGGAGGAGGAAGACGAGCGCGAGACGGAGGAGGTCGGGGTCGCCGTCGTTCGCCTTGGGGCCCAGTAGGTGGGCGCCGGTCATGGGAGGCGCGGGTCGTTGACGGCTTCGATGTGGGCGAGGACAGGCGTCGAGGGTGAAGCCTTCCTGCGCCCAGAACGCGTCGCGCCCGTACTTGTTGCGCTCGCTGGCGGGCGGCGCCGGGCCGGGGCCGTCCCAGCAGTTCCAGCGCTCCTCGTGGAGGCGCTTGAACTCGCGCTCGTAGCGCGCCGTGTTCGCCGGGTCCCAGCGGGGATCGGCGCGCTGCGCGCACCTCCCGCCCCCTGGATGCGTCGCTCACCGACGGCGCGTTGGGGATGGGCACGCCGGCGAGCCCAATGGTGAACCCGTGCCCAGCACGCACGTCCGGCGGGCACGGGTACCAGGCTTCATAGAGGGTGCACGCGTCGTGCTTCAGGAGAGAACGGCGGGGAAAGCCGTTGGCGGTGAGGGGAGAGGCAGAGGACGACGGGGGTAGAGGCAAGGAGCGGCGAGGGGAGAGGCAGAGAGCGGCGAGAGAGGAGTGTGCACGGCGAGAGTGGCGGGGGGCGGCATTTATATCCGGACGGGTAGGCCGAAAGGCCGCCACCGCATTAAACACCGGCGCCCGCGTGGGGAGACGTGCGGCCGCCGCGTGGGCAACGCGACTGGCCGAAGCGACGGCTCGTTGCGCCCCTGCGCTTCTGCGCTGCCTCGGGAGAAGACAAAGACCGGGCGCGCTTTGACTGCGCGCCCGTCTCACTGACGGGGTGGGCCCGCGGACGCCCCGCGCCAGCTTATTCTCGTCCGGCGCCCCCACGGGAACCCCTACGCGGCGGGGTTGGGCTAGGTTTGCCGGACGGGAACTAGGGGTCGTCCGGACGGGAAGACCCATTGGGGGGCGCGAGTGGGCGCGCTCGGAACCCGTCCGAACGGGAAGGGCCTTGGGGCGGCCTTTGGGGGGCGCGACTGGAGATGCTCTAAAACGCCAAAAACCATGGAGAACTACGGCGGGAATTAGCCGGCTCGTGAAGTAGTAGTGGTTGTTTTCTCGTGAATTTTTTTGACACGTTAAACAACTTTGTTTATTTTATTGTTTGCGAAACAAAGCTAGATGCTCACAAATGCGCGCACAAACGCACTCCTACGAACACATGCACGCACTATCCCTATAAGCACCTCCCAAAGACTGAGTTTGTTTAAATATAGTCACATTGTTTAAGAGTGAGGTTTTATTTATTTATTAGGACGTCTTCAACGTGGAATAAGATTTTTACGGGCCGAAAAAGGCTGCGGTGGAACAGACACCCCAAATCGGTGGGGATTTCTGATTTGCGGGTTCAGTATACAGTGTCTATTCCGCGGCTGACAGAACAAACCCTCAAACTGAAAAATTAGAGTTCATGTTTTGAGCGATATTTCGACAATTAAACATAGAAGATCCAAAATTAAACCCAATATTAAGTCATGGTTCACCCAATATACGCATGCCTAACAACATCACTCCGCACCACCATCGACGTCCACCCTTGGCACAGCATACGGCCTCTTCCGGCTCTTGCTCGCCTCCTTCGCTCCAAAATGTCCATCATTGCCATGTCGTGTCACTCTCAGGTCATTTCATCCATTTCATCACGATTCATCGACATGATATTGTTCTCCTCTGCAACAAGCTTGGCCATGGCCTTGGTCTCCTCGGCATTGGCTCTCTTGTCCTCGGCAAGGGCTATTTTCTCCTCGGAAAGGGCTTTCTTCTCTTCAATGGCGGCCTTGCGCATCCCCTCCTCCTTCGCGTGTTGCCACTTCGCAAGCTTCTCTTGCGCCCTCTTCTCCTCCAATTCTTTCTTTTGCTCCAAAGTTTTGGCCACACATATCTCATTGGACTTGACCATGTTGTCAATCCGGTCCTTCAAACTAGAGGCCTCAGTATCCCTCTTGATCTTCTCCTTGGCCATCTTGGTCCTATCCGGTATGTTCTTGTTTCTTCCTCCTACGACCTCGTCATCGGTGGAGCTTCATTGTCCCTCACCTTCCACTTCTCACTCTTTTTGATTAGTTCCCAACAATGCATATATGCAAATGCCTTTCCTTTGAGGACATCATGTCCTTGTACCTTGACATAGCAATTTTTTCCTACAACATACAAAACATGTCAATGTACATCACATGGAACAATTGGCCACCCATTCAAATGAACAACGAAAATCACCCAATCGGCCTCATTGGTTCCACTAGGAGGCGGGTTGTACACCTGCTCCAAACATTCGCACCAACAGTTGCACGTCGGCTTGAAAGTATCCCATCGTCCTTGGAGAGACCTAAAGCTGCGGGGAGTCTTCTCCACCCCCGGTATCTCGGTCATCAATTTGAAGAATCTAGTCTTCAATTCGTTGTCAATACCTTTTACCGTTTTGGTCCGCGCCGGTGGAGGCATCAAGGGTCACGCTCTCCCACGCCTTGATCAAAATCTCGTCCTCCAAAACGGTGTAGCTCTTCGACCTCTTTCGGATCAAAGAAGATATTGCGTAGGCCCCCGTGTCAACCTCCTCCAACTCATCGTCCTCGCCCTCACCGTCCACACCTCCGTCCAACTCATTGTACGAGCCGAGCGGGACAATGTCAACATCAACGGTGTTCTCGTCGAGGGCCTTCTCGTAAGAACTACGAATTTGCAACTAAATTATCTGCCCTACTATACAACAACAAATTGGGCACTGGGAGGATCGGACATACCTCACACACGATTTGTCAAACACCTGAGGGGCGCCGGTGGTAGGGGAGAGAACTTCCATCGATGTTGCCGTCGCGGTTTGCTAGGGTGTTGTCACCGAGGCTGGTGATGTCGTCGTGGCCCCATTCCCCTTCGATTGGGTGATCTTCTTCCGCTTAATCGTCGCCTTCCGTGGTTTCTTCGGTGCGGGCGCGTCGAGATCGACGGGAGTGGAATCGATGGTGGTTGCACCATGGCCCGCCTTGGATGCGGCTCCGGTTGCAGGACAGACATTTGGACCACCACCCTGCACGATGATGTTCCCTTGCCTCCTCCGGGAAACCACCGAGGAGACGGCCTCCGCCGGGACGGGCGTGCGGATTGGGTGCGCTGGCGGCGCAACCCTGACGGAGACGGTGACCAGGGAGGGGTCGAAGGCGTCCATGTCGGCGACGCACGGCCTAGGGGCGCCGGCCGGGGTCGGGGAAGAGAGATCACCGGCGGTAGAGGTAAAGGGGAAAGAGAAGGGCACGCTGAATTTTCTCTCCCGCCAAAGAAAATTAGGGATACGGGGCGCGCTCGGGTCGGCCTCCCGCTCCTCTTTGATAAAGGTTTCGCGGGGGGATTTCTCGTGCCCCTTAAAAAAATACGGGTCGGCGGGCTTTGCTGCGTCTGGTATGGACACTTTTTTCGCCCAAAACCGTAAAAAAGCGGTTATTTTAAAGGTCCGTGCGGGGTGGGGAGTCCGCTAGAGATGCTCTTACTATGTCTCAATCGTAACAACTCTAAGGTCGACCTCAACCGTGTGGCATGTCCATAAAAACTAAAAGGCAATTGTTTCTCCTCCTCTCTTACCAGCTTGAGCGGAGGTGTATGTACGTTTCTTAACCATGGGGCTGACATCCACCACCATCACCTCGAACAACCGAGCTCTAGAGAAAGACAGTGTGTAGCCGGTGGAGTTCATCTTCCATGGACCAGTTCTAGCTTGTTATCCATAGTGATACGGGGCTTCCCAATCTCACGGATTGACGAACCAGATGGGTGAGTGACATGAAGAACACAAGGATGAATATGGTTAAACACGCGGTGGGAAACATAAAGGGAGATACATTATCTAAATATGTACGCCTGGTACTAACAGAGCATTCTAAGGCTATCTGTCGTGTCCACTGGCGTTGTCGTATGGCCCTTCATTTTAGCGTTTGTGCGTGCGGTGGAGGCGTCGATGGGAACACATCTTCTCACTCATGTGTCGCTTTGGTCTTCGATTGGTACTTCTCTTCTTCTCCTCTAAACAAACCAACAACGATAAATCTCAACAAGAATTGTTCCTCCCTCTCTCTCTAATCGACACCGGGTGTCGCACGTTGCCGCTCCATATCCACCCCCTTCCCAAGTGAAAGATCATCTTCTGTTTTGATAATTAATGACAACATAGTTATCGAACTAATTTATATTTAGAGCACTTGCAGGTTTTATTTGATACATATGAAAATGCACAGGTTCTTCAAGTTCACAATCTCAATGGGTTATAGGAATGATTCTAAATGAAAGAGCTCGAAGAAACAAAGTTGGAATGCAGTTTTTACATGCAGCGGAGGCTCTGGTGAAACCACCGGAACCTCCGCCCCGTTCATTTCCCAGCTACCTCTAGGCGCCAGCCTCCGGTGCTACATCCGGTGCAACCTCCGCTAAAAACACCTTCGGGTGCATAAGAGCGGAGGCTGAAGCGGAGCCTCCGGTGAACCTCCAGTGGGCGGAGCCTCCGCCAAAACCACCGGAGCCTCCGCTGGTTCCACTGCCCCCTGTGGGCTGGCCTCTGGTGGCACCTCCGGTTCTACCTCCGCTCAAAGTGCCTTCGGGTGCATATGAGCGGAGGTTGGAGCGGAGCCTCCGGTGGGCAGAACCTCCGCCAAAACCACCGGAGCCTCCGCCCTGCAGATTCCAGAAAGAAGCAAATGAGCCACGCGGGTGCGCATAAGTGAAGACCACCGGAGCCTCCGGTGCTGCGTGGGCTGCTCAACGGTTGGATTGGGGAAGGGGTATTTAAAGCCCTTCCCCTACCTCATAAATGCTAAGCTTTGCCCACTCTCTCTCGTAGCCATTAATGAAAGCTTCAACCTCCTAGATGTCCCTCTCCAACCACCCAAACACTCTGAAACTTTGTGGAGAGCTAGAGGAGACCTAGATCCGTGATTCCACCAAAGAAATTTCAAATCCATCCACCACATCCTGGTAGATCTAGAATCCTACTTGAGGCCTAGAAACCTTAGCAGATATTGTGCTTGTAGCTTCCACCTTGTTGCAAGAAGCTTCGGATTCGTTGAGAGCCTCCATCCGTCTTGTGGAGTGTCCTCAAACTCGTGTAAAGGTTTGGTCAACGCCTTCAAGTCAACCTCATAGTGGAAACGAGAATCTCCCTCACCGGAGAATCTCAAGGAGAATAAGGTGTGCACAACCATGCTATTGAGGAGCGCCTAGGTGGCTCCCCACCTCTCCAACGTAGACGTACTTCTCTTGAGAAAGAACTACGGGAAACATATCCTTGTCTCCTTGTTTACACTTGTGGTTTATCTTGTTACCTTTTGTTTTACTTCTGTTGCGTATCTTATCTTGTATCACTTAGGTTGCTCACCTAGTTGCACATCTAGAGAACCTTATCTTATATTGCTTAACCCTAATTAAAATGAAAAGAAGAAAATTGGTAGTCAACCTATTCACCCCCCCCTCTAGTTGACCATAGTGCACTTTCAATTGGTATCAGAGCCTCGGCTCTTGCTAAGGGCTTAACCGCCTAAGAGTATAATGGTCAATGAAAATGAGCCCGACAGTTCTATTGCGGAAATCGCCAAAATGGCCGACGCTATAACTAACCTACAAGAAACGGTTGGAACCATCCAAACCGAATTGTCCAAGGTTAGATCTAGTGTTGGTTCGGAGGTTTCTAGCATAAAGAAGATGTTGGAGGCCATGATGGGGAAAACCAAGGAGTCCGAGGAACCACCTCCCACCACCGAAGATGTTAGCTCGGATGATGAGTCCATTCCGGACATCGCCGAAATGGAAGCTAACATTGCTTTAGCCAAGGCGAAAGCCAAGGAAAAAGCCGATAAAAAGGCTAAGAGCGGTGGGAGCTCCGAAGGCTCCAAGTCTCAATTGGCTAACGGTTCGGGGTCTAACTCAAAAGTTCCACCACCTCCAAATTATGACACTATACATCCTATTGCTACAATGACACACATTCTAAATGTTGGACTCCCTCCCATGCTTAACACTAACGAATTCTCTTCTTGGAAGTTCGATATGGAGTCTCATATTTCAGATTCTTGCACCGCCTTTTGGAGAAGCGTTCTCCATGGATTTCATCCTCATGATGCAAACCACTTGACTCCAAGAGAAGACGTTGAATTTCAACTCAACAAGACTACTCTTGTCACTATCCAGAAGGCTCTCCCAAGAGAACATCTTGAACACATCCGCGGTATCAAGACCACCAAGGAGGCTTGGGATAAACTTGACACCTTGTTTCAAGGCAATGCTAGTATCCAATCCTCCAAGTATGATGTGGCTCTTGAAAAGCCCGAGAACTTCGTTATGCTTTAAGATGGAAGTCCCGATGAGTTATATAGAAGAGTTGTCACCCTTGGCAACCAATTGATGGACTTTCAAAAAGAGGAAATCTCCAATGAGTGGATCAAGAGGAAGTTTGTCAAGGCTATAACTCTTTTTGAGAAGAACCTCTCCACTAACATTCGAACAAGATCGGACTACAACTCCCTCAACTCCATTGGTGTTCTTAGTGAGTTCATAGCCATATCCCTATCTCACAAGAGCGCGGATGATGCTCTCTCTCGCTCAAGAGGAGTTGGAAAGCCTCCCAACCTCGCCTTGAAGTCTAAGGCGGTTGCTCGGATAGAAGAAGTGGATGAGGATTATGAAGACACATACAAGGGTGCTCACAAGTACATCGCTCTTGCCATGCATTGTTATTAGAAGATATGGGAGGCTCACAAGGCCGGTGCTCCTAGACCTTCAAGAAACAAGATCTACAAGAAGAAGGGGGAGCGGCCAAGGACATGCTTCAATTGTGGAAGTGCAAATCACTTCGTTAAGAAGTGTCCTTTTGAGCCAAGAGAAGAGAATGAAGGGAAGCTTGTTCGCCAGGACAAGAACAAAGCTCCACAAAACAAGAACCTCGCTAGAAGAGTCCCAAGGGCTCTATATGTTCAAGAAGGGCCCACATTAGAAACATACTACTCCGGAGATGAAGGAGAAGATGAAGTCGTAGGTGTGGCCCATGCCGCCATAGTTATGACTTCCTCTTCATCGGTCTCTATATTTGAATCCCCCGATGAGAAGGCATTGATCCGACCTACATGTCTCATTGCAAAAGCCACCGCGGTAATATCTTCCACCTCCAAGTCTATTGCTACTAGTTCTCCCTTGATACGTCAAAAATGCATCTCCTTTTCCAAACACTTTTCTTATTGTTATCCTCTAAACTTGTGTGTTTTTGGATACAACTAACACGGACTATCACTATTTTCAGTAGAATTACCTTGGTGTCTTGTTTTTGTGCAGAAAAATCAACTTTCGGGAAAATGCCCAGAAAAGAGACCATTTATGTTTTCACCCCGGAAGACCCCGGGAGCCAGAAGGGGGCCGGGAGAGGAGCCACAGGGTGGCCACACCCCCCTGGCGCGGGGTCCCCTAGGTCGCGCCACCTAGGGGTGTGGGCCCCCAGAGCCCCCCTCGGACTCCCTTTTTGACTACAAGTAGCCTCCAACCCTAAAACCCGAGGGGGTTCGTCATATTCCACAGAAACCCAACAGAGCGCCGCCGCTGTCTCGAACCTCGATTCGCGGATCAGAGGTTCCTGTTCTGGCACCCTGTCGGGACGGGGAAGTGGAGGAGATCATCGCCATCGTCATCACCAACGCCTCTCCATCGACCATCCATGTTTTCTCCATCCATGTGTGAGTAATTCCCCGCTGTAGGCTGGAGGGGATGGTAGGGACTGGATGAGATCGTTCATGTAATAATGCCGTGATTGTTAGGGCATAGTGCCTAGTATCCTCTATTAGTGCTACTGACATTGTTGCAACTTGTTATGCTTAATGCTTGCCACTTTGTGCCCGAGTGCCATGATCTCAGATCTGAACATGTTATTGAATCACGATGACAACTATTGTTTCTTGATCATACCTGCAAGTTGTTTACACATATCGTTGTCCGGAACCCGAGGCCCCAAAGTGACAGAAATTGGGACAACCGGAGGGGATGGCTGCGATGTGAGGATCACATGTGTTCATGGAGTGTTAATGCTTTGCTCCAGTGCTTTATTAAAAGGAGCACCTTAATTACCAATAGTTCCCTTGAGGCCCCGCTGCAAACGGGCTGGTAGGACAAAAGATGTTGTGCAAGTTCTCATTGCGAGCACATACCACTATTAATGGAACACATGCCTATGGTTACTTAGTGCTTGGATGCTTTATCTTATTTATCTGCAATGACCCTGACATGATCATTATTAAAACTTTCATATCCATGCAACGCCCGTCCATCCATCCCTATGCCTACAATATTTAATCCGTTGTTTACTTCAAACACTACTGCTGCTTCTGTTTTCATTCCACTTCTGCCATTATTTCACTACTGTTGCTACTATAAAACTGTTACTACTGATAAACCACTGCGAACAAAAGTACTTTCAGGTGCAGGTGAATTGACAAGTCACTTGTTAAGGCTCACAAATATTCTTTGTCTCCCCTTGTATCGAATCAATAAATTTGGGTTTTACTTCCCTCGAAGACTATTGCAATCCCCTATACTTGTGGGTCATCATCCCTCATTATTGGATTGTGTTGAAAACATTGTGGATGATTAGGAGGCCAAGAATCTTGGCTCTTGGTTATGTAGTCTTGAAGGTGAAACCAAAGAAAAGGTAAAGGCCCTCTTGAGGCAACTTGATTATGCCAACTCTCTCATAGATGAGAAAGAAGAGATCATCACAACCTTGGAAAGCTATGGTGGTGGCCATGAGAACCATGACAATGAGCTTGTGGAAGCTCTTGAGAAAGAGAGATCCTTGAGAGCCTCTCTTGAAGAGAGATTATCTAGTCTAGAAGAGACTTATGATATTAGTGTTTCCAAACTTAGGAAGTATAATTAAAAATCTCTTGCTCTTAAAATATTTGAAGAAGAAGGGTTGAAGCTAGGAATAGCTCATGAGGAACTTGTTGAGCGTCATGGAAAACTAGAAAAGGAGTTCACGTCTCTTAAAGAAATACATGACAAACTCACCATGTCCCGAAATAAGCTTCTAGATCAACAATCTAATAAGAAAGTGACATCTTCCTCTAATAGCATTGTTATCATGCCTACCTCTTGTACTACTACTAACGTTGTAGGAAGAGAGAAAATTCTCAGTGACGCCATAAGCTCTCAAGGAGCCAAGAAAGGGAAGGAAAGGCTTGGCTTTGTTGCCAAGTCAAAGAAGAAGACCAAGAATGTCACCTCTTCCTCTCGGAATGTTGTCTTTGTGAAATAGGGAGAGGTGACCGAGGAGAATGATACTGTAACATCCCAAGTATGAAAATATCCATTAGAATGTTTGCTCTCTGTTATTTTATGTTTTGCATCATGACATCATGTTCATTGCATTTGTTTTGCTTGTTTTCCATTTGTTTTCCTCTGTTTTCATTTGTTTTCCTTTGTTTTCTATTTGAATTTCAAATCAAATTTCAAACCTTTGTTTCATACTTGTGCTGTTACAATTTTCAAATAAAATTATCCAAATCAAAACATCAATTTGTTTCCATTGAACTATAAATTTCAAACCATCAAATTGTTTAAGTTTCCATAATTCATTTAATAGCAAATTCACTTAATTCAATGTGCATTCAAATTTAAATAAAATTCCAAACAGCAACCATTTTGAACTTTATGAAAATTACCAAAACAAATCAATCTATTGTTTCAAATAAACTTGAATTCAAAATCTTTTAAATTGCTTAATGTCACCCTTATTCACTTAATATCAAAATTATCTAAATTCAATTAAATTTACAAACATCAACAAATTTGAAATGTTTGAGAAAACAAAAGTTGCTTTTAGGTGCTGTTACAAAACCTAATCAAATACAAATTTTTCCTAATTATTCTAAACCCTAAAAATCCTTCCTTTTTCTCTTTTCCTTTTCAGCAAAAAAAAAACATAAACAAAAAATTAAAAAGAGAGAGAGAGAGAGGGGCAGGCCCAGCCCACCATCTCTCACCCCTCAGGCCCGATACCCCCTCCCCGTTATCTTCTTCCTCGTACGGCTCCATCTGAAGGTGTCCACGTCAGTTCAGAGGAGCAGGGACGGCCATGAGCTCGCCCACCTCCCCCTTATAGCTACCCCTAGCCCTATGGCTCCCCTCTACCCTTCTCCCTCCTCTCTCCCTCGCCCACCGCCGCCAATTCCTCCATCTCCCCCACCTCTGCCCTCTCTCTGTATCTCTGAAACCGAACACCCGAGCCCCACCTCCTTTTCTCCGGTGATCGCCGTCGGGAGGGCCACCCTCCGGCCAGGCTAGGGCCGGGAATGAAGACCCTACGGCTTCCTCTACCCCTTCGTCACCACGGCGAGGGCCGGGAGCGGCCGAGGCGCCGCCGCCGTCCTCGTTTCGCCACCGTCGCCTCCCTGCACCACCCTGCTCTCCTTCTGCCGAGGTGAGCCCACCTCCCCTCCGTCTTCCCCTCGATCCCCTCCTCCCTCTCACTGCACGCACGGTGCCTGCTCCACCCCCTGCACAGCACACGCACGTCCGCAGCGACCACCGCGAGCGCAGCAGTACAGCAGCAGCCCGCCGGCGGCCGCTTTCCCTCTGTCGGGTTTCAGTCGACGGCAAACTGAAAAAAATTCAGTTAACGCCTGAAACTGCACCTTAACCCCTGCGCGTTTCCCTTACCTGACAACGAAACAAGCACGCCGCAGTGGTAGCAGAACCAAACGCACGCACGGGAGGTCTTGGGTTCGAGTCCCCCTCCCGCAGAAAAAAAACCAAACTTTTTATTTCTTTTTGTTTTGATACAGAAACTTGAAAGATTCACAGAACAGTCCCTGCTATTAAACTTCTAGGTCCCTGTAATATTTTTTCTAAGTCCCTAACTATTGTTTAAAATGGCAGATTAATACCCACACTTTAAAAATGCATAAATAATTCATTTTAACTCCAATTTCAACATTTTAAATATGTTTTCCACTCCAAATTAAATGATCTACCCAAATATAAATTTTGTTTACTGTTTTGAATATTTTAAATTGGTGAAATATTTGAAAACTTGTTTAATTCACTTAATTTTGCAAAATTCATAACTTGGGCATAAAAATTCCAAATTCAACAAACTAAATATGTTTTCCATTCCATTTTTCATGTACTTTGCAAATACCAACTTTGTGTTCTGTTTTAAATAATTTAAATTGCTGAAAACAACTGTTTCTTAATTAATGCATTTAAAATTGCCAAAATAATAACTTGCTCATTTTGATTCCATTTTCAACAAATAAAATATGTTTTCCATGCTAAATTAAACCACCTTTCCAAATATAAACTTTGTTTCATGTTTTGAATAATTAAAATTGGTTAAATAATTTAAACCTTGTTTAAATCATTTAAATTTGCTAAATTCATAACTTGCTCAAATTAAATTATTTTTGAACTTATAAAATATGTTTTCAAAACAGAAAAGTATAAACTTTTCAAATATGAATTTGGTTTAATGTTTTGAACAAATAAAAATTCAAATAAATTCATACTTGAATTAAATTCATTTAAATCTTGTTTAAACTTGTTTAATTCATAAGTAATTCATTCTAAATCCTTTTTCAATAATTGAAACATGTATTCCACCTAAAATGTTGTGTTCTTTTCAAATATGAACTTTGTTACCTATTTTGACCAATTTAAATTGGTGAAAACGACAAATACTTGTGTAACACCTTTGAGAAACCAAAATTTCATAACTTAATAAATGAAATTCCAAACTTGGTAAACCTTATTTTAAATTGTTTCTATTGTTGTTTTCTTTCTGTTTTCTTCATCCATGCATCATGCTAATTCACTTACACATGATGTTTAGTTGTAGAACAATTATTTCAACCTTAATTCATGGGTTTTTCATATGCAACTCAAATTGCATATGGGTCCATTTAATCATGTTATCTTGTCAACTAGTTTATTTTGATGCATCAATTAAATGGTCATGCATCATCCCATGATTGTGCACTATGCCATGTTATTGATTGTTTGTCTCTCTGTGTTGTTTGTTTGCTTCTTCTCGAATGGACGATGACGTTGAGACAGACGATACTTACGACACCCTTCCGAGGATCTAGCTCAGTACCAGGCTGCTGAGTTTGCAGGCAAGTATTCACTCACATGAACCATTGTGTTCCCTTCCACATTGGATACCGATACTTTCCGTTGCCTATTCTGCTAGCCCTATGACTCGTTGCTTGTGTTCGATCCTATCACATGATATCCTTTAACCCTGATATAGCCTCACCTCCACACCCATAACCCCATTGCTTGTTGCCCGTGTCTTACTAGCATGCTTAGGGTTGTTTTGCTCGAGTCTGTTGTCCGTTACTTTCTGTTACTATTTCATTATGTTCTGGGGCTCGATGTTAAACAATCAACCTGTTAATGTTTTTGGTTAATAATAATTTGATGATAAGGCACCGGCAGGAGGCCCGGCGTGGTTTTGAGGCCTGCTAGTGTCGACCCTAATTAGGAAAAGGGTCTTTTCTACTGATCCATGATGAGCGCACTAACCGCATGTGGGAAGCGTGTATGGGAGCCCCCCCTCAATTTGATTCGATTCGCATCTCGTCCAAATCGCCACACTTAGTTCGGGCTTTCCATTTGATGCATGCATGTGCAGGTACGAACCCTTGGCGCCAGGGTGGAACTTTTGTAGTCGGCATTTAGGGCGGCGTGGTCTTAGAGTGCTATGAGGGTCCCCTTTTCTTCGTGGGGCTCGATTAGCCGCGCACGCACAACATGTGGTTCTTTGGGCTTGATGCGAAGAAGAGTTGAGTTGTGTTGAGTGCCCCGCTTGGTGGAAAGGCCATTCCATCTGGCGGGTTATTCTTACGTGTACGGCCAAATTGGTGCACCCCTGCAGGGATAAATCTTCTCGAGAAGCCGTGTTTTCCGCGGTTATGGATGACTTGGTGAAAGTACTGGCTAACAAGTACTCAGAACAACTTACACCTAACTAATGATAACTTGACTAGTAATAGGCTTATTGACACAACAATCTGGACCATCATTAATCCAACCGTGTGAGTTATCCTTGGATTGCTTCTTTGGATAAGGGGCGAGATCCAGGATGGGTTTGTCTGGAGTTAGTTGTAGTTGGTTACGATACGCTATCTTATCCCCTATCTGTTAGCCGGAAGTTATAGCAACTCTGTAGTTGGTTAGAGCAGCCCGCTGCAGCATCTTTTGTATCACCCCTTCTTCCGTTGAACCCAAAGCATCTGTGCTTGGTATTGACGGGTACACTTTGGTGAACTGTGAGTCTTGCTTTCCAGTACGTTTATGTACTGACCCCTTTGGGGCTGTGGTTTCCGCAGACTACGTTTCGAGGATCCCCTTGGTGGCTACTACGTGGAGTATGACGAGGCTGCTGACGAGTAGATAGCGGACCCGGGCAGGATCCGAGACTTCGTGGATGGGCTCCGTCTTTTCGTTTCCGGCCTCTTAGGCCCTTTTGGATCTTGTCTGTACTCAGACATGTTGAATGCTTCCGCTGTGTTGTAATGATGAATTGTTGGGACATGTGTCCTCTGGATGAATATATTTGCTATCTCTGCTCTAGTGAGAGCTATTTGCAACTTATTTCAATCTTTTGTGTCTTAGAGATATGTTGTGATATCAGTTGTTCAAATGCCATTGACGTACCCTGTGTGTATGTTTTGAAGTACGTCAATGGAAGTGTCTGGATTTCTATGGGATGGTTTGCGTAGATGATGAATAGTAAGAGAATGGTTGTCACACGTTTACGTGTTGGCCTACTCATATTGAGATGCGGGTGCCGGTATGCCCCGTAAGCCATTTCTCTACTGTTTAACGGACTGTGAGTATCCCCTAGAAGTCCGGGTGCGACAAATGGTATCAGAGCATGTCTGCCTGTAGGATCCCTTTTTACTGGTCGCAGTTGAGTCTAGAAACTATTTTGTAGCTATATAGGAAAAATTAAACGCGAGAGTAGGAATTCTGTTCTTTTTCTTCTTTCCCCACCCACCCTCCCTTTTTCTGGTAAGGAAGTGCAATGTTGTTTTCCCTTCTCATCTAAACTTTCAAGTTAGGATTTCACGTATCCTGGTTCCTCTAGGATGGTTATATCTACTAGACCATAGGAATGGAGGTGGTTGTGACATGATTTATCATGTTGCCTACTCACGATTGAGAACGGAGGCGTGTAAGCCCCGGAAGCAGATCCTCCATTCCTTAAGCAGTAGATATTGATCCTTTAGAAGCCCGGATGGGTTTTCCGTAGTACCTCAGGAGTGTTTTGATCTCGTTTTCCCGATGTTGCTTCGATATCCTGTTCTTCTCAACATCCTTTTCGTCCGTTCAAACCTTGTTGTTGCTTCCCAATTCAGTTCTGCTACCGACGTCTAATCAATAACTCTGTTCCACCCTTCTGGCCAGATAGTCTATTCTCCAAATGAATCAAGTTCTATTCAACTATACACCCTCAATACAAAACCTCTACCTTTACTCGAAAATGTTCCGGTGGTTTGCGAATTCCCTGACGTCTTTCCAGAAGAGTTGCCAGGAATGACTATCGTCTTGAACTTCCAGAAAAACTATCCAAGGTGCACGATGTGTTTCACGTGTCACACCTCAAGAGGATATTCACAAAAAGTATCCGGACCTTTTCTCTTCTCAGTAGGAATCTCGGGGCGCGATTCCTTCAAGGGGGGGCGTTTTGTAACATCCCAAGTATGAAAAAATAGCCATTAGAATGTTTTCTCTCTGTTATTTTATGTTTTGCATCATGACATCATGTTCATTGCATTTATTTTGCTTGTTTTCCATTTGTTTTCCTCTGTTTTCATTTGTTTTCCTTTGTTTTCTATTTGAATTTCAAATCAAATTTCAAACCTTTGTTTCATACTTGTGCTGTTACAATTTTCAAATAAAATTATCCAAATCAAAACATCAATTTGTTTCCATTGAACTATAAATTTCAAACCATCAAATTGTTTAAGTTTCCATAATTCATTTAATAGCAAATTCACTTAATTCAATGTGCATTCAAATTTAAATAAAATTCCAAACAGCAACCATTTTGAACTTTATGAAAATTACCAAAACAAATCAATCTATTGTTTCAAATAAACTTGAATTCAAAATCTTTTAAATTGCTTATTGTCACCCTTATTCACTTAATATCAAAATTATCTAAATTCAATTAAATTTACAAACATCAACAAATTTGAAATGTTTGAGAAAACAAAAGTTGCTTTTAGGTGCTGTTACAAAACCTAATCAAATACAAATTTTTCCTAATTATTCTAAACCCTAAAAATCCTTCCTTTTTCTCTTTTCCTTTTCAGCAAAAAAAAACAGAAACAAAAAATTAAAAAGAGAGAGAGAGAGAGAGGGGCAGGCCCAGCCCACCATCTCTCACCCCTCAGGCCCGATACCCCCTCCCTGTTATCTTATTCCTCGTACGGCTCCATCTGAAGGTGTCCACGTCAGTTCAGAGGAGCAGGGACGGCCATGAGCTCGCCCACCTCCCCCTTATAGCTACCCCTAGCCCTAGGGCTCCCCTCTACCCTTCTCCCTCCTCTCTCCCTCGCCCACCGCCGCCAATTCCTCCATCTCCCCCACCTCTGCCCTCTCTCTGTATCTCTGAAACCGAACACCCGAGCCCCACCTCCTTTTCTCCGGTGATCGCCGCCGGGAGGGCCACCCTCCGGCCAGGCTAGGGCCGGGAATGAAGCCCCCACGGCTTCCTCTACCCCTTCGTCACCACGGCGAGGGCCGGGAGCGGCCGAGGCGCCGCCGCCGTCCTCGTTTCGCCACTGTCGCCTCCCTGCACCGCCCTGCTCTCCTTCTGCCGAGGTGAGCCCACCTCCCCTCCGTCTTCCCCTCGATCCCCTCCTCCCTCTCACTGCACGCACGGTGCCTGCTCCACCCCCTGCACAGCACACGCACGTCCGCAGCGACCACCGCGAGCGCAGCAGTACAACAGCAGCCCGCCGGCGGCCGCTTTCCCTCTGTCGGGTTTCAGTCAACGGCAAACTGAAAAAAAATTCAGTTAACGCCTGAAACTGCACCTTAACCCGTGCGCGTTTCCCTTACCTGACAACGAAACAAGAACACCGCAGTGGTAGCAGAACCAAACGCGCGCACGGGAGGTCTTGGGTTCGAGTCCCCCTCCCGCAGAAAAAAAACCAAACTTTTTATTTCTTTTTGTTTTGATACAGAAACTTGAAAGATTCACAGAACAGTCCCTGCTATTAAACTTCTAGGTCCCTGTAATATTTTTTCTAAGTCCCTAACTATTGTTTAAAATGGCAGATTAATACCCACACTTTAAAAATGCATAAATAATTCATTTTAACTCCAATTTCAACATTTTAAATATGTTTTCCACTCCAAATTAAATGCTCTACCCAAATATAAATTTTGTTTACTGTTTTGAATATTTTAAATTGGTGAAATATTTGAAAACTTGTTTAATTCACTTAATTTTGCAAAATTCATAACTTGGGCATAAAAATTCCAAATTCAACAAACTAAATATGTTTTCCATTCCATTTTTCATATACTTTGCAAATATCAACTTTGTGTTCTGTTTTAAATAATTTAAATTGCTGAAAACAACTGTTTCTTAATTAATGCATTTAAAATTGCCAAAATAATAACTTGCTCATTTTAATTCCATTTTCAACAAATAAAATATGTTTTCCATGCTAAATTAAACCACCTTTCCAAATATAAACTTTGTTTCATGTTTTGAATAATTAAAATTGGTTAAATAATTTAAACCTTGTTTAAATCATTTAAATTTGCTAAATTCATAACTTGCTCAAATTAAATTATTTTTGAACTTATAAAATATGTTTTCAAAACAGAAAAGTATAAACTTTTCAAATATGAATTTGGTTTAATGTTTTGAACAAATAAAAATTCAAATAAATTCATACTTGAATTAAATTCATTTAAATCTTGTTTAAACTTGTTTAATTCATAAGTAATTCATTCTAAATCCTTTTTCAATAATTGAAACATGTATTCCACCTAAAATGTTGTGTTCTTTTCAAATATGAACTTTGTTACCTATTTTGACCAATTTAAATTGGTGAAAACAACAAATACTTGTGTAACACCTTTAAGAAACCAAAATTTCATAACTTAATAAATGAAATTCCAAACTTGGTAAACCTTATTTCAAATTGTTTCTATTGTTGTTTTCTTTCTGTTTTCTTCATCCATGCATCATGCTAATTCACTTACACATGATGTTTAGTTGTAGAACAATTATTTCAACCTTAATTCATGGGTTTTTCATATGCAACTCAAATTGCATATGGGTCCATTTAATCATGTTATCTTGTCAACTAGTTTATTTTGATGCATCAATTAAATGGTCATGCATCATCCCATGATTGTGCACTATGCCATGTTATTGATTGTTTGTCTCTCTGCGTTGTTTGTTTGCTTCTTCTCGAATGGACGACGACGTTGAGACAGACGATACTTACGACACCCTTCCGAGGATCTAGCTCAGTACCAGGCTGCTGAGTTTGCAGGCAAGTATTCACTCACATGAACCATTGTGTTCCCTTCCACATTGGATACCGATACTTTCCGTTGCCTATTCTGCTAGCCCTGTGACTCGTTGCTTGTGTTCGATCCTATCACATGATATCCTTTAACCCTGATATAGCCTCACCTCCACACCCATAACCCCATTGCTTGTTGCCCGTGTCTTACTAGCATGCTTAGGGTTGTTTTGCTCGAGTCTGTTGTCTGTTACTTTCTGTTACTATTTCATTATGTTCTGGGGCTCGATGTTAAACAATCAACCTGTTAATGTTTTTGGTTAATAATAATTTGATGATAAGGCACCGGTAGGAGGCCCGGCGTGGTTTTGAGGCCTGCTAGTGTCGACCCTAATTAGGAAAAGGGTCTTGTCTACTGATCCATGATGAGCGCACTAACCGCATGTGGGAAGCGTGTATGGGCGCCCCCCTCAATTTGATTCGATTCGCATCTCGTCCAAATCGCCACACTTAGTTCGGGCTTTCCATTTGATGCATGCATGTGCAGGTGCGAACCCTTGGCGCCAGGGTGGAACTTTTGTAGTCGGCATTTAGGGCGGCGTGGTCTTAGAGTGCTATGAGGGTCCCCTTTTCTTCGTGGGGCTCGATTAGCCGCGCACGCACAGCATGTGGTTCTTTGGGCTTGATGCGAAGAAGAGTTGAGTTGTGTTGAGTGCCCCGCTTGGTGGAAAGGCCATTCCATCTGGCGGGTTATTCTTACGTGTACGGCCAAATTGGTGCACCCCTGCAGGGATAAATCTTCTCGAGAAGCCGTGTTTTCCGCGGTTATGGATGACTTGGTGAAAGTACTGGCTAACAAGTACTCAGAACAACTTACACCTAACTAATGATAACTTGACTAGTAATAGGCTTATTGACACAACAATCTGAACCATCATTAATCCAACCGTGTGAGTTATCCTTGGATTGCTTCTTTGGATAAGGGGCGAGATCCAGGATGGGTTTGTCTGGAGTTAGTTGTAGTTGGTTACGATACGCTATCTTATCCCCTATCTGTTAGCCGGAAGTTATAGCAACTCTGTAGTTGGTTAGAGCAGCCCGCTGCAGCATCTTTTGTATCACCCCTTCTTCCGTTGAACCCAAAGCATCTGTGCTTGGTGTTGACGGGTACACTTTGGTGAACTGTGAGTCTTGCTTTCCAGTACGTTTATGTACTGACCCCTTTGGGGCTGTGGTTTCCGCAGACTACGTTTCCGAGGATCCCCTTGGTGGCTACTACGTGGAGTATGACGAGGCTGCTGACGAGTAGATAGCGGACCCGGGCAGGATCCGAGACTTCGTGGATGGGCTCCGTCTTTTCGTTTCCGGCCTCTTAGGCCCTTTTGGATCTTATCTGTACTCAGACATGTTGAATGCTTCCGCTGTGTTGTAATGATGAATTGTTGGGACATGTGTCCTCTGGATGATTGTATTTTCTATCTCTGCTCTAGTGAGAGCTATTTGCAACTTATTTCAATCTTTTGTGTCTTAGAGATATGTTGTGATATCAGTTGTTCAAATTCCATTGACGTACCCTGTGTGTATGTTTTGAAGTACGTCAATGGAAGTGTCTGGATTTCTATGGGATGGTTTGCGTAGACGATGAATAGTAAGAGAATGGTTGTCACACGTTTACGTGTTGGCCTACTCATATTGAGATGCGGGTGCCGGTATGCCCCGTAAGCCATTTCTCTACTGTTTAACGGACTGTGAGTATCCCCTAGAAGTCCGGGTGCGACAGATACCAACACCGTGGTGGGTGGTGATACCTCTAGGGGGAGCATCACTCACAACGACTTTGCCGGAAAATATAACCCCTCTTATGTTCTTATGAAATCTAGAGATGGTCATGTTTATGCTAAATACGTTGGTACTTCTTATGGTGATGATTATCATTGAACTATTTGGGTTCATAAGACCCTTGTTACTAACAAAAGAGGACCCATTGAAGGATGGGTACCTAAATTAAGAAATTGATCTCTTGTAGGGAAGTGCTTCCGGGTCGGGTAGATGGACGGTGGATAGTGGTGCATCCCAACATATGACCGGAAGCAATGACTCAATGAGCAATATTTAACCTCCATTCAGGGCCGGCCCATATGGGTGGGCAAGCGGGGCGCCCGCCCCGGGCCCCCAAAAGGCAGGGGCCCTATCCTATGTACTACTTCTATAGTATTATTAGTGTAAATCTTGTCTTAGTTCTAATTATATACAAAATTTAAAAGAATGTACTAAAATATTAGGAGGCTCAAGTCTAACTTACCAAGTCAAACCCACCAAAGCTACACACTCTATTCTCACCAGACACTTTATTTGTTGACTTTTCTTCCCAGATATTCTCGATAGCCTTTTCTGGTAAGAAGGTGGCTCCTCCTCGATTCCGAGGTCACATGCAGCCATTAATATAGATCAAAGACGTAATCGAATCACCCTAATCAACTCTCCTTCCATCCGCAACGTTTCACTCATTCCCCATCAACGAGACGTTGGAGAGATGGTGTGAGTTCAACCTTCCCGTTCCTCTGTTCGGCTTTGAATGCCTTTATTTTTTCACTCCTAGGGCTCAAAATTTTCATAAGTCCTCCTCTGTTCATCCATGGGTTGACTGATATAAAATATTTTGAGTTTTCAATTTTAGAGTTTAGAGATAATCTATTATCATGTACGGTTTCATAATTCACTTTTAAAATATAACATATTTTATGCTTATACGTCCGTGTAAGGGCCCCGGGTTGTGGGCCTGCCCCTGGGCCCCGTAAATGTATGGACCGACCCTGCCTCCATTACCTCATCTCAATTGCATCACTATTGGTGACAATTCCTAATTTAAGGTATTGGGACGAGGCAAGGTGGCTATCTCAAATGATTTATCAATTGAGAATGTTCTCCTTGTTGAGTCCCTTGGTTATAACTTGATGTCCGTTTTTCAACTTGCAAATTGTGGTTTTACCTCTTTCTTTAATAAATAGAATGTGATTGTCAATTGGGAAACAACTCTTAAAGTAGCCTTTGTTGGGTTTGTCGAGAAAGGCATGTATGTAGTGGACTTCTCTAAAGGAGACACGTGTGTCGCGACATGCCTAATGGCTAAAGTTGATGTGGGGTGGCTTTGGCATCGCAGGTTAGCCCACACCAATATGAAAATGTTGCATGACCTTCAAAGTGGCAATCATGTTCTAGGACTAACCAAAGCTAAATTTGCTAAAGATCGTGTGTGTAGTTCTTACGCCTTTGGAAAGCAACATGGAGAACTTCACCCAACCAAGACTAATATCTCCACCACAAGAATTCTCGAGCTCATTCACTTAGATCTCTTTGGTCCACTATCTTATGATAGTCTCGGAGGAAAGAAGTATTGCTTGGTGATTGTGCATGATATTCAAGATATTGTTTGGTGTATTTCTTCAAAAGGAAGAGTGAGACTCAAAAGAGAGGCATCGAGTTTATCACTCTAGTGGAGCGCCAACACAATGCTTCCATATTGGCCATCCGGAGTGATAATGGCTCAGAGTTCAAGAAATATACCGTTGATGGTTTTCTTAGTGAAGAGGGCATTGATCATCAATTATCCACTCCCTATACCCCTCTACAAAATGGTGTTGCAGAAAGGAAGAACCGTACTTTGATGGATGCAGCTAGGACAATGATTGCGGAGTTCTCTTCTCCTTATAACTTTTGGGCCGAAGCCGTCTCCACCGCTTGTCATGCTACCAACCGGTTATATCTCCGCAACATCTTGAACAAGACTCCCTATGAGATTCTCACGGGCAAGAAACCGGACGTATCTTACTTCAAGGTCTTTGGTTGCAAGTGCTTCATTCGCAAAAAAGGTAAACGTTTGTCAAATTTTGAGACCAAATCTTATGAGTGTATTTTTGTTGGCTATGCCACAAACGCTCACGCCTATAGAGTCTATAACAAGTCCATCGGACAAGTTGAAGAAGCTATAGCCGTGGTGTTTGATGAGGATAATGGCTCCCAAGGGGGGCGTATAGATCATGGTGTTGTAGGAGATGCAATTCCTCCCATCGCCATAAGAAGAATGGGGATTGGTGAAATAATTCCCATTGAGAGTTACCGGATGAAGGGGGGAGAAGGACTATGCCCCACTCAAGTGGATCCATTGACTAGACCCATTGATACACAAGCTACCCAACAATATGCACCAAGCCCTCAAGCTAATGATCAAGGTCAAGCAAGTAATCAAGGCCAAGATATTGATCAAGGCCAAACTTCTCATCAAATTCATGATCAAAATCCCATAATTGTTGAGAGAGCTAAACCTAGTGGTGATCCTTCACCCACTAATGATCAAGGCCAAGATGAAGATGGACATGTATCCTATGAAGAAGGTGATTCTCAAGCAATATCCAAAGAATCTTTAGAGGAGATACTAGCTCTTAGAGCAAAGAGAAGGCTAGAGAATCTTGAACGAGCGGGTCACATGGAGGACAAGATACTTGGGAAAGTTCATGGAAGGGTTGTCACTAGGAAGCAATTGGCGTATTTTAGCAAGGCTCATGCTTCCGTCTCTTTCATTGAACCCAGGAAGGTTTATGAAGCTCTCGAAGATCAAGATTGGCTTGAAGCTATGCATGATGAACTCAATAACTTCGAGCGCAACAAAGTGTGGAAGTTAGTGCCAAAACCCAAGGATTACAAGAATGTTATTGGAACCAAATGGGTGTTCAAGAACAAGCAAGACAAATATGGTATTGTCATTCGCAAAAAGGCAAGATTGGTGGCTCAAGGGTTTTCTCAAGTCTAAGGTGTTGATTTCGGTGAAACCTTTGCCCTCGTAGCTCATCTTGAATCCATTCGCATCTTACTTGCTTATGCATCTCATCATAATTTCAAGTTACAACAAATGGTTGTCAAGAGTGTTTTCCTAAATGGTCCAATTAGTGAGTTAGTATATGTCAAGCAACCTCCGGGTTTCGAGGGTCCCAACCACCCCGACTATGTCTATAAACTCGATAAGGCACTCTATGGACTTAAACAAGCTCCACGTGCGTGGTACGAGCACCTTAAAGAGTTTCTAGTGGATCGTGGGTTTAATGTTGGTTTAATCGATCCCACCCTCTTCACCAAGACGGTTGGAGGTGACTTGTTCATATGCCAACTCTATGTGGATGACATCATTTTTGGGTCTACTAACACTTTGTTCAATGAAGAGTTTTGCAAGCTTATGACCGATAGGTTTGGGATGTCTATGATGGGAGAATTGGAGTATTTCCTTGGATTTCAAGTGAATCAATATCATGAAGGAACTTTCATCAAACAAGCCAAATACACTCAAGACATGCTCACGAGATTCAATATGAATGATGCCAAGCTTATGAAGACTCTCATGTCCACAACCCTTGACTTGAAACCCGACCCCAACGGTAAAGAGGTAGATCAAAAGGTATATCGCTCCATGATTGGCTATTTGCTCTACCTTTGTGCATCTAGACCGTATATCATGTATAGTGTAGGTAAATGTGCAAGGTTTCAAGCCTCTCCGAGGCAAAGTCATTTGGTAGCGGTGAAACGAATCTTTTGATATTTAGTTCATACCCCAAATTCTGGTCTTTGGTATCCCAAGGGTTCAAGTTTTCAGATCATTGGGTATTCAGATGCGGATTATGCGGGAGATAAGACAAATAGGAAGTCCACATCCGAGGGTTGCCAATTCCTTGGTCGCTCCTTAGTATGTTGGTCTTCAAAGAAGCAAAATTGCATTCACTCTCCACCACCGAGGCCGAGTATATCTCCGCGGCAAGTTGTTGTGCCCAATTGCTTTGGATGAGGCAAACCTTGAAGCATTATGGTATTCATTTTGACAAGGTGCCTCTTCTTCGTGACAATGAGAGTGCTATCAAGATCGCCTACAACCATGTTCTTCACTCCAAGACGAAGCACATTGAGATCCGTCATCATTTTATTTGGGATCATGTTGAGAAGGGTGATATTGATCTCTCATATGTGTCCACCAAGGATCAACTTGCCGATATCTTCACAAAGGCCCTTGATGAACCAAGATTTCGAGCTTTGAGGAATGAACTAAATGTCATCGATTCATCCAACTTCACTTGAAACCTTGCATATGTACCTTCATTATAGGTGTTATTAGGTTTGGATGTAGGCATGGACATAGGGGGAGCATCACTCAACTCATGAGTATACACTCCTCTTATTATGTGAAAATCAATTCGTCGTTGCATATCTAGTCATTTTGTGACTCACTGTGCTTAGTTGTGAGTAGTACTATTGGACCTAAGATACATCTTCGCGGTGCCAAAGTACACACTCAAACATGGTGGCCTCGGCCACCGACCTCTTACTCTTGGAGTTGTTTTATCTTCTTTTTTTGGCTCACTATTCCCCCTTGACAACTTGTGCGGGTTTGGCTTTTATTCCGTTGCATCTTGTGAACCCACATCAAGTAATGTCTCTCGTATGATAGTTACAATCTATCCAACCCAAGCTCCCTTTTCCCAAAAGATCATTTCCATCTAAATGCTCTCCTTTTTCCAATCTTGGTGTGCTGTGACTGGGTCTGGCGGAACCTCCGGTGAAACCACCGGAGGCTCCGCTGCGCCTGTCCACCGGAGCCCACCGGTACCTTCGCTGGTGCGAATCTCGCCCAGCGGATCCGTATTGATATGCACCGTGTAGACAGGGGGCGAAACCTCCTATGAATGCACCGGAGCCTCCGCCCGCTGTGATTTCGCTGGGATAAGACCAGGGCGAGCGGGTCAACAAGATCTAAGATCTCATTTTTCCCACTCGCCCTCACTCTTTTTCCTACAAATCTCCGCCGCCTCCTTCGTCTCCGCCGCCAGGAAGAGCACCCCACTGCCGGGAGGACCTCCCCCTTGCCTTGGATTGCTCCGGGATCTTCTTCCTCCTTAACCTCCCTCCATGGATGTGGGTATGTAGCTCTCTCTCTCTCTCCCATCTAGTTGATGGATGGGAAAGCTTTAGGAGCCACATGTTCTTCACATCTAGATGAATGGATTTAGGTTTTGGAGTAGGAAATCACGAGTACCAATCCTAGAAACCTAGATTGTGAGTATTAGGCATGAATTACTTTGGTTCTTAGGGTGGATTTGTTCATATGCCCAACCTCCTTGTTATTCATCCCTAATATTCCTCATATGTTTGTTTCTCGGATTTGTTGTCCTATAAACTTGAGCATTATCTCTTCTTCATGCTTTTCTCGCTATATTTCTTTCATATATGCCTCCGGTTCCAAAGGCAAGGGCACTCGCACCAAGAGCATGGCCAGTCGCAAGGCTCCAAGAGTTGATGAAATTGAGGAAACATTGGATCCATCTCAACCCAAGCGCAAGCCAAGATTTCCGACCCCGAGAAGACTTTGCCTCGCAAGGAGAAATCCGCCTCTCAAGTGTCCGAGGGAGTGTTCTTGGAGACTCGTCGTGAGAATCCATATATTGTTGACCGCAACCGCTTGATGCCACAGTTCCGGGGGAAGGACCCATGATTCCACACTGTTTTTTAAGATCAAATCTATCATGAGATCCTTGTGAGGAAGCCCAAGGAAAATGTTGCCCCTCATCATGCTATCAACTTTGGTCATATGGAGAGGAAGCCCAATTACTTTGGAGAAGCCCTGGTAATTGTTGATGCATTTGGCCTTGCTCCCATTATGCAAGTGCAACAAGATTATGATGAGGGATTGGTTTGCGAGTTCTCGGCCACTGTGCACCTTGCCAATGAAACTGAGCGCCATCTTATCTGGATGACCAAGGGACATAAGCTCACTATCAAGTGGTCCGAGGTTGGAGTTCTTCTTGGCGGCTACCCGGATCATGGACCTTTTGCTAGTGGCCCGGACTTTGACCGTGAGTGGTTCCATGTGCACGCACCCAATGCCTCCTCCATCTCCAAGGATCAATTGTCACCTCTCTATCAATGGAAGAAGTTTGTTGTTGGGTTTGTCAAAGGCCTCTACCCCACCTATGACATTATGATTCGCATCTATCGAGAGACTATCAACCCCAAGGCGGGAAACATTGTTGAGATACAAGGCTTCCTCAAGAACCTCATGCTTCTTACTCATGAGAAGCGGCTTTCCGGTATGACTCAAAAGCTTGATGTGCTTGATTATCTTTGGAATGAATTGTGGCATGCCATTGTGCAAGGTAAGAATGCTTGCTTTGGGCCTTTAATAATGAAGATCATCTTGAATGTGTGGGAGAACAAGTTCCCGGAATGTCCTCTTGATGACACTCATTGGATCCCACACACGGAGAAACGACTTCTCATCAAGGACTATACTGAGCCTGTTGTGCATCCCACTCCTGCTGCTCGCAAAGGCAAGGACAAGCCACGGGTCATTGTTGATGAGGAAGACGACGAAGAAGAAGTTGGTCCCTCTCGTCCTCCTCCTTCTGACAATGCCTTCAAGTGGATGGCTAAGGCTCTCAAGAAAGTGTTCCGAGTGAACAAGAAGATCGAACATCATCAATGGGTACTTCACTATGACAAGCGATAGTATAGTATGGGCACCTAGAGGGGGGTGAATAGGTGCTACGACCAATTTTAATTTTTCTTTCACAATCAGGCTTGACACAAAGGTAAAATCTCTAGATGATGCAACTACGGTGAATTTACCTATATGACAAGGATACCAACAAACACAATGCAAGTACAAGTAAAGGGAGAAGGGAAAGAGGTAACCGATATGAAGCACACGGAGACACGATGTAATCCCGAGTTCCTCCTTGTACGTCTCGTTGGAGGGGTGTGAGCTCGCCACGAAGGCATACTCAACGCCATAAAGGCCTCACCCTATTCTCCGATGAACCCCGCCACAAAGGCCTAGTCCACCTTCCACTATTGATCCCCTTCGAGGCGAGAATCGAATACTTTACAAACAGCTTGGGGCACACACCCACAACCAAATTGGGGGCTCCCAACAATCTTGAATCACCAAGAGTAGCAAGATGCCTAGGTTCTCCACAAGAGGAAACCCTAGGCTAGATCCCTCGATCTAGATAGGGGGAAGTGAAGAACGGCTCGGTGAAGATGTAGATCGGGGCATTCTCCTTCAATCCTCAAAAGATCTTCGAGTTTGGTGGGAGGGATTGGGATTAATGCGGATTTGGTGAGCTCTTAAATGCCATTGAATGCCAAGGGGAAGAACTAGAGCTCAAGGTGGAAGAGGAGGGGTATTTATACCCCCTCCTTAAAAATAGCCGTTTTGCAGGAAACCACGTACCGGAATATCGGGTCAGAGTTTGGACCGGAATATCCGGTTGGGATATTTCCACCGAGTTCGTTGACTTAAACCGGATTATCCGGTTGCCTCTGAATAATCCGGTACGAATAATCCGGCTGGCTTCTGTCTGGCGCAGGCAGTTGAACCGTATATTCCGGCTCCCCCGGAATAATCCAGTACAAATAATCCGGTTCACATCTGTGAGGTCCAACTCTAGTCCTTAGCCAATTTTCGAGCAGAAACTTCTCAACCGGAATATCCGGTATGGTTTGAATAATCCGGTACCAATAATACGACTCATCTCTGTCTCAAACTGGATCCAAACCATCCTAACCGGAATATCCGGTTTCCCTGAATAATCCGGTTAGAATAATCCGGTTGCTCACTGTCCCAAATCTCTTAGCCCAATCTTCACGGATCTTTTCGGTGATCGATGCTGATGTTAAGTATAACACATGCACACTAAACACCTCGATAAATAATGTACTTAGTATTGTTAACTAACACACAAAACATCGGGAAAACGAAAATGCACTTTCAGTCTCCCCCTCTTTGGTGTTAGATGACAATACTAATATTTGCAATAAAACTTTGACGAGTACATGTTTGAAATAAAATGGAAATGTCTCCCCCTATCTATATGCACATTTTTTTGTTTGCCTCAAATGCAAAAAAAAGTGCAATAATATACGGAGAGAAATTTCCAACAAGTAAAAAACATGCCAAAGTAACAATATCACCAATATGTTGAGAGCAAGAGAGAAATATATACCTTGTGCGTAGAGATGATAACAAGAATACCCAAGCACAACAATAGATAATATCCTCAACATATAAGATAGATAATCCATGATAACCAATAACATAGACTCACAACACATGATAGAACATAGTTTTTAAACAAGACAACAAAACGAACAAGTTCACGAAAGAGACTAAAATGGACACAAGCTCTCAAGAAATGGTAAAAGCAAACGCTTTTGTCCGAACCCATGCAAATCCCTGTAGGCCTACTACTACTTTTCCCCCTTTGGCATCGAGACACCGAAAAGGAGATGGGTAGTGGTGCTAGCGTCCAACAATGATCTAAGCATCGAAATGCTTAGACTACTCTCCAGCTGACGCGTCAGAAGCACACTTGGTCTCCCTCTCCAGATCCTCGTCCTCAACCTCATCTTCCTCCTCAAAGTCATCTCCATCACAAGCACATGAAGAAGCATATGTGGCACGAAGAGCCTCCTCAATCCGCTCCCAAGGAGTACA
This sequence comes from Alopecurus myosuroides, assembly GCA_028641055.1. Classification (NCBI taxonomy): domain Eukaryota; kingdom Viridiplantae; phylum Streptophyta; class Magnoliopsida; order Poales; family Poaceae; genus Alopecurus; species Alopecurus myosuroides. Next base: position 121,502,990 of record CM054061.1, on the reverse strand, counting down.
GTCTCTGGCAGACCACTGAGAGTAGGACTGTGGAACAAGCGGGGCAGGAAGATCACCAAAAGCACCACTCACATGGTGAAGGATCTGACTCTGAGTGCTAGACATACTTGTGTCCCTGCAGTAGGCCTGGTACTTCTCCTTGTGGATATCCACCTTCATGTAGAGCACGTTGCGCTGAAACCAGGAGAGCTTCCTGACATTGCGCAAGGTGGAGGTAGGAGCAGCCTGGGGAGCACTAGAAGGGGCCACACCTCCTCTAGAGGAACCACCCTCAGAAGGAGGAACATGAGCAGGAACAACCTTCTTCCTCTTGATGTACAACTTCTTGAACTTGTGCTCTTCCAAGGGTAACGCTGAAAAATCCCTCTTCATCACATCCTTGATTAGCATCATGATATATGGTCCATATGGAATGGTGTTCCCACCAATCATAACATTGCGCAACTCATGGAAGATGATGTCCATGACATCCACAGTATACGAGGCAGTAGGGTCCTCATCCTCAAGACATTGCTTAGCCAAAATGAGAAGGTTGCACAAAGGACTGGTGAGAGCATCATTGTTACCTCCACTTGGCACCAAGAAAGACCGGAAGAGGCGCACGAGCTGATCATAAAAGGGAAGGATCCCTTCCAGCTTCCCAATAGCAAAGCCTGGAGCATACATCTCTGCCATAGATCTCTCCCTCTGGGGCCTCTCCACATCATGCATATGGTAACCAAGTGGAGGGTGAGAATTGTACCGCTAACCAAGCAGACGAGCCATCTGTGGAAAGGAATCTCACAGGGAGTGGTCTGAGTCATCCACTTTACAGAGCAAGGAACACTATTGTCAAACACCAATGTGGACATGAACTGGACAACATGCTCGGTGTTGTAGTGGCACTGGGTCTCCAGAAGCTTCACAATCCCAAACCTCTCAATGATACTGGCAGCATCATCAAATTCCTCCTTGTCCCTGATCAACTGAAACCTGGTAGGATGCATCTCACGGATAGGAAACCTGTAGTCGGAGTAGATTTCAGCAAAGATATATGACTGCTCCAGGGTCCATAACCGAGCATCCTCACACTCCACATCACGAGGAGTGTTGTAACAATCCTTCTGCCTGATCTGAGCAAAGTCCCGAGCGGAGATATCTGTCTTGTAGTTCTGCCTAGCTACCTTTCCTTTCTTCTTCTTTGATGGCTTCGAGACGAGAGACTTTCTCTTGGCAATAGCTTTCCTTGGAGGGCGGTCACCGGGATCCTCATCACTAGTGTCCTTGTAGGAAGGACGCTTGCGAGGGCCCAACTGGTCACTGTGAGAGCCACCTGTGAAGGAGAAACATAGAGGAAGCAATAGGGATAAGTGCACATATGTCAAGCAATGGAGGGATCATACGTCAAAACAATAGAGAGGATTCCATGTAATGATCGAGAAGAAATTCTAGCTAGGATCAAAATAGTACTTGAGAAATTCGGGACAGAACTCAACTGGATATTCCGGTTCAGTTCTGTACCGGATATTCCGATTTCGTGACAGAACCTAGCCGGATATTCTGGTTCAAAACTGAACCGGATATTCCGACTGTTCAGCTGTTCTTACAGAACACAACCGGGTATGCCGGCTCAAAACTGAACTGGATATTCCAAGAGCACGAAAACAACACTAGATTGATTCTTCACTAGATTTAAAACTAGATCGGTGACATGTGAATCTAAACTATTATCTCTAGCATGCAAATGGTACCCTAGGGAGCAATTTCTACCAAGCATTATCAACAAAAATACAAATCCATGGATGGGCACGGTTATGGCACCAAGATCCAAAGGATTTGAACTTTACCGGCGTCCATGGATGAAGATGCTTGGATGGAAATGCTTCCGAGCACGAGGGGAACAAGATCCGGGCAAGAACTCGCAGATCCCGCGGAGGAAATGGCCCGAGAGGCCAAGAATCAAAGTGGCGGAGCTTTGGGTGGAGAAGAGGAGTTGGGGGAGAAGAAAAGGCAAGAATTGCCTCTCTCCCCGCGCCCCTCGGATTTAAGTGATTTGCGCCGGACCGGATTTTCCGTTTCAAGTTTGAGTCGGATATTTCGGTACCAACCGGATATTCCGGTTCAAAACTGAACCGGAAATTCTGGCTACCATCTGATCTGAAACTTCCTAATTTCAAAGGAATGACAAATGTGCTAGATAGAGTTTTCTTTTTGGGTAGGAGGGCTTAGGATAGAGACACCAAACTAAAAGTAGTACTTATCCCGCTCAATTACAAGAATCAAACACACAAAAGTCCAATTGAGTGAGATTTTCCTATGAAAGAACACTTAGGGGAAAAAACAAGAAATGCAATGAAATATCAAATAAACCCCAACTAAGATCCAACTCTTCACAAAGAATAGGTTGGTGGCCTAGGCCACCATGTAAGAGATCATGGTATGACACCGCGAAGATATATCTTGGTTGCATGGCCAATACTCGACATTGAAGCTCACAATTCAACATTAGAAAAAGAGAGATAGCAATGAATTTTTGCTTTGGGCATAATGGGGGGAGGGAGAACCCAATGTGGTAGGATAATACTCCCCCTATGTCCATGCCTACACCTAAACCTAAACACGTTTCATCTATAGGGGGGTGTGCAAGATCCTGAAGTTAAACTCCTAGAATCAATGATGTTTAGTTCATTCCTCAAGAACATGAATCTTGCATCGTCGAGTGGCTTCGTGAAGATATCCGCAAGATTGTCCTTGGTGGGCACATATGCGAGAGCAATATCACCTCTTGCCACATGGTCACGGATGAAATGATGACGAATCTCAATGTGCTTTGTTCTTGTGTGTTGCACAGGGTTGTAGGCGATCTTGATGGCACTTTCATTGTCATACATGAGAGTCACCTTATCCAAATGAACATAATATTCCTTGAGAGTTTGCCTCATCCATAGCAATTGGGTGCAAGCACTTGCGGCGGCTACATACTCGGCTTCGGCGGTGGAGAGAGATATGCAATTTTGCTTCTTGGAAGACCAACTCACCAAAGACCTACCAAGAAATTGGCAAGCCCCAGAAGTGGACTTCCTATCATCTTTATCACCCGCCCAATCGGAATCCGTGTAGGCCTTGAGAGAGAATTGTGCCCCCTTTGGGTACCATAAACCAAACCTTGAGGTATGAACCAAATACCAAAAGATCCCATGGACCGCCACTCAGTGGATTTCCTTAGGAGACGCTTGATACCTTTCACACACACCTACACTCAAAACAATATCGGGCCTAGATGCACAAAGGTAAAGCAAAGAACCAATCATAGAACGATACAACTTTTGGTCCACATCTTTACCATCCGGGTTACGCTTGAGGTGGCACTTGATTTGCATAGGAGATGGCTTGATCTTTGCATTTTGGAAGTTAAACCTCTTGATCTTGTGTTGGGTATACTTGACTTGAGAAATGAAAGTACCACGAGCCAATTGCTTGATCTCAAAGCCAAGGAAGAATTTAAGCTCTCCCATCATAGACATCTCGAGCCTGTCAGTCATAAGCCTTGAGAACTCATTACTGAAAGCTTGGTTAGTTGAGCCAAAGATGATATCATCCACATAGAGTTGGCATATGAAAAGTTCTCCTTTTACTCTCTTTGTGAAGAAAGTGGGGTCGATCTTCCCAACTTCAAAACCACGGTCATCCAACAACTCTCTAAGGTGCTCATACCACGCAGGTGGTGCTTGTTTAAGTCCACAGAGAGCCTTATCGAGCTTGTAGACATGGTTAGGAAAGTTGAGGTTCTTGAACCCTGGAGGTTTCTTAACATATACCTCCTCTTTGAGTGGACCATTCAAGAAAGCACTTTTAACATACATTTGTTGCAATTTGAAATTGTGTAAAGATGCATAAGCAAGAAGGATACTGATGGACTCAAGGCGAGCCACGAGAGCATATGTTTCATCAAATTCAATGCCTTCAACTTGAGTGTAACCTTGAGCTACCAATATTGCCTTGTTCCTTATAACAACTAGATGATACCCCGCGCGTTGCTGCGGGATATTTATTTATTAACAAACTTTTAAAATATGCCCACACCAAAAGAGAAAGGCTAAACAAAGGTGGAGAAATACGTAGTAGATTTAATAATAGGATGAACATTGGTACATTTCTTAGTAAACACAAATCATAATGACTAGAGAAATGAATATAAACTTATGAGTTGACAACAAATTAAGAATGAGAATATTTGGAGTAAGCAAATGTTTGATATGGAGCGCACGTTCAGCACTCATTGGCAAGAAATACATAGTGCAGTATCACTTTCATGAACAATTTTCTAAGACTGTGAAAAATAAAAATTTGTCAGCGATTGGTCGATGGACAACCAAATTACCCGAATTCTCAAGATCATTTGATGATGGTCAACAACATCTCTTTGCGTAGCATTGGCCATTGTTGTCGTCAATTTGAAGGCTCAAATCTTAACTGCATAAAACATGTCTAAAGTTGTTGATATGTGAGCAAGCTTAATTAAGAGAGACTCAACTCGTCACTTGCTGCTGCCCTATAGAATTCTGAAACGCAACCCAGCTAAGCTGCGGAAGAAGCTACATGAACAAATAAAATTCTGCGCTTTGAGGAATAGAAACCTGATCCAAGAAGTAACCTCTAAATTTTGAAGGACAACCACTTGTCAACTACACTACAATGGATATTAGCAGCTTAAGTGGAATTAGCATCAAGGAATATGGACCGACGTACCTTTCATCAGGGAAAAAAAATCTTTCCTGGCAGCACTTCATACAAAAATAGAAGAATATCCTGGATCCGAATAATACGGTACATTCAGTTATGATCTGCTATCGGAAAACTATCATGTTGCATGGTTCATTTGATCTATTCGTTGTACTGAAAATTATTTATCAAATGGCAATTCTGCACTGGAGATCATGTTTGGAATCCGAGCTCTAATATTTGAATCAGTTCTCTTTACCATCCAAAGTAGTCCAGAAAGAGGAGACTTATTTCCACAGAGCAAATCATTAGTTGATATATTAGACTTGATGCAATACTTTTATGGATGCAAACTCCGTGGTCATGAAAAAAAAAATACCCAAATGGCTTTATTCTCATCAAATGAAACATTAATATTAATTTGAAAAAAAAATCATCATGCAGTTTACATAGCTTGGTACTTGAGAATGAGCAATGTCAAAATTTTGGTGAAAATCCACATAAAATAAATAATCTTACATCAGAAATTGATGATGTTAGACGATTTAATGCTAAATATAAGTTTTTTATTTTGAATCTAAAGAGATTAGCGTTGTTGCAGAGAAAAATCAAGAAGAAAATGACCCGAACAGATGTGTGCGTGTTGAAATGTAACATGTCCCAGGTTGTGCTGGTGTGCCTTTTGGATAACCTGCAACCAAGATGAAAATGCTTTAAACTATGCAAATTTTACTGAAGGTGCCCTAAGATGTCTACATATGGCAATTTCAATAATGGAGAAAGTACTATAGTTGGACAATGAACACCAATTACAGGAACGGTGTTTTTTTTGCTTGTGCCAGATCCATTGTGGAAAACATAGTAAACAATTTCCTGTACCTCACATGAGTCTCGATGTTCATATACGGATGAATATTTTGCAAAATACTATTATAGTGACTTTTTCACATATATAACTTGGAGTTTCCATCAATACAAAGTGCAAAGGAACTGAAGAATATCCACTTGAGACATTGAAGAATAATTGACAAACCGGGTGCAAAAAATACCAGTCGAGGACTGGGATTAGAGGAATAAGGAGATGTTGACTAACGTGATAATTAGTGAGGCACTGTATACCGGAAACAGGTGTCCAAACGTAGTACCAGGTAATGGACATGGACAACCGCATCTGGAAAATCGTGCAGCAAATTAGCCCTTTGAATCGATTCAAATATTAAGCTAGGGGTGGACAACGATGGTCGATGCCATAGAGGAGGTGGGGATAAAAGATGACGGCTCATGGGGCAGTTCATATTCCAGTCAAAGGGGGTCACGAGCATAAAATTGCTGCAGAGACAACAGGATTGGGATGGTTCCTTAGAGGCGAGTATGATATAGTGCCGATCCATGGGTTACTAACCGGTGAAGATGAAGAGATAGAGGAAGAAATTAATGGATGTCTTTTGATCTCTCACGGAGAAGAGGAAGCAATCGGTGGCTGGTCAATGATGGATCGGTGGGTGGCATCAATATAGAAGTAAATAAAATAATAAAAGGCCATTGTATATTATAAAGGGCCTCATGTGGGCTGGTGAGTGCGATTTGGCCAGGCCAAATAAAAATGACATATGCAACGGAGGAATGGAAGTAGATGTACATAATTGGGCATGTTTGTTTTGCAAAAACAAAATTTGCTGAAGTGGCATATGAGGTGGCCTAGTTGCATGTTGAGAGAAATAGATTAGTGGGGATGATCAACTTAGTTATATAGGATGCCATGCTCATCTTGCTTGTTCTTGAATATCCACTTAGTGCCAATAACATTGTAACAATATTTGGGATTCTCAACTAATCTCCAAACCTTGTTGCGCTCAAAGTTATTGAGCTCATCATGCATAGCTTCAACCCAATCGGAGTCCTCAAGAGATTCAAACACTTTCTTTGGTTCCACCATAGATATTTGAGCTTGATGCTCACTAAAATGTGCCAATTTCCTTATTGTGGATTTTCTAGATTGAACATCTTCCAAGACCTTGTTGTCTTGGGCATCAATTAGCTTCAAAGCTCTTCTTATCCTTCTAGCACGATGGGCTTCGATCTCCTCATTATTGCGAGGAGGGATCACTTGATCATCTTGATCATTTGGGTCCCCGTCTTGACCAACATGGCCTTTATAATCATCAACAACAATTTCTTCAACACTAGCTTCAACTTGAGGAGAGGAGGATGAGGATGGTTGATCTTGGCCTTGGACTTGACTAGCATGAATAATAGGAGTGGGTGCATCTTGGGTAGTAACTTGGTCAATAAGAGGATGGACTTCAACATGTTCTTGGGTAGGTGCATCACTTGGCTCCTTGGCTTGTTCTTCTATTGTAGAGGAGGGCTCCACTTGAGTAGATCGTAGTCCTTATCGAGTCGCCATAAGGTGTCCCTCAATGGGGCGGAAAAATCCCACGCCCATCCTTCCTATGGCTTCTTGAGGCATTTCAACATCTACATTAGAAACATGAAATTATGCCGCTTGGAAGCCATCATTTTCCTCGAAAACCACACTACAAGATTCTATGACAATCCTTGAGGCTTTGTCAAAGACTCTATAAGTGTGGGATTCGGCACCGTAACCAACAAATATACCCTCAATAGTTTTGGATTGAAATTTAGACAACCTAACAACCTTGATCAAATAAAAGCACTTGCAACCGAATACACGTAAGTAGGAGACGTTGGGCTTGTTGCCGGTGATGATCTCATACGGAGTCTTGTCCAAGCCCTTGCGGATGTAGAGGCGGTTGGAGGAGTGGCATGAAGTGGATATGGCCTCGGCCCATAAATATTGAGGAGAAGAATACTCCACCAACATGGTCCTTGCCATATCCAAGAGAGTGCTATTCTTCCTTTCGGCAACACAATTTTGTTGAGGAGTGTAGGTGGCGAAGTATTGGTGACAAATGCCTTCTTCACTAAGGAATTCATTCAAAGTGTAGTTCTTGAACTCCGAACCATTTTCACTCCTAATAGCCATGATTTTCACATTGTGTTGATGTTGCACTTGGTTGGAGAAGTCGATGATGGTTTGTTGAGTCTCACTCTTGCACTTGAAGAAATAAACCCAAGTGTATCTTGAATAATCATCGACAATCACCAGGCAATACTTCTTGACACCAAGACTTGCCTCGGGCACGGCACCAAAGAGATCAACATGGAGAAGCTCCAAGATCCTCTTTGATGAAATAATAGTCTTGGCCTTGTGCGACATATCATGCATCTTCCTTTCAACACACGACCTACAAACGCAATCTTTGGAAAAGGAAACATTTTCTTTTAGTCCGACAATAAGGCCACCTTTGTGAAGACTTTGCAAAGTTCTCATGTTGACATGGGATAAGCGGCGATGCCACAACCACCCCACGTCCGACTTTCCAAAAAGACACATTGCTTGAGAGTTGGCAGACTTCGAAAAATCCACCACGAGCAACTCATTTTCAACATGTCCCACGTATGCGACGTCAAGAGTCTTGCTCCTCAAAAGGACCACAATATCAGGATCAAAGAAGACGGAGAAACCCATCTTCCCTAATGAACAAACTGAAAGTAAATTGCAACCAAGGGATTTAACAAGCATGACGTCCACGATAGTGATATCAGGAGCAATCACAACCTTGCCAAACCCCGTTACCTTAGAATTGGACCTATCTCCATAACTGACGGTTGCTTGAATGTCATTTGGGCGCAACTCCGTCACAAGTTCTTTGCTTCCGGTCATAAGACTAGTGCATCCACTATCAATCATCCATTTAGACCCATCGGAAGCATAGTCCTGCAAGAGACCATTGACTAGAGTCAGGACCCGAGGAGGGTCCCTTCATGTTAGTAACAATGGTCTTTGGAACCCAAATGGTATAGTCAATGTAACCCTCAATAGGACCAACATATTTAGCTTGCACAATGATACGTCGAAAACGTATCTCCTTTTCCGAACACTTTTCTTATTGTTTTCCTCTAAACCTGTGTGTTTTTGATACAACTAACACAGACTAACGCTGTTTTCAGTAGAATTACTTTGGTGTCTCGTTTTTATGCAGAAAAATCAACTTTCGGGAAAATGCCCAGAAAAGAGCCCATTATTGTTTTCACCCCGGAAGACCCCGGGAGCCAGAAGGGGGCCAGGAGAGGGGCCACTGGGTGGCCACACCCCCTTGGCGCGGGTCCCCCTGGCCGCGCCAGCATAGGGTGTGGGCCCCCCAGGACCCCCCCTCAGACTCCCCTTTCGACTACAAGTAGCCTTCAACCCTAAAACCCGACAGGGTACGCCATATTCCACAGAAACACAACAGAGCGCCACCGCCGTCCCGAAACTCGATTTGGGGATCAAAAGTTCCTGTTCTCGCACCCTGCCGGGACGGGGAAGTGGAGGAGATCATGGCCATCGTCATCACCAACGCCTCTCCATCGACCATCCATGTTTCCCCCATCCATGTGTGAGTAAGTTCCCGCTGTAGGCTGAAGGGGATGGTAGGGATTGGATGAGATCGTTCATTTAATAATGTCGTGATTGTTAGGGCATAGTGCCTAGTGTCCTCTAGTAGTGATATTGACATTGTTGCAACTTGTTATGCTTAATGCTTGCCACTTTGGGCCCGAGTGCCATGATCTCAGATCTGAACATGTTATTGAATCACGATGATAATTATTGTTTCTTGATCATACCTGCAAGTTGTTTACACATATCGTTGTCCGGAACCCGAGGCCCCGAAGTGACAGAAATTGGGACAACCAGAGGGGATGGCTGCGATATGAGGATCACATGTGTTCACGGAGTGATAATGCTTTGCTCCGGTGTCTATTAAAAGGAACACCTTAATTACCAGTAGTTCCCTTGAGGCCCCGCTGAAAACGGGTTGGTAGGACAAAAGATGTTGTGCAAATTCTCATTGCGAGCACGTACGACTATTTACGGAACACATGCCTATGGTTACTTAGTGCTTGGATGTTTTATCTTATTTATCTGCAATGCCCCTGACATGATCATTATTAGAACTTTCTTATCCATGCAACGCCCATTCCTCCATCCCTATGCCTATAGTATTTAATCCGTTGTTTACTTCAAACACTACTGCTGCTGCTGTTTTCATTCCACTGTTGTTATTATTTCACTACTTCTGCTACTATAAAACTATTACTGCTGATAAACCACCGCGAACAAAAGTACTTTCAGGTGCATGTGAATTGATAACTCACTTTTTAAGGCTCACAAATATTATTTGGCTCCCCTTGTGTCTAATCAATAAATTTGGGTTTTACTTCCATCGAAGACTGTTGGGATCCCCTATACTTGTGGGTCATCAAGACTATTTTCTAGCGCCGTTGCCGGGGAGCATAGCTTTATTTGCGAGCTCACGGGAGAGTATTATTATCTACCGCTATCATTCATCATGGGTAAGTCTCGTGATGGAAAGTTTCCTATATTACCATCCACTACAAGAAGATGTACAACTCTGAACACCTTTGTTGCTCTTGATTCACCGTCTGTTATGAGTAAGCTGCTTACACCACCACACGCTACACATGCTACTTCTGCTGAAACTGAAAATGCTTTTGATACTTTTGATGATGCTTCTACTGTGCTTGATGAGAGTATTGCTCTCGGTTCTTTCTTAGATGCTACTATTGCTAAAGCTAAAAATATTGCAAACACTGAAACTCCTGATAAAAATCCTGTTACTCCTCCTTTTTCACCTGAGTTTAGAGAGAACCCTAGTGATGATTTAGATGATGCTTATATTGAACTGAGTGATGATCTTATTGATGAAATACATGCTATGAAGGATAAATATGCTGCTATACGTCTTATGGAAAGTCGTGCTATTAGATATAAATTATCTCCTGGTGCTAAGTTTGCCACTTCTCCTATTTATATTAGGGATAAGGATTATGATTTCTCTCTTGATTTATCTTATATATCTATTATTGAGAAAGAAACTTTTTTTGGAACTGAAAATGAAAGTGCTATGAAACATATGAATGAGATCTCCTCTTTGAGTAGTTTATTCTCTGATGATCTTAAGAAACATAGCTACTTTGTTGCTAAAATATTCCCTTTCTCAGTAAAGGATGAAGCTAAAACTTGGTTTAACAATTTGTCTCCTGGATCTATTGATAGTCCTATTGGTTTGGTTAATGCTTTCTTTCAAAAATATTTCCCCGCTAGTGCTCAGCATGCTGCTTTACAAAATATATTTAATTACAAGCAATTGGAAGAAGAGAAATTGCCTGTATCTTGGGAAAGGTTCAGTTCTTTAGTTCGAGATGCACCTGGGCATAAGCTAGAAGATAATAAACTTCTTGATATATTTTATAATGGACTAACTGTTGAATCTAGGACATACCCGGATAGTTGCGCTTGTTGTGTTTTCAAGCAAAGAACTCCTGAAGAAGCTGAGGAATTAATGGCTAAAATAAGCCAAAATCACGATGATTGGACTATGATTGAGCCTGAGCCGACTCCTACTCCAGTACCTACACCAACACCAACACCCAAGAAGAGGGGAATGATTGAACTAAATGATGAAGTGATGAGAGAAGCCAAGAAATCTCTTAAAAGAGGGGTATTAAATATTAAGATGTGAAGAATCTTCCACCTATAGAAGAATTATGTAAGCCAATCCCTCACTCACCATCCATTGAGGTACACTCTCTCAAATATTTTGATAGTAGAGATATTCCCTATAGAAAACCTCATGATCAATGCTTAGATGAATTTGATAATTATGTCATTAAGCAAGATAATTTTGATAAGAGAGTGCAGAACCACCTTATGGAAAACTCTAGAGCTATTAATTATTTGCATGGTATTATAGAAAGAACCTCTAATGATGTTAAAATGCTTGTTAAACATTTTCAAACGGTTCAAACTCAAATAGATCAACTTGCTAAAGTGCAAAAAGATTTGCTAGTTAATGCTTCTAAAGAAAAACATGCTTATGAAATAAGAACTAGAAGTGGTATTGCTACACAAGATCCTTTATATCATGAGGGACATCCTAAAAGAATTGAACAAGATTCTCAGCAAACTAATTATAATGTTATTCATACTAAGAAGAAAAAGAAGAAGAAACATAAAACTGCTATAGAATCCTCTGAACTTGCTAAAGATCCTAATAGTATATCTATATGTGATGCTGAAACTGAAAGTGGTAATGAAAAGAATGATGCTTCTGATAAAGAAGAACCTGTAGCTGAACCTTAAAAGCAAACTAAAATTGCAAAGTATACTAAGGAAGATTTCATTGCTAATAAACATGGTAATGAGAGAGAACCTTGGTTACAAAAACCATTGCCTTTCCCTGGTAAGAAACACAAATCTAAGGAAGAAGAACACTATAACAGTTTTGTGAATGGATGAAACATTTGTTCTTGCAAATTCCTTTAACTGATGCTATTAAATTGCTTCCTTATGCAAAATATCTGAAAGATATTGTCTCTAACAAAAGGAAGATTCCTAATGAGGAAATTTCCACTATGCTTGCTAATTACTCTTTTAGTGGCAAGGTTCTTGAGAAGCTTGGAGATCCTGGTATACCTACTATACCCCGTTCTATTAAAAATAATTATGTTAGAACTGCTGTGTGTGATATGGGAGCTGGAGTTAGCGTCATGCCTTTTACTCTCTATAAAAGACTCCTCCTAGAAAAATTGATACCAATTGATATATCTTTGCAAATGGCTGATAAGTCTACTGCTATTCCTATGGGTATATGTGAGAATGTTCCTGTTCAAGTTGCTAATAATTGTCTGATATTAACTGACTTTGTTGTGTTGGAAATGCCTGAAGATGATAATATGTCTATTATTCTTGGAAGACCTTTTCTTAATAATGCATGGTCTGTTATTGATTGCAACCAAGGCAAAGTTAATTTTAATGTTAATGATAAAGATCACATTGTTTATTTTCCCAAGAAGATTGATAGAAAATATGGGCTAAATTCCATTGAAAATGTTGAGACCATCAAGATTGGAGAATTTTATTGTCCTATTCGAAAGCCACCAAAAGAATATGAAATTATTATGATTGGGACTATTCCTATCAAGGTTGAGGTAACATAATTATTTAGTGAGAAACAAAGTTTTGTTTCATATAAAATTATTTTGGTAGCAAGACTTGATCACCCTTGTTAACAAAATGATTTTAAATGCAATGGGCAATGTTTTCACTATGTTTTAACCTTCCCCATTATGTTTTCACCATGTTTACTTATGTTACCACATTAGTACTTTAGTGCAATCATGTTTTCCACCATCCTTATGCATGTTTTCCTGATGTTTTCACCCTGATTACTGAAGTTATGCATGTTTTTCACCACCCATACTTTTGTTTTCACCCCTACCACTTTTGTTTTCTTTGGTTATTCTTTCATTGGGTAGTCTTAGAACCTATGCAGTTCTGGTTTTGGTTTTGTTTTCCATGTTTTCACTTCCGTTTTCCCGGTTTTTATTAATTATTACAATTCTGGAAATACCTCAAAAATAAAGTTTCTCGAAAAATTCCAGAAAAATTATAATAAATTTTTACGTCAAAAATGAGGCAGAAAGCCACCTGGGAGGCCCCAGGGGGGCCCACCAGGCAGGCACACCCTAGGGTGGCGCGGCGTGCCCCTAGTGGCGCCAGCCCATGGTGTGCGCCCCCTGGCCCTCCACTTATTCTCTCCACTGCCAAAGTCTTCTCTCTCACCCCCAAAATTGACAATATTTCCTGGTTCCCGTGTTCTTGGTTTTCTTCCTCTGGATTTTTTATCTCCTTCTTCAGCCCATCATTTGTGTTGATTTTTGGTGTGTTTGCTCTTCGGTATGTGACTCCTCCGATGGTCCAAGTAGAATTTTGTTTAGTGAAGTATTTCTTGAGTATTTTAGTACTATAGGTGATAGATTATGTGAGTTTGCATGCTTGATTTGAGTAGAAATAACATAGTTTTGATGTATGTTTAGCTCTCATATAAGTCCCTATGGTAGTCTCCACCTTATAGTTTCTTGAAATTAATTTTTATGATGATTGTTGAAAAATTTAAGAGATGGATAGGTTCAACTTTGGTGAGATATTTAGGAGTGATGCTCCTAGAAGGACGAGGCCATAACGCTCGTCTACTTCAGCAAGGACCTCATATAATGAAGACGTTATGGCGTCAACTATTAATGATGACGAAGATGACGATATCGTTTACCCATCTAGCTTTCCTTGTCACACATTTTTTAAGAAATGCAGGTCTTTTAGACGATTTTCTTATGATTATAGAGAGAGTTGGTCTCACCAATTTTATGGAGGATGAAAGTCCTCAGTATGCCACACTCACAAAAGCTTTTGTTAAGAGTTTTAAATTTCAGAACACTCAATATGGTCCAACTGTTGCATTCAAATTATATAGTAGTTATGTGTCTTTGTCCTTGGTGGAATTTTGTGCTATTATAGGTATCAACGCCACCAGGACGGCAAGAAGGATTCAAGATAGACCAGCATACCTCCAGGGGATCTACCGAGAGATCACCAACGATGATGGGTGCTCATCCCAGCGTGGGAAGATAAGGAACATTCAACTTCCTGCTCTTAGATACTTTACTTACTACATTGGTACTAGTATTCTTGGTAGGGAGAACACTAGTAATGTTTCTAGTTATCACCTTGCTTTTATCGATGTTGCACTGAACCGTAGCACAAAGTATAACCTTGGTGCACTTGTTGCACGCTGCCTTGCTGATGCTGGGCCTATTTTTGGTGGCATTATTGCTTTGCTGCAGCTTGTGTTATTTAAGAATGACAGGTCACCATGGTTCCTCTCCAAGGAGCAAATAGACGAGCATCTGAGCACCATGGAGTTTTACCGGCAGCAGGAGAGGCGAGACGTGCCTCCCGAGGACCACAACACGTAGTACACCGGCGCATCCTCGGGCACATATCAAGGGGAGGCTTCCTCCTCGGCGTATTACGGGGACGACACCTCTTGGGCCCCTTGGTGATTGATCTCCACTTAGGCCAAAAGCCTAAGCTTGGGGGGAGGTATACCGACATCACACTCATTTATATATCATGTTTGGTCGGTTCTTTGTATATCCATGTTTTCTCTTTGTTTCTTTCGTTTGTTTTTGTTTCTTTCACTTCTTTTGTTTTTTATTATTTTTGTTTTCGCTTTCCAAAACACAAAAAGACCAAAAAGATTCATGTTGTTTATCTATATTTGTTTCTTTATTTGGTTTGCTTTATCTTTTAGTTGCAGTTTAATATTTTGAAAACCCAAAAAGATTTTTTGCTTTGTTTGCTTGCTCTCTTTTTGTTCGTGCTTTAATTGAAAAACCCAAAAATATTTGTTGTTCTTCTTTGGTTTTGTAAAGTTTGTTGCAGAGTTCAACAGTCGTCCGTGATTCCATTGGAGCTTGGTTTTCATTATATATTATTTGAGCCACAAGTGAAGAGCAATAATGACAATATACGACAATTCAAGTTATGGTGAGAGGCTGGTATGAATTCTATTTGCTTTCAGTTTTGTACATATATCCACCTATGTGAGCATGCTTAGTTTGTTCGTATAAGATAGATGTGATTTATTGGCTGCTTAATAGTTCATGCTCTCTCATGTTTTGTTCCAATTTATTGATAGTAAATGACTTGTCGTATAAATATTTGTTCGCATTATTTTATTCATAGAAGGGTATGATATTGTGGTAGCCTCCTCTGACTGTTTCACTTGAATCGACTTGGCACACGCTCACGCATACTAAGAATGAAAACAAAAAGTCAATAAGCCTCGATGATTTATTTTGCCTTAGAGTTCTAGTATCAATTTTATGCCTCGGTTAATTTTACATTGTCGCAAACATGATTATGATAGTTGTTTCTCTCTTGATTGTCGCTCCCTGTCTATTGCTAGCCTTCACCTGTACTGAGTATGAGCTCTACTCGTGCATCCAAATCCCAAAAAACCAAAGTTTGCCAAATGTGTCCACCATACCTACCTATATGTGGTATTTAACCGCCACTCCAAGTAAATTGCTCATGTGCTACCTTTAAAACCTACTAAAAATTATTCCTGTTTTGTGCCCCTGTTTTAGCTCATGAGGACGTAAATAGAGAATATTTATCTCACTTGTTGATTGAATTTCACACCCTGGACTAGTGGCTTCATCCGCTTATCCAAATGATAGAAGAGCTGGCAGCGGGGCGCCCAGCCCCAAATTAATACACACAAATTCTCTTCACTTTTTTGCCCCTGATTTATCAGTCAAAACATAATTGTGTAAAAAAAAGAGAAAGAGGGATGACCTTCTACACCAGTTGCGTCCTTCACCATGGGATCCGCTCTTGTGAATCCAGTTGACTTGTGATGTACTGTATTGTCTGTTTACCATTCGTTGACATAAGCATACACCTCTCTCAAAATGTTTTCAATACCTTTATTTAATAAATAAAAAGCTCTAGCACATGAGTGATCAATGCTTCCCTCTGCGAAGAGCCTTTCTTTTACTTGTATGTTGAGTCTCCCCCATATTCTTTGAACACTTTCCTGAGAGCATAGTTATCATTCTTAATGTAATGTGTTTGTCCCAAAGTACGGTTAATTGTGATATAACTTTGATACTTGCATCTTTGATATATTTACTTCTAGTCTTCCCTTGAACTTCAGAGGTGCCCTGGAATTTATGTTTTTCCCCACACTTAAGGGCAAGCGAGTTACCACTTTATTAGATCCTTTTTATGATACTTCAATCTTGCAAATAGTTATGCTTCATGTTGTTTATTATTAATATGTTGTTATCTTCTCATGGTTTCCATAGCTATTAAGTGTCAGTATCTTGCATGTATCTTATCATGAGCATAATTAACTATTTGATCACATAGTGAGTATATTTACATCATATGAAACAAATGTGTTCGTAAAAGTATTTTATCGCACTCAGTTGTCACTGAATTGCTTGAGGACAAGCAATAAGCTAAGCTTGGGGGGAGTTGATACGTCGAAAATGTATCTCCTTTTTAGAACACTTTTCTTATTGTTTTCCTCCAAACTTGTTTGTTTTGGATACAACTAACACGTACTAACGTTGTTTTCAGCAGAATTATTTTGGTGTCTCATTTTTATGCAGAAAAATCAACTTTCGGGGAAATGCCCAGAAAAGAGCCCATTGATATTTTCACCCCGGAAGACCCCGGGAGCCATAAGGGGCCAGGAGAGGGGCCACTGGGTGGCCACACCCCCCCGGCGCGGGTCCCCCTGGTCGCGCCAGCATAGGGTGTGGGCCCCCCAGGACCCCCCCGGACTCCCCTTTCGACTACAAGTAGCCTTCAACCCTAAAACCCGAGCGGGTACGCCATATTCCACAGAAACACAACAGAGCGCCGCCGCCGTCCCAAACCTCGATTCGGGGATCAGAAGTTCCTGTTCTGGCACCCTGCCGGGACGGGGAAGTGCAGGAGATCATCGCCATCGTCATCACCAACGCCTCTCCATCGACCATCCATGTTTCCCCTATTAATGTGTGAGTAATTCCCCGCTGTAGGCTGAAGGGGATGGTAGGGATTGGGTGAGATCGTTCATGTAATAATGCCATGATTGTTAGGGCATAGTGCCTAGTGTCCTCTAGTAGTGTTATCGACATTGTTGCAACCTGTTATGCTTAATGCTTGCCACTTTGGGCCCGAGTGCCATGATCTCATATGTGAACATGTTATTGAATCATGATGATAATTATTGTTTCTTGATCATACCTGCAAGTTGTTTACACATATTGTTGTCCGGAACCCGAGGCCCCCGAAGTGACAGAAATTGGGACAACCGGAGGGGATGGCTGCAATGTGAGGATCACATGTGTTCACGGAGTGTTAATGCTTTGCTCCGGTGTTCTATTAAAAGGAACACCTTAATTACCAGTAGTTCCCTTAAGGCCCCGCTGAAAACGGTCTGGTAGGACAAAAGATGTTGTGCAAATTCTCATTGCGAGCACGTACGACTAGTACAGAACACATGCCTATGGATACTTAGTGCTTGGATGCTTTATCTTATTTATCTGCAATGCCCCTGACATTATCATTATTAGAACTTCCTTATCCATGCAACGCCCGTTCATCCATCCCTATGCCTACAGTATTTAATCCGCTGTTTACTTCAAACACTACTACTGTTGTTGTTTTCATTCCACTTTTGCTATTGTTTCACTATTGCTGCTACTATAAAACTGTTACTGCTGATAAACCACTGCGAACAAAAGTACTTTCAGGTGTAGGTGAATTGATAATTCACTTGTTAAGGCTCACAAATATTCTTTGGCTCCCCTTGTGTCGAATCAATAAATTTGGGTTTTACTTCCCTTGAAGACTGTTGCGATCCCCTATACTTGTGGGTCATCATATAATACCATAATAATCATCATATAATAAATGGTGTGTATTGTTAGTTCCCGCGGAAATGCTACGAGTAGTGTTGTCCCTCATGACACCCCTACTTGAAGCAACATTGCTAGCTTGTGCCGGAGTGCTAAGAGTAGTGTTATCCCTAATGACAACACCACCCGAGGCACCATTGTTGGCCTTCTTCTTGCTTTTCTTCTTCTTGTTCTTCTTCTTGGCAACATAGCCAAGACCTTGCTTGCTCACCTGTGGCCTTGGAGCACTCAAATGTGGTCTAGAAATAACCACATGAGGGCTAGGGGCAACCACTTGTGGGGAAGAGGTCAGAACCTTCTCAACTTGAGGGCCTTTGCCCTTGAGTCTTGCTAGCTCATCCTCCAACCTAGCATTTTCCTCAATAATATTTGCATGATCACAAGAAGAAGTATAGGTGATAGGGTTGTTAAGTTGATTAAGTTGAGTTTGAAGTTGTTCATGCAACTCTTTGAGGGAAGAATGTTGACTCTCCAAAGCTTTGTGAGCCTTGGTTAGTTTTTCAAACTCCTCGGTTAGTTTACCATGACCAACACCAAACTCAACCTTATCCTTTTTAGACTTTTTATATTTAGAAATTGCAAGGTCACGTTACTTAGTGATATTAGAAACAAGTTCATTATGTGACTCTTCAATAGATTACAGTTCCTCCTCAAGAGAAACTCTACCATCACGCTCTTCTTCAAGAGTCATAGAGAGGGATGCTATCTCATCTGCATCCCTTCTTTCGATCTCACCTTTCTTCTCAGGAGATTCATGGGCCTCTCCCAATTGGCTCATGAGATGATCAAAGTACTTCTTGGTCTCCCCTTGTATGTTAGATAAAACGTTCCAAAGAGAGAATTTCATCTTCTACTCTAAGACTAGCAATATTTTCAAGTTCACTTGGGGTCTTAGAGGTGGGAGAAGGTGATACCTCCGAGGCCTTAGCCATGAAGCACTTGGAATTTGGGTGAGGATGATTCTCATTGGGGGATTAAAATAGAGATGAACATGATGGAGAAGAAGCAATAGCAAGAGTGGCCAATTCACTTGTGGTTTCTTCTTCTTCATCACTACCGGAATCATATTCCTCTTGAGTCACTAGCACAAACTTTGTGGGAGATTTCTTGTTGAATGGTTTCTTCTTTAAGTGAGGTTTCTTGTATTCAACCTTGGACTTGTCCTTGCGAATGAGCTTGCCACCATGGAGTTCTCTATTTTCATAGGGACACTCCGCAATGAAATTGTGCTTATCTTGACAATTAAAGCAAGACCTCACTCGTTGAGTCCCATCATTGCCATAGCGAGACTTGGTCTTCTCCTTGACATATTGCTTGGCTTTGGGAGGATTCCTCCAAAACTTTTGCACGGTGAGAGCAATAATATCCTTGAGAATGGGATCATATTCTTTATCCTTCAATGGAGCCAACTCCTCATGGCCCTCTTCTTCATACTCAACCTCTCTTGACACAACCTTGGCCTTCAAAGCAACCGATGCCCCTTTGTGCATTCCTATGGCCCTAGCACGGTTGTCAAGAGAATTCTTGGTTTGCACTTGATAGGCACATCTCTTGCATAACTTGGGTTGAGGTCAAAGAAGCGAAGTCATGTCTTCCTTGAATGATCTTCAAGTCCATGGGCTCAAATGGCATGAGAGCAATCATGTACTTACTTTTGATCCAAGCATCATCAATGTACTTGGCACCAACATTAGAGAATACGGTGGCAAGAGTCTTGAGCCTTCAGTACATGTCTTCATGGTTCTCTCCATCATGCATATAGAACCCTTCGGCCTCATTGCTCAAGGCATCATACCTATTCCTTTGCATGCTCTCATTGCCCACAAACATGACAACGAGAGCGTCCCATGTTTCCTTGGCGGTGGAATATTGTTGAAGATGCGGCATGTGGTTAGGACCCATAGCTTGTTGAAGAATTGACAAGGTGGTGTAGTTGAGTTGACAATCTACAACTTCTTTTCTTGTTAAGTTCTTGGGGTCATGAGTCTTGTATCCGTCACGAGTGACCCTCCAAAGCTCTTTACAAGAAAATGCATCAATTTTAGGTGGATCTCCCCTAGGAATTATATGAGAATGTGGGACGGGAGGATCGGGAGAATAACGTCCTTTTACGGGGTGATATTATTCCTCTCCTTCCGTACCCTTCTCGGTGGAGTTTTTGGCGAAAGCATTTTTAGATGGATCACCATCATCCCCTTTCTTGTCGCCCTTCGGATTTTCATCCGAGGGAGATGAGCTGGTGACATCCGGTCCTTTGGCTTTCAAGAGTTGCATCAACACTTCACGCAACTCATTGATTTTGGCCTCCATGGATGAGGTCAATGAATTTTTCAACTCATTGAGATCATTCATAGAGACCAGCGCCTCGGAACCGGCGGTCTCCGTCTCATCGACCATACTTAACTCTTAGGCGGTTAAGCCTGATAGAAGAGCCGAGGCTCTGATACCAATTGATAGTATAGTATGGTCACCAAGAGGGGGGTGAATAGGTGTTACGACCAATTTTAATTTTTCTTTCACAATTAGGCTTGACACAAAGGTAAATTATCTAGATGATGCAACTACGGTGAATTTACCTATATGACAAGGATAACAACAAACACAATGCAAGTACAAGTAAAGGGAGAAGGGAACGAGGTGACCGATATGAAGCACACGGAGACACGATGTAATCCCGATTTCCTCCTTGTTATGGGAGTACGTCTCGTTGGAGGGGTGTGAGCTCGCCACGAAGGCCTACTCAACGCCACAAAGGCCTCACCCTATTCTCCGATGAACCCCGCCACAAAGGCCTAGTACACCTTCCACTATTGATCCCCTTTGAGGCAGGAATCGAATCCTTTACAAACAACTTGGGGCACACACCCACAACCAAATTGGGGGCTCCCAACAATCTTGAATCACCAAGAGTAGAAAGATGCCTAGGTTCTCCACAAGAGGAAACCCTAGGCTAGATCCCTCAAGCTAGAGAGGGTGAAGTGAAGAACGGCTCGGTGAAGATGTAGATCAGGGCCTTCTCCTTCAATCCTCCAAAGATCTTTGAGTTTGGTGAGAGGAATTGGGAGTTAATGCGGATTTGGTGAGCTCTTAAATGCTATTGAATGCCAAGGGAAAGAACTAGATCTCAAGGTGGAAGAGGAGGGGTATTTATACCCCTTCTCAAAACTAGCCGTTTTGCAGGAAAACAAGTACCAGAATATCCGGTCCAAGTTTGGACCGGAATATCCGGTTGGGATATTTCCACCGAATTCGTGACTTAAACCGGATTATCCGGTTGCCTCTGAATAATCCGGTACGAATAATCCGGCTGGCTTCTGTCTGACGCAGGCAGCTGAACCGGATATTCCGGCTCCCCCGGAATAATCCGGTTCACATATGTGAGGTCCAACTCAAGTCCTTAGCCGATTTTCGAGCAGAAACTTCTCAACCGGAATATCCGGTATGGTTTGAATAATCCAGTACCAATAATCCGGCTCATCTCTGTCCCAAACTGTATCTAAACCATCCTAACCGGAATATCCGGTTTCCCTGAATAATCCGGTTAGAATAATCCAGTTGCTCGTTGTCCCAAATCTCTTAGCCCAATCTTCACCGATATTTTCGGTGATCGATGCCGATGTTAAGTATAACACTTGCACACTAAACACCTCGATAAATAATGTACTTAGTATTGTTAACTAACACACAAAATATCGGGAAAATGAAAATGCACTTTCAACAAGGAACTTGAGCATCGCAAGGCAGCAAAGGCCGAGAGACAACTTCGTCGTGATGGTGGGGAAACTGTGGAGTCCCCGGAGCAAGATAGCATCACCAAGTGGGACACGTGGAAAGCCAAGGACTCCAAGGGGAAAATCATTGAGTGGTCTGATGAGGAACCTAGAGAAGATGTCACCAGCTCTTGCCGTCGCGCCCGTCCTCCTAGCATGGACAACTCCTCCGAGTGATCATTGGGACGTTAGCATCGGTCTCTTCCCTATTTTGGTATCTTGGTGCCAAAGGGGGAGAGATTTCTACTTAGGAGCGTTGGGGCATTTGCATGGGTTCTCTCTCAAGCCATGTTTTTTATTTGCATCTTTCGTCTTGCTTGAGAGAGTTGGTTATTTGAAAACTTTGTTTGTTTAATTATTGTTCGATATGAACCTCATTATGCATTATGTGGGCTTGTGAACCTAGTACTTTAATTCTATCATATGTTATGTGCTCCCTATTATGTGTGGTTAGTTATCTTCCATGTTTAAATTCTCTCAACATGAAGGGAGGATATCTCTAGCGGGGGCTCCGTCCATGTTGTTCGTGCTCTAGCTATGCAAATGGTTATGTTGTCGTCAATTACAAAAAAGGGGGAGAATGAAAGATCATCTTTCGTTTTGATTATTAATGACAACATAGCTATCGGACCAATTTATATTTAGAGATCTTGCAGGTTTTATTTGATACATATGAAAATGCCCAAGTTCTTCAAGTTCACAATCTCAATGGGTTATAGGAATGATTCTAAAGGACAGAGCTCGAAGAAACGAAGTTGGGATGCAGTTTTTACAAGCAGCGGAGGCTTCAGTGAAACCACCAGAACCTCTGCCCCTTTCATTTCCCAGCTACCTCCAGGCGCTAGCCTCCGGTGCTACATCCGGTGCAACCTCCGCTAAAAACACCTTCAGGTGCATAAGAGTGGAGGCTGCAGTGGAGCCTCCGGTGAACCTCCGGTGGGTGGAACCTCCGCCAAAACCACCGGAGCCTCCACTGCTTCCACTGCCCCCTCCTGTGGGGATGACCTCCGGTGCTACCTCCGCTCAAAGTGCCTTCGGGTGCATACGAGCGGAGGTTGGAGCGGAGCCTCCGGTGAACCTCCGGTGGGAGGAACCTCCGCCGAAACCACCGGAGCCTCTGCCCTGAAGATTCCAGAAAGAAGCAAACGAGCCACGTGGGTGCGCATAAGTGAAGACCACCAGAGCCTCCGGTGCTGCGTGGGGTGCTCAACGGTTGGATTGGGTAAGGGGTATTTAAAGCCCTTCCCCTACCTCATAAATGCTAAGATTTGCCCACTCTCTCTCCTAGCCATTAATGAGAGCTTCAACCTCCTAGATCTCCCTCTCCAACCACCCAAACACTCCAAGACTTTGTGGAGAGCTAGAGGAGACCTAGATCCATGATTCCACCAAAGGAATTTCAAATCCATCCACCACATCCTAGTAGATCTAGAATCCTACTTTAGGCCTAGAAACCTTAGTAGATCTTGTGCTTGTAGCTTCCACCTTGTTGCAAGAAGCTTCGAATTCGTTGAGAGCCTCCATCCGTCTTGTGGAGTGTCCTCAACCTCGTGTAAAGGTTTGGTCAACACCTTAAAGTCGACCTCATAGTGGAAACGAGAATCTCCCACACCGGAGAAGCTCAAGGAGAATAAGGTGTGCACAACCGTTCTATTGAGGAGCGCCTAGGTGGCTCCCCACCTCTCCAACGTAGACGTACTTCTCTTGAGAAGGAACTACGGGAAACATATCATTGTCTCCTTGTTTACACGTGTGGTTTATCTTCTTACATTTCGTTTTACTTCCGTTGCGTATCTTATCTTGTATCACTTAGGTTGCTCACCTAGTTGCACATCTAGAGAACCTTATCTTATCTTTATTAACCCTAATTAAAAGGAAAAGAAGAAAAAATTTGTAGTCAACCTATTTACCCCCCCTCTAGTTGACCATAGTGCACTTTCACCAAGGCCGACGCTCTCCCACTCTCTCTCCCCGGCAGAGCAGGTTGCGGAGCGCCGCCATGTGAACGGATCGTATGGGCACCTAGAGGGGGGTGAATAGGTGTTGCCTCCAAATTTTAATACTTTTTCGATTTTAGGCTTGACACAAAGGTAAATTCTCTAGATATGCAACTACTGTAAATTTACCTATATGACAAGCTACACTAAACAAGATACAAGCACAATGTAAAAGCTAAAGGATAGAATTAACCCCTTCAATGTTAAGTTCTTGGGGTCATGAGGCTTGTATCCATCTCGAGTGACCCTCCAAAGCTGTACACAAGAAGAGTTCAAGCGAGTATCCATGTAATATTGCCATTCACGAAAAGAAAATGCATCAATTTTAGGTGGATATCCCCTAGGAATTATATGAGGATGTGGGACGGGAGGATCGGGAGAATAACATCCTTTTACGGAGTGATATTCTTCCTCTCCTTCCGTACCCTTCTGGGTGGAGTTTTCGGCGAAAGCATTTTTAGATGGACCACCATCATCCCCTTTCTTGGCGCCCTTCGGATTTTCATCCGGAGGAGATGAGCCGGTGACCTACGGTCCTTTGGCTTTCAAGAGTTGCATCAACACTTGACGCAACTCATTGATTTTGGTCGCCATGGCTGAGGTCAATGATTTTTTTAACTCATTGAGATCATTCATAGAGACCGGCTCCTCGGAATCGGCGATCTCCGTCTCATCGACCATACTTAACTCTTAGGCGGTTAAGCCCGATAGAAGAGCCGAGGCTCTAATACCAATTGATAGTATAGTATGGGCACCTAGAGGGGGGTGAATAGGTGTTACGACCAATTTTAATTTTTCTTTCACAATTAGGCTTGACACAAAGGTAAATTATCTAGATGATGCAACTACAATGAATTCACCTATATGACAAGGATAACAACAAACACAATGAAAGTACAAGTAAAGGGAGAAGGGAACGAGGTAACCGATATGAAGCACACGGAGACACGATGTAATCCCGAGTTCCTCCTTGTTAAGGAGTACGTCTCGTTGGAGGGGTGTGATCTCGCCACGAAGGCCTACTCAACGCCACAAAGGCCCCACCCTATTCTCCGATGAACCCCGCCACAAAGGCCTAGTCCACCTTCCACTATTGATCCCCTTTGAGGCGGGAATCAAATCCTTTACAAACAACTTGGGGCACACACCCACAACCAAATTGGGGGCTCCCAACAATCTTGAATCACCAAGAGTATCAAGATGCCTAGGTTCTCCACAAGAGGAAACCCTAGGCTAGATCCATCGATCTAGAGAGGGGGAAGTGAAGAACGGCTCGGTGAAGATGTAGATCGGGGCCTTCTCCTTCAATCCTCCAAAGACCTTTGAGTTTGGTGGGAGGGATTGGGAGTTAATACAGATTGGGTGAGATCTTAAATGCTATTGAATGCCAAGGGGAAGAACTAGAGCTCAAGGTGGAAGAGGAGGGGTATTTATACCCCCTCCTCAAAACTAGCCGTTTTGCAGTAAAACAGGTACCAGAATATCCGGTCCAAGTTTGGATCGGAATATCCGGTTGGGATATTTCCACCGAGTTCGTGACTTAAACCGGATTATCCGATTGCCTCTGAATAATCCGGTACGAATAATCCGGCTGGCTTCTGTCTGGCGCAGGAAGCTGAACCGGATATTCCGGCTCCCCCGGAATAATCCGGTACAAATAATCCGGTTCACATCTGTGAGGTCCAACTTCAGTCCTTAGCCGATTTTCGAGGAGAAACTTCTCAACCGGAATATCCGGTATGGTTTGAATAATCCGGTACCAATAATCCGGCTCATCTCTGTCCCAAACTGGATCTAAACCATCCTAACCGGAATATCCGGTTTCCCTGAATAATCCGTTTAGAATAATCCGGTTGCTCACTGTCCCAAATCTCTTAGCCCAATCTTCACCGATATTTTCGGTGATTGATGCCGATGTTAAGTATAACACCTACACACTAAACACCTCGATAAATAATGTACTTAGTATTGTTAACTAACACACAAAATATCGAGAAAACAAAAATTCACTTTCAACAAGGAACTTAAGTAACGCAAGGCAACAAAGGCCGAGAGACAGCTTCGTCATGATGGTGGGGAAACTGTGGAGTCCCCGGAGCAAGATAGCATCACCAACTGGGACAAGTGGCAAGCCAAGTACTCCAACAGGAAGATTATCGAGTGGTCTGATGAGGAACCTGGAGAAGAGGTCACCAGCTCTCGCCGTCGCGCCCGCCCTCCTAGCATGGACAACTCCTCCGAGTGATCATTGGGACGTTAGCATCGGTCTCTTCCCTACTGGTATCTTGATGCCAAAGGGGGAGAGATTTCTACTTAGGAGCATTGGGGCATTTGCATGGGTTCTCTCTCAAGCCGTGTTTTCGATTTGCATCTTTCGTCTTGCTTGAGAGAGTTGGTTATTTGAAAACTTCGTTTGTTTAATTATTGTTCGATGTGAATCTCATTATGCATTATGTGGGATTGTGAACCTAGTACTTTAACTCTATCATGTGTTATGTGCCCCCTATTATGTGTAGTTAGTTATCTTCCATGTTTAATTCTCTCAACATGAAGGGAGCATATCTCTAGGGGGAGCTCAGTCCATGTTGTTCGTGCTCTAGCTATGCAAATGGTTATGTTGTCATCAATTACCAAAAAGGGGGAGAATGAAAGATCATCTTCCGTTTTGATAATTAATGACAACATAGCTATAGGACTAATTTATATTTAGAGCACTTGCAGGTTTTATTTGATACATATGAAATTGCCCAGGTTCTTCAAGTTCACAATATCAATGGGTTATAGGAATGATTCTAAAGGACAGAGCTCGAAGAAACGAAGATGGGATGCAGTTTTTACAAGCAGCGGAGGCTTCGGTGAAACCACCGGAACCTCTGCCCCTTTCATTTCCCAGCTACCTCCAGGCGCTAGCCTCCGGTGCTACATCCGATGCAACCTCCGCTAAAAACACCTTCGGGTGCATAAGAGTGGAGGCTGCAGCGGAGCCTCCAGTGAACCTCCGGTGGGCGGAGCCTCCGCCAAAACCACCAGAGCCTCCACTGGTTCCACTGCCCCCCTGTGGGGCTGACCTCTGGTGGCACCTCCGGTGCTACCTCCGCTCAAAGTGCCTTCGGGTGCATACGAGCGGAGGTTCGAGAGGAGCCTCCGGTGAACCT
This sequence comes from Alopecurus myosuroides, assembly GCA_028641055.1. Classification (NCBI taxonomy): domain Eukaryota; kingdom Viridiplantae; phylum Streptophyta; class Magnoliopsida; order Poales; family Poaceae; genus Alopecurus; species Alopecurus myosuroides. Next base: position 121,475,960 of record CM054061.1, on the reverse strand, counting down.
CCGGTGGGCGGAACCTCCGCCAAAACTGTAACATCCCAAGTATGAAAAATAGCCATTAGAATGTTTTGCTCTTTGTTATTTTATGTTTTGCATCATGGCATCATGTTGATTGCAATTGTTTTGCTAGTTTTCCTTTTGTTTTCCTCTGTTTTCATTTGTTTTCCAACTGTTTAAATTTGTTTTCCTTTGTTTCCTATTTGAATTTCAACTCAAATTTCAAACCTTTGTTTCATACTTGTGATGTTACAATTTCTAAAAAGATATTTCAAAATAAAACAATTGTTTGTTTCCATTAAAGTGTGATTTCAAAACTGTTGTGTTGTTTCTATAAAAATGCATCCAATAACCAAACCCTTTTCAAATTCAATTTGTTTTCCATTTGAAATTCCAAACCAACATCCAAATAATTGCTCTTACTTGTTATGTTACATTTTCCAAATAAAAGATTCAACTAAAACTTCCAATTGTTTCCATGAAATAATAATAAGCTCAACTCTTATTTGTCATTTAGTAATCCACCTAATATAAATTGCATTCAAAACTCAAATTCAAATCATCAAACAACACCCCAATTGAATATGTGCAAATTACCAAACATTCTAATTTGTTGTTTCTATTTCAAACTCCAAGGTTCATGCCATTTAAAATTTTGTTTCAAAGAATGTAATTAATAATAAAATCCATCCAATTTGAATTAAATTACAAACAACAGCATAATTCAATTTATTTGAAATGCCAAACTTGCATTTGGTTACCAATCCTTTGAGGAGCCAACCCAAATTTTTCTAATATTTTTGCTAACCCAAAAACTCACCTTTCTCTTCCTTTTCCAATTCAGCAAAAAAAAATAGAACAAAAATATTTAAAAAGAGCAAAGGGAGAGAGAGCACCCCAGGCCCAGCCCTTTTCCCCTTTGGCCCAACTCTCTCCCAGCCCATACCCCTTCAGTGGTTGTCTTCTTCCTCGTACGGAAGAACATCCAGAGCCTCCACGTCGACATGGATGAGCAGGAACGGCCACCACTCCTCCCCCTCCCTATAACTCGACCTCCAAACCCTAGGGTTCCCATACCCCTCTTCTTTCTCCCTCCTTCCTTCCTTCTCCGCCTCCAATCTCTACCTCCTCCCTCTGCTCTCTCTTTTCTCTGTAACTGCACCTAGCTGAACCGAAATTGCCTCCTCCTCCTCCGGTGGTCGCCGGCCGTCCGGGCCCCCTCCGGCCGCGGTGAGGGCGGGAATGGAAAGCCCTCACCGCGGGCTTCCTCCTCCACCTCGCGGCAGCGGCCGGGAGGCTCCACAGCTCCGGCGCCATCCCCTCCAAGTCGCCACCCACCTCCTGCATCGCTCCACCCCGACCTGCTCTGCATCGACCGCCTCCTGCTGTCCGCCCCAAGGTGAGCCTTCCCCTTCCCCTCGATCGCCTCCTCCCTCTCCCTTGCCCCCACCATGCACGGCCACCCCCCCACGGCGTAGATGGCCGGCGAGCACCGCTGCCCTTCTTCCCCATCTCGTGCAGTTTCAGGTACAGGAAAGGCAGCGACCCATCTTCAGTTCAGAGAAAACTCGCGCCCATCTGAACCTTATACCCCCGAGTACCCCTCTCTGTCACAACCCACAGCAGCTACCCTACTGGTTAGGCACCCCTTTGCGCAGCCAGGAGGTGGGGGGATCGAATCCCACCCCCTGCAGAATAAAACCATCTTTTTATTTTAATTCTCCAGATCCAGAAACTTCACCGAATCACAACCAAGTCCTTGTAAATTATTTCTAGCCCCTGCAAAAATTATTTCTAAGTCCCTAGTGCATTAAAAATGGCAGATTTACACCAACTCTTGTAAATTGCATAAGAAAATCATTTTAACTCCAATTTTAACTTTTAAATATGTTTTCTGTCCCAAATTAAATGTTCTATCCAAATATAAAATTTGTTTACTGTTTTGAATATTTTAAATTGTTGAAATATTTGAATTCTTGTTTAAATCACTTAATTTTGCAAAATTCATAACTTGGGCATAAAAATTCCAAATTCCACAAACTAAATATGTTTTCCAATCAACTTTTCATGTACTTTCCAAATATAAATTTTGTTTGCTGTTTTGAATAATTTAAATTGCTGAAAACAACTGTTTCTTAATTATTGCATTTAAAATTGCCAAAATAATAACTTGCTCATTTTAAATCCAATTTCAACAAATGAAATATGTTTTCCATGCAAAATTAAACCCTCTTTCCAAATATAAAATTTGTTCCATGTTTTGAATAATTAAAATTGGTTAAATGATTTAAACCTTGTTTAAATCATTTAATATTGTTAAATTCATAACTTGATCAAAACAAATTCTTTTGGGACATATAAAATATGTTTTCAAACCCTAAAAGTATAAACTTTCGAAATATGAATTTGGTTTAATGCTTTGGACAAATAAAAATTCAAATAAGTTCATGTTTGAATTAAATTCATTTAATTCTTGCTTAAACTTGTTTAATTCATAAATAATTTATTTGAAATCCTTTTTCAATAAGTGAAACATGTATTCCAACTAAAATCTTGTTTTCTTTTCAAATATAAACTTTGTTATCTATTTTGAACAATTAAAATTGGTGAAAACAACAAATGCTTGAGTGACACCTTTAAGTAACCAAAATTCCATAACTTGATAAATGAATTTCCAAACTTGGTAAACCTTATTTCCAATTGGTTCTATTGTTGTTATTTTGTTGTTTTCCTCATCCATGCATCATGCTAATCCACTTTCACATGTTGCTTAGTTGTAAAACAATTAATTCAACCATAATTCATGGGCTTTTCATGTGCAACTCAAATTGCATATGGGTCCATTTAAATTGTGTTACCATGTCAACTAGTTTATTTTGATGCATCAATTAAATGGTCATGCATCATCCCATGTTTGTGCACTATGCCATGTTATTGATTGTTTATCTTTCTGCATTGTTTGTTTGCTTCTTCTCGGATAAACGACGACGTTGAGACCGACGATACTTACGACACCCCTTCTAAGGAGTTAGCTCAGTACCAGGCTACTGGGTTTGCAGGCAAGTATTCACTCACATGAACCATCGTGTTCCTTTCAACATTGGATACCGATACTTTTCCGTTGTCTATTCTGCTAGCCCTATGAATAGTTGCTTCTGTTACGAACCTATCACATGTATCCCTTAACCTTGATATTGCCTCACCTCCATACCTATAACCATTGTTTGAGCCCGTGTCTTACTAGCATGCTTAGGTTGTTTTGCTCGAGTCTGTTACCCGTTACTTTATGTTATCTATTTTTCATTACGTTCTGGGGGCCCGATATTTAATCAATCAATCATGCTAATGTTACTATTAATAATAATTTGATGATAAGGCACCGGCAGGAGGCCCAGGGTGGTTTTGAGGCCTGCTAGTGTCGACCCTAATAGGAAAAGGGTCTTGTCTACTGATCCATGATGAGCGCACTAACCGCATGTGGGAAGCGAGTATGGGCACCCCCCTCAATTTGATTCGATTCGCATCTCGTCCAAATCGCCTCATTTAGTTCGTGTTTTCCATTTGCCGCATGCATGTTCTTGCGAGCCCAGGCCAGGGTGGAACTTTTGTAGTCGGCATATAGGGGGACACGGTCTTAGAGTGCTATGAGGGTCCCTTTTCTTCGGGGCTCGATTAGCCGTGCGCCCAAGGTTCTTTGGGCTTGATGCGAAGAAGAGTTGAGTTGTGTAGAGTACCTCGCTTGGTGGGTTTGATTCCCGTCTGGCGGGATATTCTTGCGTGTGCGGCCAAATTGGTGCACCCCTGCAGGGATAAATCTTCTCGAGAAGCTGTGTTTTCCGCGGTTATGGACTACTTGGTGAAAGTACTGGCTAACAAGTACTCAGGACAACTTAAACCTAATGATTAACAACCTTACACCCAATGATTAACAACTTGACTAGTAACAGGCTTATTGACACAATAATCTGAACCATCATTAAGTCAACTGTGTGAGTTATCCTCGGATTGCTTCTTTGGATAAGGGGCGAGGTCCAGGATGGGTTTGTTTGGTGGTTAGTTATAGTTGGTTACGATACACGATCTTATCTCCTTTCTGTTAGCCGGAAGTTGTAGTATGTTCTGTAGTTGGTTAGAGCAGCCAGTTGCAGCATCTTTATATCCCCTTCCTTCCGTTGAACCCAAAGCATCTGTGCTTGGTGTTGACGGGTTACACTTTGGTGAACTGTGAGTCTTGCTTGCCAGTACGTTTACGTACTGACCCCTTTGGGGCTGTGGTTTCCGCAGACGACGTTTCCGAGGATCTACATGGTGGTTACTACGTGGAGTATGAAGAGACTGCTGACGAGTAGATAGCGGACCCGGGCAGGATCCGAGACTTCGTGGATGGGCTCAGTCTGTTCGTTCCCGGCCTCTTAGGCCTATTTGGATCTTGTCTGTACTCAGACATGTTGAATGCTTCCGCTGTGATGTAATGATGTATTGTTGGGACAGGTGTCCTCTGAATGATTGTATTTGCTATTTCTGCTCTAATGAGAGCTATTTGCAACTTATTTCCATCTTCTATGTCGTAGAGATCTGTTGTGATATCGCTTGTTCAAACGTCGTTGACGTACCATGTGTGTATGTTTTGAAGTACGTCAACGGAAGTATCTGGATTTCTAAGGGATGGTTTGCGCAGACGATGAACAGTAAGAGAATGGTTGTCACACGTTTACGTGTTGGCCTGCTCATATTGAGATGCGGGTGCCGGTATGCCCCGTAAGCCATTTATCTACTGTTTAACGGACTGTGAGTATCCCCTAGAAGTCCGGGTGCGACAAAAACCACTTGAGCCTCCACCCTAAAGATTCCAGAAAGAAGCAAACGAGCCACGCGGGTGTGCATAAGTGAAGACCACCGAAGCCTCCGGTGCTGCGTGGGGTACTCAACGGTTGGATTGGGGAAGGGGTATTTAAAGCCCTTCCCCTACCTCATAAATGCTAAGCTTTGCCCACTCTCTCATAGCCATTAATGAGAGCTTCAACCTCCTAGATCTCCCTCTCCAACCACCCAAACACTTCGAAACTTTGTGGAGAGCTAGATAATACCTAGATCCATGATTCCACCAAAGGAATTTCAAATCCATCCACCACATCCTAGTAAATCCAGAATCCTACTTGAGGCATAGAAACCTTAGTAGATCTTGTGCTTGTAGCTTCCACCTTGTTGCAAGAAGCTTCGGATTCGTTGAGAGCCTCCATCCGTCTTGTGGAGTGTCATCAACCTCGTGTAAAGGTTTGGTCAACGCCTTAAAGTCGACCTCATAATGGAAACGAGAATCTCCCTCACCGGAGAAGCTCAAGGAGAATAAGGTGTGCACAACCGTGCTATTGAGGAGCGCCTAGGTGGCTCCCCACCTCTCCAACGTAGACGTACTTCTCTTGAGAAGGAACTACGGGAAACATATCCTTGTCTCCTTGTTTACACTTGTGGTTTATCTTCTTACCTTTCGTTTTACTTTCGCTGCGTATCTTATCTTGTATCACTTAGGTTGCTCACTTAGTTGCACATCTAGAGAACCTTATCTTATCTTGCTTAACCCTAATTAAAAGGAAAAGAAGAAAAAAATGGTAGTCAACCTATTCACCCCCCCTCTAGTTGACCATAGTGAAAGTCCAAAGCTCTCCCCCTCTCTCCCCGACAGAGCAGGTTGCGGAGCGCCGCCATGTGAACGGATCGTATGGGCACCTAGAGGGGGGTGGGGTGAATAGATGTTTCCTCCAAATTTTAATACCTTTTCGATTTTAGGCTTGACACAGAGGTAAATTCTCTAGATATGCAACTACTGTAAATTTACCTATATGACAAACTACACTAAAGAAGATACAAGCACAATGTAAAAGCTAAAGGATAGAAGTAACTAAAAGCGCATGGTGCCCCTGTATGTGGTTTTGGTAATTAATGACAATCCTTATGGACTAATGTTTTCATTGAGATATGATCTTATAGATCTTGTCCATAGGAAATATTGGAGTTAATGTGTTGAACTATATTATCTTCCTTGTTGACCATTGATTTATTGAAAGATTTATATGAAGAATGGTCATGGTTTGAGTTGAGCTTATTGTAAGTGTCTTGAAGAATAGGACTAGATGGTATTTCATGATTATCTTGAAGACATCATCATATGAAGAATGAATAAGCAAAGATACAAGGTTGATCAAGCAAGTGATCAACACACAAAGCTACAAGATGTACCAAGTGGGATTTTGTATCTCGTGGTATGGTAAGCAATTGACCATATAGATTTTTGAACTAACCCATGATATGTGTGTATGACATATATATATATATATATATTAGTTATCTTTCCATGGGATGCATCAAAAGGAAGATTTCATATAGCTCATGGTCTATGTCATCGTGAAGCGGTGTTCGTCATCAACCTTGACGTGGAAGCTCAAGTGAAGCATATTGAATATATCATATGCTTGATGCTTGACACCCATTTGTAGATTGTGGTCTTGTGAATATTTTGTGAGAAGGGTCTCTCCCATAATGTTGTATGCGGGAGCAACTTGCAAGTCTTCATCCAGGGGAGCTTGTGCTAGCTAGCACGATCAAGAAAGAGGATCCAACTTGAAAGAGTCAAGATCGTCATCATCTAGCTCAAGTGGAATTCTCAATTCAAATGTATGATCTTGATAGGTTTACTATTTTACCAGTCTCATGCCTTGGGGCGACCGGGTTATAGGATCGATAGTCATACTATCAAGAGGGGCTCTCAAGTGAGTAACTTGATCGAATCGTTGAGGAGAGCTAAAATCTTTGCATTCTTTCATATCATCTTTATTGGTTCTTATTTGGCTTTTTCTCCTTGGGTTTTGGTTCTTTTGTTGATCTTCATAACAAGCCAAGGTTTATCGAAAACGGATTTCGTAAGAAAAACTTGTTCCGTTTTCGGTGGTGAAAACCTTACCGGCTCGTCTTTGAGAAAGTTCCCACACCTTCCATGTGTGGTAACTTCTCCATATTTTTGTTTTGATAGTCCTTGTTTTTATCTTTTAAACCCATTTGGATTCACCTCATTCGGACTTCATTCGCAAAAGTTATGTGTGTTTTCGGTGTTGGAATTTTTACCGGTTGTTCTTTTTAGAGAGGTCAAAACTTTCCCCATTTGGTTATATCTTCCATTGCTGGACAATTATGTTTCTCTACGTATTCGTGTATTGCTTGTCGTTTCAATTTCAACGAGCCCAAGAACGTCGAAAATGGAGTTCGTATGCAAAAGTTATGAGGTTTCAAGTTCAGCCTCACAAACAGAAGGTAACAGGAAATTTCTAGCCGGAAATTTCGGTTCAACCGGAAAATCCGGTTTTTGAAGAGGCCAGCCGAAAACGGGTAAGGACTTAAGGTTTTTGGGACAGATGGTAACCGAAAATTTGAAACCGGAAATTTTGGTTCTACCGGAAATTTCGAACCGGAATATCCTGTTCAACTTTGAACCGGAATATCCTGCTCACTCTGCACACCAAACGGCTAGTTTTTGTGGGGACCTATTTAAGGGGGTCTTCTTCCACATTGGTCCCCAAGTTTCCCAAGCACGTTTCTCTCTCTCTCTCTCCCATCATTGTTGACCTTGGAAACGCTTGCCCCCTCTCAATACCTCCCATGATTCTTGCATCTCCATGAGGGAAAAGTGAGAGGAGATCTAGATCTACATTTCCACCAATCCATCTTCCTTCTTAGCGAGGAAACCTAGTATATCTTGATTTTATATTTCTTTGTGTTTCTACTCCATAAGCATTTGTTGCTTTGTTGGAATTTAAGAGTGAAGGATTTGAGCACTTGTGCTCTTGCCATTTGCATCGGTTTGCTCTCTCCACGAGGATTCGTGCAAGTGAAAGTTTGTGAGCTTGTTACTCTTGTGTCTTGGACCCTAAACGACTTGTGGTGTTCTTGGGAGCCTCCAACTGAGTTGTGGATGCATGCCCCAAGATTGTGGTGACATCAGGAGCCTCCAATTAAGTTGTGGATGCGTGCCTCGATCGAAAATTGCCAATAGTGGAAAGTGAACTAGGCCTTTGTGCTGAGGTTCATCGGAGAATAGGGTGAGGCCTTTGTGGCGTTGAGTAGGCCTTCGTGGTGAGCTCACACCCCTCCAATGATACGTACTCCCCTTGTGGGTGGAACTCGGGAATACATCATCGTCTCCGTGTGCCTCGGTTATTTCTACCTGAGCTTTTTACTTATGCAATTTACATTATGATAGCCTTCATGCTTGAAGCCATATATCTTGCTATCACCTTGTTACTTGTCTTTCTTAGCATAAGTTGTTGGTGTACCTAGTTGACCCTAGATTATTTAGGTTGTGTGCTTGTTAATTTAAACACCTAGTTTATTTCCGCATTTAGCAAGCCTTAACCGGAAAAGTTTTAATCGCCTATTCACCCCCCCTCTAGGCGACATCGTTGTCCGTTCAATTGGTATGAGAGCATGGTCTCTCTTTATTAGGCTTTATGTCCTAGAGAGTATGATGTCGTTTAGGGAACTAGGGCACGGTCCTTCTTTTTAAATTCGATGGCACAAATTATGATGTTTGAAAAATTCGCATACTTAATGTTTTTGGGGCCATGGGTCCAAACTATGTAAAGAGAATTGTAGATGTGGATTTACCCCCTCCAAAGGATTCCTATAATATATCTTTAGAGGATGAGGAAAACTCTCATCTCGATAATCAAATATGCAATGGTCTCATTTATGTTTTGAGTGATGTAGTTCTTGCGTCAATCATGCCTTTTCGGAACGCTCATGATATATGGACAAAACTTCAAGATATATATGATGTGTCCAACATTATTGAGGATGATTGTTCTCCTCCCAGCTCCGGCTGTGATGAGTTCACATCTTTCTCCACTCCACCAACATGTGATTTGTCACAAGGTAATTATACGGTGAGTGGTGATAGAATTTGCATTGTGGATAGTGAATTTACTTTTAACTATACTTCATCTCTATCCCATTGCAATGTTCTATCTTTGGACTTAAACTCTTCTAGAACTCCAAATGTCTTACATGCTAGTGTTGCTAGTCCTTGCATATCATGTAATAGTTATTTAACTAAATCTCATGATGATATGCTTACTATGTCTTGTTTTCATGAAAACAATGCTTCCATTTCTTCTAGTACTTGTGTGGCTAACAATGTAGAGGAATCCCAACATTTGTTGGAACAAGACATGGACCTCAATGGATCTTCAAGCATTCTCTCTTCATCACCTTCCTATCCTGACTTGTGCCTTATGGCTAAGGATTCAAAGGAATCTCCACCTTTGTAACTATCTACATCTTGTGATGATGAGGATTTCTTCTATGGAGAGTATGATGACGATGTCTCCTTAATGGAGAAGGTTGAGTTGGTTCTTCTTGATCTCCCTAAAGGTAGTAAAGCTATATCTCCTTAGGGTGAGATTTTGGCTTTTGCTATTAATAGCGCAAAAATCATTGAGAAGAAGGGAGATAAGGAAAGAAAAGATGCCGATGAAATTGTTTCTCTTACCGTTACTCTTGAGGAAGAGTATGAGCTCCGAGTTACTCTTGAGGAGAAACTTGAATCTAATGAAGAGCTCAATAATGAACAAATAGCCTATCTCACTAATGCACGTGACCATACTATTGCTAAATATAAAGTGCTTAAAAGTAAAATGTTGAATTTGTTGTTGGCAATGCTAAACTAATTGAGGAAAATGCTAAATTAAATAATGAACTTTCCGAGTTTTCTTCTTCTATTTCTATTGATGCTTGTGCTACTAATTTCACATGTTGTGAAGCATCTATTTTGAAGGATAATTGTTGAGCTAAGGGCTCAACTTGAGTTGATGACTATCAAGTGTGGGAAATTGGAAGAAAACCATAAAAAGCTATCTAGCTCTCATGAGGATCTTCTAGCATCCCATACTAAGCTAAAGTTAGCTCTTGAGGCCATCACTACAAAGGTAACATCTTGTGAGCCTCATGTGGTTACTAGCACAATCGCTTCGAGTAATGCTATAATGCCTTGTGCTAGTATTAGTAATTCATCCTCTCATAATGTATCTACATCTTGTGATGAATTGCTTTCCTTACCTTGTTTCTCTAATAATGAAGCATCTACTTCCTCTAGCTCTAGTGTTTATTCTAACCATGTAGAGGAAATTAAAGAGATCAAGGCCCAAGTCACTACTTTGGAGAAAGACTTGGAAAAGAGTCATGAAGGGAGTTCCACCCTTGACAAGATGTTGAGAGTGCGAAGACTTTCGAATGACAAGAGTGGACTTGGATTCAACTCCATTATCAAGAACAAGTCCATGATTGATAAGATGAAGGGACAATAATAAGAAAAAGATTTGACCAAGATTGTTTTCTTCAAGTGCTAGATTGAAGGGCACCATGTTAGTGATGGGTTCGTTACATAGAAAACAAAAAAATTCCTACGCGAAAGACACCCGAAGGGACAAGATCTAATCTAGGAGATGTAAGCAACAAGGAGAAAGAGAGTCTTAAGGAGAACATACACTCGAAGACACAAAACGTTACGAGATCGAGTCTCGTTGTTGATGTAGTCAAACTCACATCAATTTCAAGATCGCGAAGAAGAGCGCTGCAATCCGGCAGCGTTTCCGCACTTGGTCACACGTACAGCTCGATGACGACCTCCGTTCCCTTGATCCAGCAGGGCCAGCGGAAATAGTGGATCCCTCGGAAACTCCAACAACACGACGACGTGGTGTGGTGGAGAAATTAGACGGCCATGGCTTCGCCAAGCGGATGACCAAGAGGTGGAGCTGCGAGAGGAGAGGAGAGAGATATGACACCAAGTTGTGTGGGGAGAGAGAGGTCCAACCACTCTTTATATAGGAGAGGGAGCCAGCCACGAAATTTTGGTGCCTCCACCTCTCCCCTCATCATGTGGGTGGAGTCTCCACTCAACCCACTCATTCTCTCATCAATTCCCACTCAAAATTCCAAGGCTTTTCTTTAATAAATAAATAAAACAACTTTATTTCTTTATTTTAATATTTGTTAATCCCATTGACAAAAATTAACACTTATCCCCTTGAACCATTTGTTAATCAAACATTAACATGTACCACCTTGAACTATTTCAATATTCGACGAAACAATTCCGATGACTATTTCAATATTCCCCGAAACAATTCCGGCGTTGTCCAAACTTTTCTCCGATATTCCGTATCCACTCAATCGCGTCATCGAACCTTAAGTGTGTCACCCTACGGTTCGTGAATAATGTAGATATGATCGAGACACCTCTCCGATCAATAGTCAACAGTGGGACCTGGAGATCCGTAATGACTCCTACACATTCAACGACGAATCTAGTGATCGGGTGAACCATAAACGTCGTAACCAATTCCCTTTGTCACGCGATATTTTACTTGTCCGAGATCCGATCATTGGTATCAACCATACCTAGTTCAATCTCGTTACCGACAAGTACTCTTTTACTCGTTCCGTGATATGACATCCTTGTGACCTAGTCACATGTTTGCAAGCGGTGTCGATGTGATATCACCGAGACGGCCCGGAGGATATCTCTCCGTCATTTGGATGGACAAATCCCACTCTTGATCCACGAGGCCTCAACTAATACTTTCTGAGTACCCAACGACACCTTTATAGTCACCCTGTTACGGTGTGACGTTTGATGACATCAAAGCACTCTTTCGGTGTTACTGATTGACATGATCTCATGGTGTAAGGATTAGAGTTATTTCGTATGTGTGATATAACAATGTAACTTAATGACTTTATCGCATTGCTATATTCACTTTGGATCTATGTTCATCACATAATTCTACCAATGACATGACCCCGTTATTAACAGCATCCAATGTTCATGATCAGGAAACCTTGATCATCAGTTAATCAACAAGCTAGTTAAACGAGATACGTTACTAGGAACTCTTGTTTGTTTATTAGACACACATGTATCAACGTTTCCGGTTAATACAATTCTAGCATTAGAAATAAACATTTATCATAAACAAGGAATAAGATAACAACCACTTTATTATTGCCTCTCGTGCATATTCCTTTAAGTGTCCCACTTGCACTAGAGTCAATAATCTAGTCTGTAAGCACTTAACACATATGACGTTCCAGTGTTATTACCACGCTTCGCATGTGGTTAACTTTATCAAAAGATCTGACATGTTCAGGTCTTATTGGAAAAAACATCTCGACTCTAGGGTTGCTGTTATATATACTGGGCCTTAATTTCACTAATAGGTGGGGTCCCGCCCCGTTATACCCATGGGGGGATTTTGGCCCAATCACCGTTTCTTAGCGGGTAAATCCCCACGGATACCCGCATCCACGGGGAAAATCGCCATTTTGACTCACATGATGCGGCAAACTTCATGCAGTGGTGTAAATCAATCATAATTTTCAGATTGTTTGGATTTTGAGACATATTTCTTTATGACTTGTGTAGAATATAGTTTACAACTTTTTTTTATGCCAGTAAATCTATTCTAACTTGGATATTTGACCGGCTGGCGCAACGGGTGCTTCGAAAGATGGAGAAAAGATTCCCAAAAAAAGATGGGAGAAAAGAAACAGAGGATTTCTGCCACGCTAGGCAGAGCCCGCAGAGGATCGTCATTGGACCCACGCGTCAGTCACAGACATCGCCGCACCCGTCTCTGAAGTCTGAACTACCACCTCTGTGGCGGAAATACTAGACTTACGGATGGACCTTCTACAAACAACTCCTACGCACGGACGTGTCCTCTACTGAATCCTCCTCGCACTCCAACTGCCCCCGCTGAAATTCCCTGCTGGCCCACCTTCTGATTACCCTCACTGATTCCGTAAGATTTTTCTGTAGGTTGTTTCCGTAGGTGTAGTATTACTGCCTCTGTGGTGTCGTCAACTCGTCACTCCCCTTTCCCACGCGCGCGCCCACGGCGCAAAACCCCGCTAAAATTTTCGTTCCACCCGCCTCTCGCCGCCACCCCCACTGCCAACCCCCGATTCGTCGGAGAAGAGAATCTCCCCGGAACTACGAAATGTACGCCGAGAACCATAAGGGCCGTCCGGGCTGTGGCCCCAAGAACACCGCCCCGGATAAGCTCATGGTGGTCTTGCCGAGATACTTCCGCGGGGAAACCGAGCTCTCGGCGGCCGACCCCAGGGCCGTACTCGTCGGCGACCTGGTTAAGGTCCTGGAGGAGAAGAGCAATCTCCTCCCACGTGTAAGCACGTGCCTCCATTTTCCGTATATCGCCTCATTTATGTCACCTCTCACGGCGATGCCCTTCTATTTCTAGGGTTGCTTACTCGGGTCGGGTGTGATGCAACAATCGGTCGGTTAGGGTGTGATCTCGGTCGATGGTTGCTCGGGTAGTGCCTAGCGTTTTACAGGATTGGCTGATGGGTTGTTAGTTGAAAATCCCCCGGGACTGGCAGCTGACATTGGAACTGTATAGTTAAAATGCTTGCTGGCTCGTGCCTAATGTCTGTTTGGTTCCAACTATTTTAGCTCCTAATATTGTCAATGCTAGCTGTTTAATTTGGTGCCATCGTTAGTAGAATTTGGGCTGGTTGACTTGGTTGGCTGCTAATTTTTGGTTGGGTAATAATGTGCCATAAGTGAATTGCGCTCGAAATCTGGGGCTGAATTTGGGTCCACGATCTTCAATATTAAGGCCCCAATGAACTGTTTGTTCTTGGTAGAGGAAGTAGTTACTTCGGTATTTGTAATCAGGAAAGTGGATCATCTCTTAGAAAAAAAGAACAAAAAGGAGCCTGTAATTTTGCGAGTAAGTTTGATACTCCTGCAGTTCACTTCGTTAGTATTATAGCATTACTTGTAATCCAATATGATGCTACTATAACTACCCAAAGCATGATGCAAGGTTCCAAATTGAAAGAGACAATAGCATCATGTAATTGCACAATAAGTTAATCATATGGAGCATGTTTAAATAAATGTCTGTTTCTATCATTAAAATGAGCACGCTTATGCATGGAAGAGTTTTTTCTGGTTTCAACAAATGGTCAAATTTACCTGCTTTGGTTCATGTGGTTGTAACTTATACATTCACAGGTTGTAGATGATGGTGGTATCTTCTTCCTTCCGATTGATTTCCAGCAGCTTAAGAACTTGTGCTATGGCACCAATCTCTTAGATGCCCTCAAGGGAAATCCTAAAGAATTCTTGCTTTGCATGGGAGCTGCAGTTCATCTGGTTGATGATTCCTTTTATGCTAAAATTTATTAGTGTTATTAGTCACACATCCTTTTTTTTTTTGACACACTGCACTTTGGCTCTTGATGTTTTCTTCAGGATAAGTGCTTAGGCAAGGGCTTCCCGTTGAACTATATAGAAAAGGTCAATATCAGGCTCTACAACCACACCGAGACAATAATTGCTTTGAAGAATTTGAAAGCGGCCTATATTAGTAAGAACTTATGTCTTTATCCTTGTGTTTTCTATGTCCTTCTGCATCTAAATGAAGTACTGACTTGTAGATTCACCTCACAGAGAAACTGGTGACAGTGCGTGGTACTGTTGTAAAAGTCAGTACTGTGAAGCCTCTAGTTATGGAGCTGAATTTCCAATGCATGAAGTGCGCTACAGAAATCCACCGTGTGTTCTCTGATGGAAAATTCTCATCACCAGTATCCTGTATAATTCAGGGTTGCAAGGGCAGAACCTTCACCCCACTGAGATCTACTGCCAAGCTGATAGATTTTCAAAAAATAAGGCACGTGATAAATTGATCATCTCCGCCATTCTCTATTTATATCACTAAGCTCTGCTTTTCTTATTTTCAACCCAGGATACAGGAGCTTGCTAGTGCTGAAAACCGCGAAGAAGGCCGAGTGCCACGAACTATAGAATGTGAGCTTACAGAAGATCTTGTAGATTGTTGCATCCCTGGTGAGGTTGTAACGGTAACTGGAATTGTCAAAGTGCTGAACAACTATATGGATGTTGGAGGAGGTACAATTTCGAAGAAACTAAAATGTTGTTTGGATACTCTCTATTTGACATTGCTTCAAAGCCCGAGTCCACTTTTCGAAAAACCAGAAGTGCTAATCTACAGATGCGCATTTTTCTTGCAGTTATTTTGACATTCTTGTTTTTACCACGTACATGCACATTTTCTGAAGTTATTTTGAAGATTTTTTGTTTAATATCTTCAGGGAAGTCCAAAAGCAGAAATCAGGGCTTGTACTACTTGTACTTGGAAGCAATCTCAGTAAGGAACTCAAAGGGCCATGCTGTTTCAGAAAATTCAGATGCAAGCTCTACTGATATTCCGCCCAGTGGATCTTTCAGTTTTGAAAGATTTACTGATAAAGATCTTCAATTCATTATTGAATATAATAATGAGCATGGTCCTGATGTATTTCGTCAAATACTCATTCTTTTTGCCCCTCCATCTACGGACATGAACTTGTAAAAGGTATTATTTATATTCTTTATCCTAATATGGTATTTTCTTGCAGTAAGTTAACTAGAAGGTATTTATGCTGGCTATTTAATGGAGCTAAAGAATTGCATATCTGAATTTTCTAAACATTTGGAAATAAATAGTTTATTGAAGCCTATTGCTCCCTTCAGTTTCAGTATATAAGAAATGACAAATGGTTTCCTATTTATGCTTCATTAGTTCTGGACCTGCACAGTGTTTTGTGTTTGGTTATTTTGTGGGAAGTGCTCTTGTGCTGTCTAAAAAGGATAAACATCACACAACTCAGTGGTGGAGGGACTGACCAAGCTATTAGTAGCTGCAGTTCAAACGTTAGAGTTAAGAGAGCTTGTTTTCTA
Source organism: Alopecurus myosuroides (assembly GCA_028641055.1). Lineage (NCBI taxonomy): Eukaryota > Viridiplantae > Streptophyta > Magnoliopsida > Poales > Poaceae > Alopecurus > Alopecurus myosuroides. Next base: position 121,460,146 of record CM054061.1, on the reverse strand, counting down.
AGAGATCAAACATCCAGAATGCATGTTTCATCCATCCCCAATTCTTCACACCGATCTTTTATAGCATGTACTTGCATCTTCATTAGTACATGACCACCTAGCTGCCATCTGCTGACTCAAATTGTGGCGGCTAGGGGGGGACCTAATGCCCAGGTGTCCGCCTAGTGCACTTTTAGAAAATTGTCAATAGTATATAAGTTATCATTTCAGTATGTTAGTATTTGCTTGGATGCCACCCCTTCTGTTTATTTTTGTTTCTTTGTAGTACTATATTACTGGAGGTGACTAAATTAGTGTTCCCAAATTTCAGCTGGTATCACTCTTGCTCTTTTTGGTGCGGTGCAGAAGCATTCGATGGATCAGAACAAAGTCCCAATCAGAGGAGACATCCATGTTGTTATTGTTGGTAATCGATATAGTTTACCAATCTTGATCCATGTTGTTACTTAGCACTACCCAGGATGGAATTATACTCATGCTTAATGTTATTGCAGGCGATCCAGGACTAGGCAAAAGCCAATTACTAAAAGCTGCAGCATCTGTTTCCCCGCGGGGAATATATGTATGCGGGAATACAACTACAAATGCTGGTCTTACTGTTGCTGTGGTTAAAGATTCAATGACAAATGATTATGCATTTGAGGCTGGTAAGCACGGGAGGTTTATTTGTTCCTTAACAGACTATTAGTTTAGGCATCCTGTGCAGAATCTTGTCAGAATGTCACCCAATTGGATCATTTGTTGTCATATAATTGGCTATTCTACTGTAATTTCAAGTCTTAGAATTTATGATGGGATCAAAATAACGTTAAGGTCTTGGCTTTACAGGGGCCATGGTTCTTGCTGACCGTGGATTATGTTGTATTGATGAGTTCGACAAAATGTCAGCAGAGTATCAGGTATTATTCTTAATTTTCATCTGATGGAAGCTTCTCGATGAAATGTCCATCAGTCAATTTTCCAAACTTATCTGGTCATGTTTTGAATTGAATTCGTGTTCTCAGTCCTTACTGGAAGCCATGGAGCAGCAATGTGTATCTGTTGCAAAGGCTGGCCTTGTGGCAAGTTTATCTGCCCGCACCTCTGTGCTGGCAGCTGCTAATCCTGTTGGTGGTCATTATGAGTGGGTTAATCTTTTCCATCCTTATTTAATAAAATATATATCCATCCTTGCCTATTGTCTTGTGTGTGTGTGTTGTGCAATTACTACAGTGTATGATTGTTTGGTTAATGTTATATCCTTTTGCACTCTCACTTATAATTCGTGGCTGTATATTGCAGGGACGTATCCAGTGGACCCAGAGTTCTTGTGCAATCGGTGCACCCAATGTCTAAAACACATGCTACAAATTCTTAAAGACTGAAAATAATTGATTACATAGACATATGATGCATCTAACAGACCGAGAAAATTCAACTCACAGATGGAGAGCCGAAAATAAAAAAAATCAGCTGTGCTAGCATTAACGGGCTCAATTCGTAGCCTGGTCTAATTTAACTACTATTCACAACATGGTTTGTCTTTGATTTTCTAACTGTGAGTTGAATCTATAACTCAAATTTTATAATATGATAGATGTACAACAGTGTCAGTGTACTCAATTATTTTTAGAACCTTTTGGAAAAAATTGCGGGGTTTTATTATACATTTTTAGCGTCTGCACAAGAACCCCGGGTACAGAGGATACATCCTCACTATACTGCACCTCGAGCGACCTGCGAGTAAATACCATTTTCTAGTGTATTCTGGTGTTATTTCTTCATCTTGCTTGTTAGTGAGATGTACGCAATAAAAATAAATTACTGGGTTATTTCCGACTTTTAATATAGTGTTTCTGCAGCCGAGGGAAAACAGTGAATGAGAACTTAAAGATGAGTGCTGCCCTCCTCTCTCGATTTGACTTAGTTTTCATTTTACTTGACAAGCCAGACGAGTTGCTAGATAAGAGAGTATCAGATCACATAATGGCAGTAAGTTCTGCTGCCCATTTTTGTCTGTTCACATCCCAAGCGTATAATGCCGGTGAGCAGTATGCTCACTTGGGGCTATAATCTAATTAGAAAGTCTAAGAGAAAGTCTATTTTCTACACGCAGATCCATACCAATGATGGAAGTCCTTCCACACCCAACAAGAGGCTAAGAACAGGTCATTGTTCGGTTAATACATAATGCTCTTAGTTCTTTTTGTACAACTGAAGTCTTATCTGTTGTTGTTCTTTCCAACTTTGCTCAGTGCCTCAATGCAATGACAGTATGGGGGTCGGTATTGATGATAAATTAGCTTCAAGGCTGAGACTAGACCCGGAGAAAGATAGGGATTTTGTTCCATTACCTGGACCTCTTCTTCGCAAGTATATATCTTATGCAAGAAGCTATGTTACCCCCCGGTATTGTGTCAGTTATTTTCACTTATAAATGCCATAAATGTATGCAGTGACTGTCATCCTTTAGTGTTTTCCTTACTTCTTTCCTTCTTTTCAAGCATGTCAGAACCAGCAGCTAAAATTCTACGAAAATTTTATTTGCGTTTGAGAGATCGAAGTACTTCTGCTGATGGCACACCCATCACAGCCAGACAATTGGAAAGCCTTGTAAGGTTAGCAGAAGCTCGTGCTCGGGTGGATCTAAGAGAAGAAGTGACTGAAGAAGATGCCAATGTAAAATAAGACCCCCCCCCCCCCCCTCCCCTCTCGCTGTATATTTGCACACTCCATACCTGTTGCAAGTGTCAGTTTGGATTTCCTCGTACTTTTTTGATGAATTACCAGCAGTGAGTTTTCTGTTTATTAAAAAACAAAACCGATTCGAGTACATCTCAGGTTCTTGTCCATGGTTGCTGGGAGACCTGATTTCTTTCTCTTTCTACACAGGACACTGCTGAATCAAACTTAAACTCATGATAAATTAAGTTTTTCAACCTCCGTCATGTCTATGTTTCAAATTTATTTTTTCTTTGTATTTGCTGCTTTACTTCTAAAAATATGGCGCATCATACTGTGCTTATACTGCATGCATAAGGCCTATGTCAGATGAAAGTCTGGCAAATAGAGAGCCGAATAGCTAGATGACATAATATGCATAGCATTTTAATCTGAAATAGGGGTATGCAGTCCTAACATTGTGCACTTTATTATGTCGCAGGATGTTGTTGCCATCATGAGTGAATCCTTATATGACAAATATGTTGATGAGCATGGTTTTGTGGACTTTACTCGGAGTGGTGGGATGAGCCAACAGAAGGAGGCAAGGAGACTTCTGAGTGCCTTAAACAAGCAATCTGAGTTGCAGCAGAAAGATTGCTTTTCAAGAGCTGTAAGCAATCATGCGTTTAAAATAGTTTTGTGAAAAGCTCCTGGTCTGTGATAGCATTATACAAAATCAAACCAGACAGATGACTGAAAAAACCCTGAAACAGGCAAACCAGTTGACATGGAAAGAGTACCGATCAACATGTTACAATTCTGCTCCTGCTATGATTGAAGAAATTAGCCTTACTTGGTTTTTGTGCAGTTTGGTTCTTTTGTCATGCAGTCTCCAGTAAATAGGAGCGTGGTCTTGGTCTTCCTTTGATCTTCTATACTTTTCATTTTGCAGGAGATCCAGAGCTTAGCGGATAAAATCAACTTGCAAGTTCCAGATTTAGACGATACTGTGGAAAGGTTGAACAGTGCTGGTTTTATTCTAAAGAAAGGATCAAAGTACCAGGTATCGTCTCATGATGCTGTTGTTGGCAGTTACATTAGATGAGTGTATCATGCTCATTATGGTTTATGGATTATGACTAGTAAACTCATGTTGAACCCTCCGACTGACAATCTAACATACTTTTATCTATCAACAGCTACAGACCTCATCATATTCACGGACCCAGCCGACAAGGTCAAGATGGTGAGTTTTCCTGCATCCCGCTGAAAACATTGAGAGTTTGGTGTTGGAATTATGCTGGATTTTGTATGAGGGCCCCATGTTATTGCCTGGTCGATCAATAGTTACTCTGAGTTAGTGTTCAGCACTTTTATTGATGACAAGATAATTGATCTGTAGTTTCCTCTTCTTTGTTGCCGACTCGTGATTAGTTTCTTTTCTTTTCTTGCAGATGTATGGAGGGTGATATTCTGCAACTTTTATGGACCGCCATGTACAGTAGCGATGTGATGGCCTCAAATTTAGCATGGGGATAGCTCTGTTAACGCTGTTTATCTTAGCAGTTGTAGCTGATATCGACTAAAGGCATATCTGTTCCAGTCACCTTCTATGTTACTTGAGATCATTCTTGACAGTCAATGATACTCCCTCCGATCCAACAACAAAAAAACGTCGGAAGTTGTACTACGTGTTGTAACTAAATCAGTTGTTTTCCCACGTCACATATATCGGATTGGAGGGAGTATCATCTTGAGATGTAATGTACAACAGAAATTTCCTCAATTTCACCTAAGAATTGCAGACACTAATGATCATGATTCTTTGTACAACAGAAAACTAAGTCTAAACTTAAATTGTGTGTAACTTTAAGCATATGATGGTCGACTCCGAAATAACTGTTTATTACAACTGAGAAAAAACAAATCCGCTTTTGCTTAAACTGACAGTGTAAAGGAAGATGGGAACGCTGGTTTTTGTCCTACGATTGTGCTTTACTCTTGCCATGGGTGATTATTTCCAATTGCAAAGTGACATCTCAGACAACTATCGAAGAAGAGAATCTAGTGATAAATTTTGAGATACGTGCACACTATTGAAGCCTATATAAGGGAACAGAACCCAGTGATAAATTTTGAGATAGCACATCTAAATCTTAATTCGATTCAGACTTTGATGCTTTTACCCTCCGTCTCAAATTAACTATCACAAAGTTAGACTGGATGTATCTAATACAAAATTATGTCACATACATCCATTTTTGTGGCACTTAATTTGAGAAGGAGGGAGAATTTCATAGCCACGATTGCAACTTCAGATAACATGAGCATCTGAAGATTCGATTAATACATTGAACTAGTAGCCCTTTGCTTTTTTAAATAATTTCAAACTAAACAACAGTTCGTTCCGAGCTTGCACTACATAGCCAAGAAAATTACGAAACCTAAGATTAACAATATAAAATACAATCATAGCACAGGCGAGATGAAACTCTCTAAGCCAGCAGAGTAAAACAGCATTAATATATATCCAAATTACGGAAACAAAACCCTTAATAGTGAGAAGGAACAATTCACGCTAATACAACTTGAGGTTATATAGAACACTGTAAACATAGCAGGCAAGTTTCCTCAAACATGCAGAGCCTCAACAGTTCCAATCCATCCTTTGCCTACACAAAAGATATCTAAGACCTGGGCTTCTCCTTCTTCTCCTTGAAGAGTGCAAGCAGCGACACACCAGATACCTTGACAACCTTGAACCTGACACCAGGGATATCTCCCACTGCGTGCCCCTTACGACCAAATCCAGCAATCAGCACCTCATCCTGAAGCATCCATGAAAGGAAAACGGAGTTAGGCAGGTTACATATGGTAGACATATCTAAGCTATGGATGGGCTGGACGTACGTTTTCCTCAATGTAGTTCAGGCAACCATCGTTGGGCACAAAGGCAGCAATCTTCTTTCCGTTCTTCACCAGCTGAACACGGGCACACTTACGGATGGCAGAGTTAGGCTGCTTGGCCTCAATACCACTGCAACACAGCAATAACACGTTAGCAAAGCATACAAAGCATGAGATGAAAACAAGGGACCATGAATATGCTGGTCAACATACATCTTCTCCAAAACGATGCCCTTGGCATGAGATGACCCAGCGAAGGGCTTCTTCCACTCATTGCCCAAGTGGCTCTTCTTGTATGCCTTGTCAGCCCACCTCTGGTTCCTGCGATGGGTCTTGAGCTTGCGCCCGGCTCCCATACCACGTGTCTTCCTGCAATGAAAATCCAACCATGTTAACATAGTTAACCCACAAGTTACAGCATAGGTGCATTACTTTGCTTCCAACATGGTGAGTAACATGAAAGTCTTTAACACAAATCCAATAACACGGCTAAGCAAGATGAATCAAGAGGAACATTTCATGATGTTGCTAAGTAGGAGTATTTACTATTGAGCATTGGTTGAAATCAGCTACAAAGTACACACATCCCAAAGCAATTTACCATATAAAAAACATGTTACCAGAACTCAAGTGGTGCATACTGCATATATTAATATGGTCAGACAATTTCATTCGAAACTGGCAACTGGTTAACAAATAAATTATGGATAGCAATCATCAAGACTGATGGGGTGGACATAAATCTAAACATCATTGCCATTCAGGGCAACTAAAACAGGGTACACATATTATCGGTACCAAGACTAAGAACAGAGAGAGACCATGCAAGACCGATTTATTTATAAGCAGGGGCTTGTATTTTATGCTACCATGCACAACCTCCAGGACCCAATCGTTTGGGTTAAGGGATATAGATTACACGGTGGCAACAAATTGATATCGCTTATGAATATGTTTAGCACTGACGTAGTATCTGATCAGCACTGGACCGTCAATAAGCTCAGTTTCCTAGCATCGTATTCCCGTCCTCTAATCATAAGATAAATCAGCCTGGATCATATGGTTTGTATTGTATGCTACCATGCACAACTTCCAGGGCCCGATGGTGTGGACTAAGGAATATAGAATTGCACGGTGGCAACGAATTCGTATCGCTTATGAATATGTTTAGCACTGACGTTGTGTCTGATCAGCACTGGACCGTCGATAAGCTCAAGTTTCCTCGCGTCGAAACGACGATCCCATCCTCTAACCCTAACATAAATCAGCATAAATCCCATGGTACTACTTGGCACTTGCAATTCTTACAGCAAAGCACAGGGAAATCAATCACATACGCGCATAGCTACAGAGTCTATGTGTAAAAGCAGGAATTGGGGAGCGTAGCGAAGAAACATCTCCAGGATAGGCGCTGGTCAGAACTACATTAGAATGATTGAGGAGGAGAGGTCTTAGCACGCACCCCATGATGGCGGAGGGAGAGGCCGGAAGATCTCCGGGTGGGCGTCTGCGGTAGAGGTCGGGAGATCTCCGGTGGCAGGGGCTTCGAGGACGACGGCGGCGGCTGCGAGAAGAGTGAGGAGAGAAGGCGAGGGGAAACTTATAGCAGGGTTTGTCTAGGGTTTGCGTACGCTGAGATTCGTGCTACCGTGATGGATCTCACGGACGTATGGTGGGATGGAATATACCTGGCCAAACGGGCCGCCGGCCCGGCTAGTGCCGGAAAAAGCACGGCCCGGCTTATTCGTGCCGGACCAGCTCATGGGCCTGATTTCTGTGAGGAGCACGGCACACTAGCCCAATTATAGCCTGACGGGCTGAATTTCGACACGACGGCCTGTTTAATGCCTCACACAGTTGGCCCCGTGTAGAGTGGTGGAAAATTCAAGTTTTGGGCTGGGAGGAGTGAGAAAGCACGAGGACACTTTTTCGTTAGGGGTAATTAGGGGCATAATTAGCCTATTTTAAGTGTGATTTGTCTCAATTTAGCGATATTTTGTCATATTTAAACGTTAGAGGGCTAATTTAGTCCGAAAATTTGCATTTTTCCCTATAAAAAGAGTTATCCAACGCTAATTTAATCGTGTCATGTCGTGTCCATGTCGGGCCGCGTGCCGGCCCATTTACGTGCCATGCCGACCAACGTGCTTCAAATTGAGAAGCGCCCCGGGCACTAACGGGCTCGGTCGTGCCGTGACCCATGTAAATCGTGTCATGTTGTGTCCGTGTCGGGTCAAAAAAGTTGTGCTTCGGGCCAGTCAAAAGAGGCTCACCCGTTTGGCTATAGATGAAAGTATGGAACCACCTAGTTTTTTTTTTCTTTTTCCACCCCAGCTCTTACATTTCCCCATAATAAGACTAAATCATACGACTTCCTTTTCGAATGACCTATTTTTTAGTGGAAAACCAATACTGCCTCCGTCCCTTCTAGGTGGCGCATGACTTTTTCGATGTCAAAGAAATAAATTTATACCATTAAAGTCACATTAAAATAACTTGTTTAACACCAAATCTTGTTTTATAACGGTTGTTAGTTTGTCAGGACTGCCTTACGCGCTCTACCATCATTGTCGAAGAAACGAACGCACAAGATTGTCCCTTCGTGGGCGAGCGAAACTGCCGCAGCACATCGCCTATATCCGGACAAAAAAATGTGCGGCCCCTCTTCTCATCGCATGTTTCCCCTACTTGCTGCTTGCGCCCGGAAGGCAACGGCACACTCTACCATCACCGCGCGTTTCTCTTCCCCTGCCTCTGTCTCGTGCGATTCGCCGGTTCCTCGACGGCGCTGTCGTTGTTTGATGGTTCCAGCGAGATTTAATCACGGGAGGAGGTGTTGTCGGTCGTCTCCGTCGCCATTGAGGTCAGCGAGCTCTCGCAGTGCGTCCGGCTGCTTCTGACCCATCGCGGTGCGTCCCTCTATGTTCTCGCGTGCCGCCGCTATTTTGATGTTTAGGTTGGTGAAGAGGTGCTCCCGGTTGAATCCTTCAGCGTCGTACTCAGTGCGCGGTGCTCAAGCAGCAGGGTAACCACCTTCTGCTCAATTCATCTTCCCCTTGTCCTCTTCGATTTGGCCATATGTCACCGACACTAGGTTTTGCGGATTACTTCGTTTGTAGGGTGGGGAATAGGGTCCATTTCGATGTTGTTATCAGCTGTTATCAAAAGCAGTAGTTAAGCCACATGTTTCATGAGCAGTTGATGAAATTGCCGCTCGTAGTTCTCCAGATCCATGGAGAGGGGATGATATCTGCGTCTAAATTGCGACGAGGGTTTGTGTGATTTTAGTGTGTCCTTATTTTTGCAAGTTAGATAGTGAGATTGTTAGGATTTCAGTCGATTTTTTGGTACCTATACTCACGGTTGTGTGATGTGGTGTTGTTTAGTGCTTTCAGATGTGTTATATATCATTCATGCCCTGACTGTATTTTGCGTGGAAAATAGGTTGTCATAATTTTCTGTATTTTGTATTTAAAAGTCAGATAGAACTATACTGGATGTGGGTTTTTAGTGTTTATTCAGTAATAGACTTGTGATGTATGTTTTCAGTGTAGCATCTACACTGAAATAAGATTTTTGTGTATTTTGATTCAGTTACCATGTTACATGTCTTGAGTTCAAGATTTTTGTTCATTTGATTTCGTGTAATTTACTGTTAAACCCCAGTTAGCAGCTACACTGAATGTGTATTCTTCAGTGTTTATCCAATAAGATTTAGTTTGTTTATTTGTGTTTTTTTACGAACGATGTTGTTTAGAATTGGTTGTGGTAATAGCATTTGTAGTTTTGCGATTAGGAGGGGCTACCGGTAAAAGGGAGGTTCGATTAAGTTTCCAAGTTAGATGTGTTCTGCGATTTTGTTCCCAATTTATGTTTACTACAGGCTTATTGTTCAGTTTCTTATTGTAACTATTTCTCATGATTTTCCATCAACAAGCAGCGGCAACCCCAAGTGTGTTTCTAATTCGTTGATGGTTTTTTTATAATTGTTTCTGTGTAGGGACTTATAATGGTGAAGAAACGTAGGGCTGAAGATGGTGCAATTGTTCCTAGTCAGACTGATGATGGGGTGTGGTGGTGAAGAAGCGGAAGGTTGCAGATGCTCTTGACGATGACAACTTAGTCGAGGCTAATAAACGTGTACGGAACATGGCTTCTCCAATTGCCATAACCAACTTATATGCGTTCCCGTCTGACGAACAGAAGAATGCAATTGTTGAGATGGAGCTCGCTAGTTTGCTTGACATCAAGTGCAACAATCTGCATTATGGTGTCATCAAGTGGTTCGCTGAGAGATATGATAAGGAATCTCGTGAGTTTGTTATCCCTGGACGAGGAAGAATCCCCTTGAATGCAGATTCAGTTTATCGGACTCTTGGTTTACCTCGCGGGCCGGATCCTTTTTGTATGTTGTAAATTCGGAGACCGAGGCTGTGCTCGCGGGCTGGGCAGTGCACCCCTACCACCAAAGTTGCTGAGATTCTGAAAGGTCCGAAAGAAGGTGATTTTCCGTTCAAACAAGTTTGGTTGATGTATGTTGTGTCTACTCTTCTGGCGCCCACAACGAAGAACCATGTTAGAAACGGGTGTTATCCTATGATAGTGAGTTTTGTTTGCTTATGCATGGGATTTTGTGTTATGATGTTTGTATATTTTGTAGGGTAATTTCCAGTAGCTTATGTGGACAACTTCTGACTTTTACTATGGGTAACTTAGTTATCTAGTGTGGGGTAATTTCCAGAAGCTTGTGTGGATAACTTATGACCTTTACTATGGGTAACTTAGTTATATAGTATGTTGTCTTGAGCAATTTTATATAGTTTTTATGTGTATAACTCTTATCCATATTTTTGGGGGTATCTTACATTGTTGTTTTTTACTGCATTTTTTTAGGCGCATAACTTTCGTACTATTTTTTGTTGCTTAACTTAATGTCCATCATTTTTTCCTTGTAGTCTGTTATTTACGTGCTTTTTACATTTTTTTAATTTCTTGTTTTTCTTCACGTAGGCTGTTGTTGAAAATGTGACCAACTACAACATGTGGCAGTTTATCGTTGACCGTTTGCATGATGAGCTGTCCGTTGGCATGTATTCGCAAAAATGTTTCTTTCACTTGCAGGTATGATCATTGTTTTCTACTCCCTCTGTTCCATATTAGATGACTTTGCATTGGATGTATCTAGACATATTTTAGTGCTAGATACATCCATTCCAAAGTCATCTAATATGGAACGGAGGGAGTATCTTTTTAACTTTCTAATGAAATTGGGTAGTTTTGAATTATAGTTCCTGCCTGGACAATGTTGATAACGGGAAATCTCTACCTCTGTGGTGGGTGTGAAGAAGGGTACAGCTAGAAAGCGAGAGAATATCTTTATGGATATGAGTATATGATTTTTATTCTTCATTTTTCTATCTTACGACTATTGTACGTTAGCTCTCTCAATGTTAGTGGTTTGGGCCTCAACCTACTTGATGGACCGTTTGCTTGTAACATCTGGTCTAAACAAAACATTGACATTGTTATGTTCGCTGACTTGAAAATTGACATGAAGTCATATGGAAAGCTTGAGGTATTATTTACGTGTCATTTTTATTTTACTCGGCGGGATATCTCCTTAATCTGTTTTCAGATGTTGCATAACTATTAGTACTATATGTGGGTAACTCTGTCACGCTAGGTGTGGTAACTTTTGCATTCTTTTGTGGGTAACTGATGACCCACAAGTATAGGGGATCGCAATAGTCTTCGAGGGAAGTAAAACCCAAATTTATCGATTCGACACAAGGGGAGCCAACGAATATTTACAAGCCTTAACATATGAGTTGTCAGTTCAGCTGCACCTGAAAGTAGACTTGTCCGCAATAGTTTATCAGTGGTAACAGTTTATAACAACATCAGTAGTAAAATAACAGCATGAACAAAATAGTAACAACAGTAGCAATTTTGGGAAACAACAGGATTAAAATACTGTTGGCATAAGGAATAGATGAACGGGCGTTGCATGGATAAGATAGTTCATATAGTACTAAAAAAATAGGCATTGCAGATAGATAATAATAAAGCATCCAAGTACTAGGAAAACCATAGGCATGTGTTCCAATTTAGTCGTACGTGCTCGCAATGAGAAACTTGCACATCATCTTTTGTCTTGCCAGCCCATTGCAGCGGGGCCTCGAGGGAAACTACTAGTAATTAAGGTGCTCCTTTTAATAAAGCACCGGAGCAAAGCATTAACACTCCGTGAACACATGTGATCCTCACATCATAGCCATCCCCTCCGGTTAATTATCCCAATTATTGTCACTTTGGGGCCTCGGGTTCCGAACAACGACATATGTAAACAACTTGCAGATATGATCAAGAAACATAATTATATTCATGAAACAATAACATGTTCAGATCTGAGATCATGACACTCGGGCCCTAGTGACAAGCATTAAGCATAAAAAGTTGCAACAACGATATATATCACTAACAACGGATACTAGGCACTATGCCCTAGCAATCTGGCATTATTACCTGAACGATCTCATCCAATCCCTTCCATCCCTCTCAACCTACAGCGGGGATTACTCACTCATAGATGGGGGAATCATGGATGGTCGATGGAGAAGTGATGGCGGTGACAATGGCGATGATCTCTTTCGAATCCCCGTCCCGGCAGGGTGCCAGAATAGGAACTTCTGATCCCTAAATTGGGTTTCGTGGTGGCGGCGGTGCTCGGGTGTGTTTCTCTGGAATATGATGAACCCCACTCGGTTTTTGGGTCACGGGGATTATGTAGTCGAAAGGGGAGGCCGAGGGGGTGGCTGAGGTGGCCCCACCACTAGGAGGAGCGGCCAAGGGGGGCCGCGCTAGCCTACGGTGTGGGCCCCTCCTTGCCTCCCTCCGGCTCTTCTTCCGGCTCCAGGGGTCTTCGAGTAAAGTAAGGACTTTGGGATCTTTTCCGGGCAATTTCTTGAAAGTTGATTTTTCTGCACAAAAACAAGACACCAAGGTAATTCTTCTAAAAACAACGTTAGTCCGTGTTAGTTGCATCCAAAACTCATAAGTTTAGAAGAAAACAACAACAAAAGTCTTTGGAAAAGGAGATAGGTTTTAGACGTATCAGTAACCGTATGCCACTTTCTTACACAACTTAAACCTGAGTTTGGTTTGAACTTTGCTCTTTTTGGCGGTGTTGGAGGCTACAATAAGTGGTTAGACACGTGCTCTGATCCTTCTTGCACAAACAAGGTATTCTATCTATGCATGTCTTTAAGACAATAAGATGTTTTTTATATCAAGTTGATGTCTTTTTTTCTAATTTGATTCTTATGTACACATTGGTTTATTTTTGTTGTTTGCAGGATAAGGAAGATATTTCCAACCTTATTGCTCCTTTTGCATCTGGCATTATTGGATTAATGGGCACCCTGATTGGCGGCTGGACAAAGTTACATGGGAAATCAAGAGCTGAAATGGCAAGTCAGTTTGGTCACGTTGCAAAAAATGTCATACATGGTGTAGCTAGCTCAAGTGTTCCTAGACCAAGTTTACCCGTTGCTGGGTCTTCAGATGCATCTTCCCCATATGGCTACATGTGTACCTCCTGCCCCTAAGGTTACACGTTTGTCCCCTGCCCCTAGGGTCACTGATGGCTGACGTTGGTAAACCCCAAGAGAAAGGTTATGAAGAGTGCAGTGGCAAGTTTTCCCTCAGAAAATAAACCAAGATTGAATCGACCAATAGGAGGACAAGCAATCTCTGAAGGTTGATACAGCTGAGGTGGCATGGCGCACTACCGGTTCAACAACAACGTGGAACCTACACAACACAATCAAATCACTTTGCCCCAACGAAGCAGTGAGGTTGTCAATCTCATCGGTTTTGCTGAATACAAAGAGGTTAAACATATCGTGTGGAAAACAATATGAGAACAATATGAAAGCAGTAGCAGAAGTGTGAAAACAGCGAAAGCAGTGTGAAAACAGTGGAAATAGTGTGTGTATTATCAGTATGAGAAAATAGACCGGAGTCCACAGTTCACTAGTAGCGTCTCTGCATAAAATATAAATAACATGTGTGGTGAACAATTTACAGCTGGGCAATTGACAGAAATGAAGGCTGCACCGTAGTGCATATGCAAGACATAAAGATTACTATGTGATTCATGCGGGCACTACAACAAGATACATAGACCGTCATCCAACTGCGTCTATGACTAATAATCCACCCTCCGAATATCATCTGAACAAACGTTGGGTATTAAGTTGCAAGCAACAGATAATCGCAGTAAGCAAAGTGTATAATTTAAACAGTGTAAACGAAGTAAACATCGTTGTTTTCTCCCTAATGGCAACAACGCATCCTCCATCGGTCATGTTTCTGTCACTCGAGCACAAATGCAAAGGAGGCATGAACCCACTATCGAGCATAAATACTCCCTCTTGGAGTCACTAGCATCTACTTGGGCAGAGCATATACTAATAAAGGAGAGCATGCAAGATCATTAATAACATATGCATGAAGATAACATGATAGATTGATTGAGAAGACATAGCATTCAACATTCATCAGATCCCAGCAAACACAACATGTAGCATTACATAAAGATGATCTCAATCATGTAGGGCAGCTCACGAGATCTAAACATGAGGCATAAAGTGGAGAAGACAACCATCAAGCTACTGCTATGGACCCGTAGTCCAGGGATGAACTACTCAAGCATCACTTCGGAGGAGGGCATGGTTGTGTAGACCCCTCCGGTGATGAATTTCCCTCCCGGCAGGGTGCCGGGGAGAGCTCCAGAACTCTCCTGATCTCGGGATGACGATGATTGTGGCCTCGGGTGTTTCTCGGGAAAAGTGGGATCTATTTAGGGTTGATGTATTGGGGGGAATATATAGGCGAAAGGGCGATGGCGGTGGACGCCCGAGGGGCCCACACCACCCCCAGGCGTGGCCAGGGGGCGCACTGCTGATGTCTACGCACGCTTTTATTCTTGCAGACATTGTTGGGCCTCCAAGTGTAGAGGTTTGTAGTGATGGAGGGATGATAACCCGGTAGGCTAACGTCAAGGTGTAACCCGGCCCGAGGCGAACCGTGCAAGACCCGGCTTGAGGAAAAGGAGTTTCTGGAAGGTCCAAGAAGGAACGCAGGCCCAGTAACCCGGCCTTTGGGGTTGCTGTTAGGAAACTTAGGGTTTATGTGTGGTTTCCGGGTAGGATTCCGAGTGTACCTTGTGTAGGAAGCCAGGGAGCCGGGTAAGATATAAACCGGCTCCTAGGGTTAGAGAAACAGAGCTTCACCAGATATTCGAGTATCCTTGTAATACGAGAGTTGATATTGTAACCCTAGATCGGAGACTCGGCGACTTGATTGCCAGAGCTGCCAGATCGATTGATAGCATGATTTCCCCTGAGCTAAACCCTCTCCCAAACACCAGAGTCGAATTACCCCAAGATAAGTTACCCCTGGTAACGTCTGCCGTGATTATCCCACGACAGTTGGCGCCCACCGTGGGGCCTACGTCCAAGGGTGTTTACGTCACGGGAGAAGCTCGGGAAAGCATGAAGAACCTCGTCATCGGCGAGATCTACACCAACCCCGAAGGAGAGAAGATGGTAGATGACTTTGGTTGGGGACCAGAGTCGGATCTGCTAGAAGCCGGATCTGTCGTCACAATCGGCCGGGTCAACGTCTTCGTCGGCATGGTACGTACGTCCGGTTCAATTCCTGACGATATTGAGTATGATTCTGTGTCAGGGGAAGCGACCTGCGTTCAGTCGGACGGAGAAGAATCGGTCGGAACGGCAGACCCGGCAGAAGAGCCCACCACGAAGAGGGAACAGCCGGAGGAGCCGGTATGGACCCCGCGTGGCCGGGTCATGAGAGAAGATGACACCGAGTCTATCCTGCACTTGCTGGAGGATCGGTACGAGGAGGATAGTTGTGATGAGGAAGAATACGAATCTTCGCCAGGCATCGCGCGCCAGGTCGCGGTCTACACGGCCCCTGCAACCAATCTCAATCAGGGGGACGTGACTACGGCCGCGGTCGGAGCGGCGCGAGCGCTGGCCCAACAGCAAAATCCGGTTGATGGAAACCCGGTTATAGCCCGGGTCGATGGAGAATCGGCTTCAGTTACCAGTCGTACTGCCGAGAGCGAGCTGCGGAGAAACATGTTTGGGTTTATGGCGAACAGAACGCCAGGAGCGGGACCCTCAAATCCACGAAATCCGGCTCTGTTCAACAATAACTTGATCTTGGATCCTACAGTACTAGCAACGGTGATAACCCCAGAAAACGCGGCAGCACGCGCCGCGGATCTGGATGTGGCCCGCCGCGCATTGGATCAGCAAAGAAGAGATGTGGAAGCTGAAAAACAAGGGATAGCCGCACGACAGCGCGAGCTGGAAGAGATGGAGAACCGGCTCCAAGTTCAGTCGACCAGGATGCACAATCAGAGATACCAGTCAAGATTACCAGCCACCGGTGGAACTATACACCCGGCCGCACTGTTCATTACACCTCAGGATCAACCAATTCCGGCTGTGAATCAGGAAACCGGACATTAGCCTGCAACCTTGGGAGGACAGCCGGCAAACGTACAAGCCGGGTTACCCACGTTGCAAACAGGAATCGTAACTGGCAATACAGCGCCACCACCACCACCGCCGCGATTTCATACTCCACCAGGTCACTTCAATAACCCCATGGATAACGTGTATGCAGCAACATTGGCACTTGATCGCATCCCCGTAGGAGAGTCACCCCACGCAGCGGAGACCCGGCGGGCAATAGATTTGCTGCGCACAGCAATAGTTCAGCAGGCCAATTACCCGGATAACAGGAGTGGAATGCACGGAACCCCATATGTGAGCCGGCAGAACGGAAATACCGGCAATATCCAGTCGAGTTCGGCGCGGCGGAGGGCAGAGCAGCAGCAAATGCCGCCTCCTCCCCGTAGGCCGGCAACGCCTGCTGTATCAGCGGCGCAAGCCATTGTGGACAGTTCCCGAGCCAGGCGAGCAGCGGCCGGGTCTGCGGTACGGGGACCGGTAGCGGTTGCACCTCCCGCCGTACCCGCTGCGGCGTCACACGTTTCCCGAGTGATGCCAGCTCCGACAAACCTTGCCGGGCCTAAATGTTTGTCGGATACCATCCGGGCTGAGCCTTACCCGGATAAGTTCAAGGAGCCGGGTAAGGTGGTTAATTATGAGCCGACCATGGATCCAGAAACCTGGTTGAGAAGCTATGAGATGGCCATGTCAATCCGCAACGCATCTGAGAATCTTCAAGCCAAATTCATGTACCTGATGATGTCAGAAGGAGCAGCCAAGTTGTGGTTCAATAATCTTCCCGAGAAATCCGTCAATTCATGGGGCGAGTTGAAAACTGCCTTTATCAAGCACTTTCATGGAACATGCAGGAAATTGTTTACGATTGATGATTTAGAGCGATGTGTTCAGAAGAAAGGAGAGTCGGCACGCAGTTGGGTGCGCCGGGTTATGGAAATTCTCCACTCGTCCACTGATATCCAACCAAAGGATGCGTTACAAGCTATGGCAAAAACGTGCAAATATACACCTTTAGTGCAAAAACTGACACGCATGAAGTCTAGCCGTCACGCTTCAGAAGTTACAGTGGGAGAGTTGATGGACGCATGCAACAAGCACGCTGCTACAGATACCACAGAAGAGGATGTGGATGATAAGAAAGCGAAAGCCAACGCGGGTAATAGTGGAAGACCCGGCAATGGAGTTTCGCCGGGTAACAACGGAGGAAACAACGGAAACAACCAGCACAAGCGCCCATATGAAGGAAACTCCGAGTTTGTCGCCAGTACAGAAGCCGGGTTTGTGAGACCCAGAGCTGAGGGAAATTTCAACGGAGGAAACTTCAATGGAGGAAATTATCAAGGACCACCCAGGCCGGCTAATCATATAGAGGCTTTCAGGATGCCCTGTCCGCGTCATAGCAGGAACGGCAGGCCGGCTAATCATTCGTTGGAACAGTGCGTAGATTTACAGAGATGGAAGAACGAAGAAATACAGAAAGCAATGCGAGGTGCAGGCCGGGGAGCAGGACCGGGTCCGGGTGGAAACCCGGGCAATGGCCCACCCCCGGCTGGCAACCCAGGAGGTGGTAATCCGGGTAACAACCAAGGAGGCGCTGGAGGTTTCCAAGCCAACCCCAAGCAGCTGGGGCAGTATCATGTTCATACCACGTGGACTTCCAATAAAGATAGAAAGATACTCAAAAGAGCAGTAAACTCGGTTTCTTCGGCTGTTCCGAGATACTTGAGATGGTCAGACCAAGAGGTCACATGGAGCAGGAGGGATCACCCGGAAACAATAGAACATCCGGGTGTGCTGGCGTTGGTAGTTGCACCACAGGTTAATGGTTACGAGCTGAAAAAGGTTCTGATGGACGGTGGAAGTAGCATCAATATCTTATATTGGGAAACTTTCCTACGCATGGGGCTCAAGGAGTCTCAGTTGCAGAAAAGTTCTACAGTTTTTCATGGGATTGTGCCGGGTCATTCAGCATGCCCTGAAGGAAAAATCACTCTAGAAGTTGCCTTTGGAGAATCGAAGGACAATTTCCGAGTGGAATGGCTCACGTTCGAGGTGGTAAAATTGCGCAGTCCTTATCACGCGCTGTTCGGAAGACCGGCTTACGCCAAGTTCATGGCCAGGCCGTGTTATGTGTACCTACAGCTAAAAATCCCGGGTCCCAAGCGAACCATTACTATACACGGCAACCGGGTTATAGCAGCCGAGTGTGATGAGGGAGACGCGGCAATGGCAGAACAGGCATGCAGAAAGGAAGAGCTCAAGTATTACCGGTCTCAGGTAGACCCGGATGACAGAACAGCGTTGAAAAGACCGAATACGGAAGATGAGAGAGCAAAATTCAAAGCAGCACAGGACACAAAGATGGTGGCTTTCGTCGAGGGCGATCCCTCCAAGCAATTTGCTATAGGATCTAACTTGGATAGTAAGCAGGAAGAAGCACTTATCGAGTTTATTCGCGGTAATCAGGATGTTTTCGCTTGGACGCCCAGTGATATGCCGGGTATCCCAACCGAGTTAGCTGAGCACAGTTTGCATGTTGACCCCAAGTCCCGGCCTGTGAAGCAGGGCCTGAGAAAAATGAACGAGGAAAGAAGAAAGGCTATAGGAGCGGAGATAGCTCGGCTCCTTGCGGCCGGCTTTATCATGGAAGTTTTTCACCCGGATTGGTTGGCAAATCCGGTTCTGGTGATGAAGAAAAACAACGAGTGGAGGATGTGCATAGATTACACGAGTCTCAACAAGCATTGCCCAAAGGATCCGTTTGCCCTTCCAAGGATAGATCAGATTATAGATGCAGTGGCTGGAAGTGACCTATTGTGTTTCCTGGATGCTTATTCCGGGTATCACCAGATCAAGCTCAAAAAGGAGGATTGGGAGAAAACGTCGTTCATAACCCCCTTTGGAGCTTTCTGTTACAAAACCATGACTTTTGGGCTAAAGAACGCTGGCGCAACATACCAAAGGTGCATTCAAAAGTGTTTCGAGGATCAGATTGGACGCAACGTCCACGCTTATGTTGACGACGTGGTGATTAAAACCAGGAAGGCAGAAACATTCATTGAGGATCTAAAGGAAACGTTCAAGAATTTGAGAAGGTATCAGATGAAGCTTAACCCCACAAAGTGTGTGTTTGGAGTGCCAGCAGGAAAGTTACTCGGTTTCATTGTTTCCGAGAGAGGAATTGAGGCAAACCCGGATAAGATCAAAGCTATTCAGAATCTGAAAAAGCCGGAAGGCCTGAAGCATGTTCAAAAGCTTACAGGGTGTGTAGCAGCGTTAAGCCGGTTTATATCCAGGCTTGGAGAGAAGGCAATACCTTTATACCGGCTCTTGAGGAAAACCGACAAATTTGTTTGGGACCAAGAGGCGGACGAGGCGTTCGAAGCGCTGAAAAAGCAATTATCTGAGGCACCAATCCTGGCGGCACCGGGTCCTAAAGAGCCCATGCTGTTATACGTTGCGGCCGGGCCCCGGGCGGTTAGTGCCATGGTTGTTGTCGAGCGCAAAGAGGATGGAAAAGATCACCCGATCCAAAGGCCGGTTTACTATGTGAGTGAAGTACTATCGGAAGCAAAGCAACGTTACCCACATTGGCAAAAACTAGTTTTCGGGGTCTTCATGGCCAGCCGGAAATTGAAACCATATTTTCAGGAACACCCCATAACAGTGGTTAGCTCTATACCAATGGCAGATATTATCAGAAATTCAGATGCGACAGGTAGAATAGCCAAGTGGGCCATCGAGATGGGAGATTATCACATCAGCTACGAGCCCAGGTCTGCAATCAAATCTCAAGCTTTAGCCGATTTTATCAATGATTGGACTCACACAAGCATGCCCACAACGATGCCAAGTTCCGAGTCTTGGGTGATGCACTTTGATGGTTCTAAGCAGTATGAGGGATCAGGAGCTGGGGTGGTACTCACCTCACCCAAAGGAGACAAATTGAGCTACGTGTTGCAGATTCACTTTGATTGCTCCAACAATGTGGCCGAGTATGAGGCATTGTTACATGGATTGAGAATAGCAAAGGAGATGAACATTAGGCGAATACGGTGCTACGGAGATTCGGACCTTGTGGTACAGCAGGTCTCAGGAACTTGGGATAGAAAAGACGCAACAATGGCAGCATATCGCAGAGAGGTGGACAGGGTTGCCGGGTGCTTTTCCGGGTATGAGGTGGAGCATATTGACAGGCGAAAGAACGAGGCAGCAGATGCACTCGCAAGACTCGGCTCGCGCAGAGAGCCGGTTCCACCTAATGTTTTCCTGGACGAGTTATGGCGGCCATCTGTTAAAACCGAGTCTGAGGAAGAGGTGGCTAACCAAGACCCGGATTTGGAGCTTGTGGCCACAGTACGTGCTATTCCCGAGTGGACAGAGCCGTTTTTGGCCTACTTATCACGAGGCGTGTTACCACCACAGGAAGTTTTAGCAAGGCAAATTCTGAGACGAGCAAAGGGCTATTCTATTATCAATGGAGAGCTGTATAAAAGGAGTGCAGCAGTAGTCTTTGCACTGTGTAGCACCAGAAGAAGGCCGACAGATCTTGAAGGAGATCCACGAAGGTGATTGTGGGCATCATGCCTCCACAAGATCCCTTGTGGCCAAAGCATATCGACACGGTTTCTTTTGGCTCACAGCCTTAGCAGACGCGGAGCGCTTGGTGGCAAGGTGCGATGGATGTCAAAGGTACGCTCGCCAAATCCATGTGCCGGCTATGGAGTTGCAAACAATCCCACTGACCTGGCCGTTTGCTGTTTGGGGCATGGATATGGTGGGCCCCTTCCACATGTCACCGTGCAAAAAGACTCATCTTTTGGTAGCTATCGATAAATTTACAAAGTGGGTTGAAGTTATGCCAATTACCAATTGCGAAGCAATCACAACAGTCAAGTTCCTGAAAAGGATCATCTACAGGTTTGGATACCCTCACAGCATAATAACAGACAATGGAACCAACATGTCCTTAGGTGAGATGGAGAAATTCTGCGGGAACAATGGTATCCGGCTTGACATAGCCTCGGTAGCTCATCCACAAGCTAATGGACAGGTGGAGAGGGCAAACCAGGAGTTACCTCGAGGGTTAAAACCACGACTGCGAGTCCCGTGCATCAGAGCTGCTGGAGCATGGGTTGAAGAGCTACCATCAGTAGTTTGGGGAATTAACACTACACCTAACAGATCTACTCAGATGACCCCGTTTTTCATGGTTTATGGTGCAGAGGCGGTATTGCCGAGTGACATTATTCACGACTCGCCCCGAGTGTCGGCTTACGTTGAGGTGGAGAACGAGAAGACCCGGCAGGATGCCGTGGATATGCTAGAAGAACACAGAGAGCAAGCCTTGGAGAGATCAGCCATATATCAGCAGGATTTGAGGAGATACCACAGTCGGCGAGTCAAAACCCGGGTCTTCCAGGAAGGGGACCTGGTATTGCGCTTGGTACAATCAAAGGAGGGAAAGCACAAGTTATCTCCACCATGGGAAGGACCATTTATCATAAGCCGGAACCTGCACAATGGATCATATTACTTGGTAGATGCAAGGGAAAAGTCGGATACCGTCAATGACACAGCCCACACCACTTCATCTATGCAAGAGAGGGAAAGACCATGGAACGTGGCTCAGCTATGTCCCTACTACACTTAGCATAGGATAGGTTTACATAGTTGGATTACACGATGTAACAGGCAGCGGGTTTCAGACGCACTCTTTTCCTATCCAGGGTACCTAAGGGGACTGGAGGGTTTTTAATGAGGCGGCCTGCTGACCTAACTTTTCTCATATCAATAAAGAGATGGTTAAACTATGATATTGCTTCTTTCTTATTTATTTCTGTTAAGTTTTGATTTTTTCTGTTTTTACTTTTTGTTTTCTATTTTATCAGGTAAGTATTACTTATTTGTTTTAAAATATACCAGTTCTGTATGTTTCACAAGATTGCATATATAGGTCTTGGGGGCTGATTGCTTGAATAGCACAGTTGCAAACTCAAAGACCCGGCCACGATGCCATTAAAGTTATAAGGACCGATTACTTGTAATAAGTACGGTTACAATCTTATAACCGGACAATAGAGCCAAATTTTCTTGATTTCTCTTGTTTAAGCTTGATGTGACTCGCAGCAATGTGGCATGCTTTGCTAACGTGTAATCACAATCAGTCATGATGCCCAATGGGACTTGCCTGACCCTGTCTTTACAAAGTTATAGCATCATTGAATACCCACGCGAAAGCCGGCTTACAACAAAGAGGATCAAAAGGGTCATCCAAACCACAGGTTATGCAGAGTACAAGGTTAACAGCCGGAAGCTCACAAATATTAAGCATAACCTCAAATCCACGTGAGTAACTCTATGTTTGAGCCTAAGCTAAAACAATTTGCCTTTCTGAAAACTACAAATCCCTAGACTCGGAAATTCGGGTCTTGGGGACTTGGGAATTTGAAGAAAAGCAACAAAATTGTTCAGCTACTAAGCTTAAAAACCCAAAAATCCGAGTCTTGGGGACTTGGGGACTTAAGAAATAAAGTCCACTTGTCGAAATCCCTGAAACCCGGAAACCGAGTCTCACAAAAGGAAAAGTAGCGAAAATCGAAAAACCAGCAACAAAAAGTTCAGGAAATAACATATCTATGCGAGAGGCCAGAAGGGCCACAAAAGCTATTAAAGTTTTAAGGTATTACAAACCGAGGGAATTGTATCGAAAAGTGCACAGGCGCACTATTAAAAGAATAATTGTATCAGGCACGTTACAGAATGCCCATTGGCCGAATGAGTGTTTGAGGCGATAAGCAGTGAAACCTTACTCGCATCCTCGGCCGAGTCATCGACATTGTCCTTGGCGGCCGGGTCTTTGACTTGCTCGTCGGTGGTCGTCCCAGCTCCTGCGTCCGGGTCAGCAGCAGTGCCGGCGCGAGCCGGAGGAGGGACAGCCGGCGTAGAGGTGGAAGGCACAGTATCGGCCTCAGCTTTCTTCTTGGCAGCTTCCTCTTTCCTCTTCGCCGCTTCCGCCTTCCACCGCTCCAGCATGTCAAAGGGCTTGGGCAGATCAGATTGAATTGGCTTGTCTTCGGCGTCGTAAGGTGGGGTGATCTTGCTCAAGTCCAGACTGTCGGCGATCAAGCTCGCCGAGTGACGCACATCAGTATGAATGGCCTTGTAATTCTTACCAGTGAACTTGGAGCCGTCGTTGTTGGACTCGGAAACCTGCCCACGAGCTTTGCCGGCTCAAGCCTAGGAAAATAGGACTTGGCCAGAGCAAGCCCACGGGTCACCCCAACTCGGCAGGATGAGCGCTTCCAGTGCTCGATCCACTCGGGGATGGTAGAGCATGCGTCAAGCAAAGTGTCCAAGCCGCAATAACCCTTACCCGGCCACTTCACAGCCTCCAAAATCCACTTGGTGCCTACAGTAAGTTGCCGGATCACGGCCTTCAGCGTCTTCAGCTTTTCAATGTCATCTTCATCTAGGGCCTTTTCATCCGGACCTGCACAGTAACAGCAAAAGTTAAGGCACTAAAATCCGGATGATAAACGCCACGGAATGAGAAATCCAGGTTATAATTATAAAGTCAGAAATTCGTACCAAGTAGAGTGCGGTAAGTATCGGCAATCTGGGCCGAAATCTTCTTCAGCTCACCCTCAGCAGTTTGGGACCTTTTCTTGTACTTTTTCACGTCCTTCTCAAGACTCTTCACATCAGACTCTAGATCTTCACGTAACTTGGTCTCGACCTCGAGGAGCTCATTGGTCTTTGCCAACACCTCCTCAGAATGGGTCACATAGGCCTGTGAAAAAAATAAAGGACAAGTTAGTCGGACAAAATATGTATCCGGGTAAGGTAAATCATAGAGTTATAAAGTACCAAGTAAACTAGGCATAGTTCACTCAGAACTTGGGGACTATGTGAATATACAAGCAATACTGGTTAATTTACCTGATGCTTAGCCGCCATGGCTTCCAGAATGCCCTTTTCATCAGTCTTCAAGGTGAAGAGAGCACCTATCATTTCTTCAAAGCTCAGATCATCAAGTCTCGGCCTGGAGGAGCTGGGGCCCTGAGTACCTGGAGGTGGAGTTCTTTCATGCTTGGGGGAGGTTAACCGGGTCGCCTGGTTGTTAGGATTGGGATCACCTCTCCGCGTCCCCAGGATCTCGACATCCTCATCCCCGGGTGTGTGAGTTGGCATTGGAAACTCGGCTTCCTGATCGCTCGGGTCTACCAGAAAGTCTTCTTCTTCTTCGCCGCCAGGCGCGGCCTTCACAGTATCTTCCGGGTCCCCCATAGCCGGGTTATCCACGTCCATGTCCTCCGGGTCACTGCTCGTGACCTTGGCTCTGGGAAAGGGGAAAAGAAGCAGTCAATATATGGTAAACGAGAGGTATGGAAAAAGTTAGTGTATTGAGTAGCAAGAAAAGTGACTTACCCGGTGTTCACGACGAAATACGTTGGGAGATCGTTGCTAGACCCGGAAGAAACTGATAAAGAGTGTGAAAGTGAGACCCGGATTTGTCCGGCCAGTGGATGATTTGGAGAGGGAAATCTCTGAGGAAGGCGGGAAGAATGAGTTTGGGGAATACCGGCTTTGCGAGCGGGGGACGAAGGGATGCCCGGGTGAAGAGGATCATCACCCGGGGAGTTCCGGGTTACCCTACGTTTGACTGGGGCGGGTTCCTTCAAGCGTGTTGAATCGATCAAATGTTGGTTAAGTTCGCACATGTTAGCGTACGAATATGGTTTGGAGGTCACAGAGGAGTAAGGCACCTTGAACACAACGCCCCGGGTCTTCCTCTTTACCCCAACCTCAATTTTCGGCTTAGCTTCACTCTCGTCCGACTGGGTGTCCTCCTTATCTTCTAGCCCTGGTAAACATGGCATATTGTCAGAAAAAGGGAAAAAGTTGGTCGGAACAAGTAAACAGAAGAAGGAATAAGTGAGACTCGGATGTTACCCTCATCAGTATCAACCGGCTCCTCGTCCTCTTCCGAGTTTTCGGAAGGAGGAGGGGTATCAATCTTCCAGAAAGCGCTATCTTCCTGAGATAAAAATACAGTGATAAAAGTTAGTGATCGTACCAGAAAAGTGACAGTCGGATAAAGAGTAATGGCCGGATCTTACTGCTGGGGCCGGGTTATCCCGCATGTAGGGGTCCAGGCTGGCTATGTTCCGGATCACCTCCAGCTTCTCGGCCAAGAAGTTTTTCATGATCTTGTTTGCGTCCACGGCCGGGTAATTTCTCATCGAATAGCGAAGAGAATCGTTGACGTGCCCAGAATAGTTGCACATGAGTTTGGGCCGGACACTGTTGGGTTGAATCCGGAAAGTTACCCAGGTTTTAATTAGATTAAGCCCTAGGAGACCGTGGGCCGACAGTACGGCTAGTTTGTGCAGGAGGGGCTGGATAGATTGCCTCTCGGCCTCAGTAGCAAAGGAGCTGAAACTATCGGATAGACTAAGAAGGTTTTCGGTGAAACCCGGAAGTTGCTTCTCGCCGGCTGAGGAGGTATCCTGGAAGTAGAAATACGTTTTCTGCCAATGTTTGACATGAGAACTGAGACCCAGAGTCGGCATGAGGGAATTTTTCCTCCTCTGGATGGAACCTCCTCCACAGACTAGGAGGGCCCCATCACCGCTCTCTCGGCACAGCTTGCATTGGAATAATTCAAGGAAAAGGGAAAGATTCGGAGGGATGCATAGATATGACTCGCACAAGACGATAAAATGAGTGATATTGAGCATAGAGTTGGGGTCAATGTCGAATACCCGCAGTTTGTAGTGGTCTAGTAGCTCGCGGAAGAAAGGGTGACCCGGGGAGCGGAAACCCCGGATCACATGTTCGACAAAGACTACCACCTCGTCAAGACCCGGAGAAGGCCGGGTCTCCTCCCCAGGTACCCTCCAGTGGATATCCTCCCGGGCGGGCAGAACGCCCGACTCTGCGAGCTCATCCAGCTTGGCCTTGGTCACGGTCGATCTCGCCTAGTTGGCAGAGATCGATTGACTCGGCTTCGCCTTCCCGGCCGGTTGTTTTCCCTTCACCTTAGCACTGGCTTTAGGTGCCATAGGTGTGGATCTAAAAAGAAGGCAAATGCAAAGTGTAAGTATCGGGAGACCCGGAAACCATGATTATCCGGTTTAGTGAAAAATACTTGCGGAAAATTTAGCAGATTGGATCTAATCGAGAACATATGCGGGAAAATTCGCGATTATGAGTTACAGAGATGTGTTGTGAAGTGTACAATTGAATCTAAACCAAGCGTTGGCCATGGAGAAGGCAAGGTAATGGCAGATTTTACCGGTAAGAAACGGAGGAACATTTGAGGATAATCCTAGATCCAATTTACCCGCGCCAAGTTGAGAATTAGATCCAAGAGATTGGAAAGCTTACCAGTGGGATTAAGATGGAAGCGCGGCGGCGGATGGCCCGAGACGGCGGCGGCTCTAGGAGATTTCCGGCGAGCTGCTCGAGGCGCAGCGGTGGAGGTCAACAGCGGCATCTCGCACGCGCGCAACGGTGAATGGACAGCGGCGGCGCAGCTCCCGCGGCGTTCTCATGACCGGCGGCGTGAGCTTGCTGGCCGCGGCCTTGGGCTTGAGCTCGCACGCGCAGGTGAGAAGTGGAGAGAGGGGAAAGAAGGAGAGTGAGCCTTAGATCTAGGGTTACCCCCCTGTACACCTATTTATAGGTGCGGGGTGGGAGTGCCCTAGGTCTAGGCGGCAAGACCAAAATTTTCGAAAAAATATCACCCGGCCGGATATTTCGGGATCAACATTAAAATGACCGTTGCGAGATATCCGGAAGAGATTGAAACGGATTGCAAGCGCGATATTCGGAACCGATTAGCGAATGGTGCGAGCCGGGTCTTATGTGTTTCCTCGGAGTGTTGACACGGGAAACGATGTTTGACTCGGGAAAGGCCGGGTTACTATATGGACCACCTGCAGAGCTAGGCCTAGCTATTATCAAAGCATTCTAACCCGGAATTCTATGGACTTGTGTGTTTGTTATTTTTGCAGGGAATAGCGTGCGCTTCATGGTTAGTCCTACGAAGCCCAAGCTATTCTGGGGACTACTGATGGAGGGATGATAACCCGGTAGGCTAACGTCAAGGTGTAACCCGGCCCGAGGCGAACCGTGCAAGACCCGGCTTGAGGAAAAGGAGTTTCTGGAAGGTCCAAGAAGGAACGCAGGCCCAGTAACCCGGCCTTTGGGGTTGCTGTTAGGAAACTTAGGGTTTATGTGTGGTTTCCGGGTAGAATTCCGAGGGTACCTTGTGTAGGAAGCCAGGGAGCCGGGTAAGATATAAACCGGATCCTAGGGTTAGAGAAACAGAGCTCCACCAGATATTCGAGTATCCTTGTAATACGAGAGTTGATATTGTAACCCTAGATCGGAGACTCGGCGACTTGATTGCCAGAGCTGCCAGATCGATTGATAGCATGATTTCCCCTGAGCTAAACCCTCTCCCAAACACCGGAGTCGAATTACCCCAAGATAAGTTACCCCTGGTAACGTCTGCCGTGATTATCCCACGACATGTAGAATAGGAGCAAGTTTCCCTTAAGTGGATCACCCAAGGTTTATCGAACTCAGGGAGGTAGAGGTCAAAGGTATCTCTCTCAAGCAACCCTGCAATTACGATACAAGAAGTCTCTTGTGTCCCCAACACACCTAATACAACTGTCAGTTGTATAGGTGCACTAGTTCAGCGAAGAGAGAGTGAAATACAAGTAATACAGATGATTATAAGTGATAATAGAAATCTGAAATAAAAATGGCAACAACAAACATGTAGCAGAACTGATTGTAAATGGTGTTTCAATGCTTAGAAACAAGGCCTAGGGTTCCTACTTTCACGAGTGGACACTCTCAACAATGATAACATAATTGAATGCATAAATATCATCTCTTCACTATGCTACTCCGAACCACTCTCCGATCGAATAACAAACACCAATCCATTGCGTAGGGATGTAACACCACGCCTCAAAGTCGCATTCCCATGTCTAGTTAACCCCCATCTGTCACTACGAGCGCCCTAGAAGGTACTAGACAAACACCACAATTTCATAGGGTCATCCAACACAAGATATAAATATCACGCTAAACCACACGCTGTACACACTGTCACCTTTACGCCGTGATCAAACTGTTTACGGAAATCTCATAACAAAACAACTCGAGTAGCATAACATATGAAGAGTAACATCTACTAATTCAACTAGATTACAAAGCTCATGATCACATAAAGATCACACCATGGGAGAGAGATATGAAACACATAGCTACCGGTAGAGCCCTCATCCCCGGGGGAGAAATACTCCCTCCTCATCATAGGAGACAACAACGGGATGAAGATGACAATGGAGTTTATGGAGATGGCTCTGGGGGCACTTCCCCGTCCCGGCAGGGTGCCGGAACAGAGATTTCTGTCCCCCAAAACTTGTCTGTGGCGGCGGCGGAGCTACGGAACTTTTCGTGGAAAAGGCTGATTTTCCTAGGGTTTATGCATCCGGGGGCATATATAGGCGAAAGGGCGATGTCTCTGGGTGGCCAGGGGGCACACCACCTGGTGGGGCGGCCAGGGGGTAGCCCGCGTGGCCATATGGTGTGGCTGATCCCCTGCCTCCCTCCGGGTCTCCTTTGGACTCCTTGACAAGTCGGGAATTCTAAGATGTGGTGACCCAGCACACCACTGCATGTGTAGTGCGCAAGTCGATGACATAATACTCACAGAAGGACTTATCCGTGAATATTACATCCCTCAGAGTAGTACAACAGAAACACAGCGGGACCAGGCAAAACTATAGGATACAAACTTTATTACAAAAATCTTGAGAATCTCTTTGATGAATCAAGAAGATCTCAAACAAATGAAACATCAAAAGAAGCAATTTGAAGATCCAAGCTGGAGAATTACTCTATCTCAGAACTAAATCCGCTATGGCTAATGTCAGCCCTAATCTATGGCTTGAACAACTAAGTCCGAGAATGGACTCCACCTACACATTGATAGCTTCTCCTCCACCAGCGTTGTCGATGACGATGCTTCACTTGCTAAGTAGTACAAGACTTCCCCTAGCTTCATGAGGTAACGATGGCTTCCTGATGACGACTTCCATAGGCTTCAACTCTAAGCATGGGGTCAAACGGGAACGAATGAGTAACGAGCGTTACTCAGCAAGCTCATGATATATAGTGGGTAGTTTGATGCACTAACTACAGCTTTCAGACTCAAAAGAGTCATAAGCTAATGCAAGGTTTTTGTAAATCTTTCTTCAAGAGGTTGCTTTTAATTCTAAAGACTATGCCCGCCAGATCTTCACAGGACTAGAACTTTCATGGAGTTGCCTTTCCTGCGGCGTTCGCGGCTCCTTCCCGGAACAAGGGGTAACATGCCACATCCTTTCACACTCTGCAGAGGTGCGTTACTTTACCCATGGACGACCAAGACCATGTTGCACAACCAGGCTCGAGATCCTGTCCACTCCCACTCAGGTGTGGGGCCCGGTTGTTGGTCCAAGCCAAACCGTGCTTCTCCGCACAACGCGTGCCCACCCATTTCTGCCAGCAGGTTGAACGCCTGATTCCACCCCTCACGATGGATATCTACGCGCCCCTGGCAGACCATCATAGACCCGCAGAGTCCGTGGGAATTAAGGGATCCCACCCATGTGCATGTAGTCCCGCAGAACCTACAGCGTACGTCTCTAGCAGCCCGTTGACATGCGAACGAGAAAAGTATCACGGCTGACTTACTCCCCCCATAGAAGATCCATGGTCAACGCGAATTTACGGCGCAAGAAGCCTGACGGCAGTTGTGATTAATCCTAGGTAATACGTTCCCATGCAGATGGAACCTTCCTTTGACCTATTTATCTTACCATGGTTCCATCTGCCCACCAAACAGAACACTACCACTCGGGTAGTCATTCAATTAGTCATATTATTATAAAAATAGGATCATGCATTCTTTTGAGAGTAGGTGATAAGACGATAGGGTTTTTGGCAATTAGTTTGTTATGAAGTACTGCAAAGGATATGAGCAAGTGATGAACTTGCCTGAGATTGAAATAACCATAATAATCAATGTCTTCGGGTTCAAGGGCCTCGTAGGAAATTCCGATATCTGAAAGATAGCAAAGTAGTCCCGGTAAGGACTACAGAAAACACTGGCAAGATGATACATGCATAGTAATGAGATGCATCATGGATTACCCTAGAAAATACCCCAGCTTACGAGTGTAAGCCACGTTTGATACGATATCTTAATCACATATGTTTTAGGTGAATTGTTTCATTACTTGAAGTGATGTGGTTATTATTTATTTTAGAGTTACATGTGTTTCACTTTTACTTGGCAACCAATTGTTATCATGTTTAAGTAGAAGTGTTATTGTTTTGGTTGGGTAATAAGACAATGACACATGGAAATCAACTGTTGAAGACATAGCAATCACATTTTATCTTATATTCAAAAAGGGTAGAGCTTATGACAAAGGGTTTAGTTGAAAATGAGGAACTAGTACAACTAACTCTATCATCACAATACTTGCTAGTGACTTGTGATGATAGGTTTTAGTAGGTGTGAAAACATGAGGGTTTTATTAATAATGAAAATAATATTGTGGTAGTTATTCCTTGTCATAATGAAATATAATAGAATTCCAATATCTGTGTAGAATCAAGTTTATAAGTTAAACAAAATATTTTATGCTTGACATATTTGAATGGGAAATTTTTTTCTCTTTAATTTGATATAACATTTTATGTTTTCTGAAAATATTTGAATAAGTTATTATTTATTAATTTAAATGAATAAATGATTAAGCAAAACATTGCACACATGAAAACATGGTCAAATGACTATGAAAACATCATAGATGAGTTGCATTTATCATTTGGAGCATTTTGGTATATAACTTGTATTTTTCTGATTTTATGAATTATTTACTATTTTTCTCAATTTTAAATGATTTAATTTAATTAAAGAAAATATTAATTTTTAAACTTTATCAAATATTTTTTAAAAGTTGATAATCATTTAGATTATATTTTTATATTTAATTTGATATATTATTTATAGTTTTCTGAGTTATAGATTTAAAGTTATTGAATTATTAAGTTTAATTATTTTTCTGCTAATATTTGAATTGACAGGTGGGCCCCACCTGTCATATTCGTTTTAAATCAAAAAATAAAAGAAAATAAAAAGAAAAGGGATCATGACGTCATGATGACGTCATGACTGTGTCATCCGAGAGCAATTCTTCCCAGTGGATACGAATTCGATGAATTCGATAGAAATTGGCCTAAGTCGTGTGTTCCATGAGCTCGAGCAGGACACAACGAGTCTAGGGACGTCGGTACTTTGACCAAATGGTCACCGGAACTCGACCGGCGACCACCGGCGCGGCGGCAGATGGCGGCGTGCGGAGACAGGGATGAATCCTCGATCAAACTTCAAATTAAACGCATGGTGAGAAGCGGGAGCTCACCCTGAGCGTGTGTAGCCACTCGGTGAAGGACGAGGTGACCGGAATAGACGATGAGCTTCCACGGCTCCCGGCGGTAGAATGAAAAGGAACGGAGAAATTCTCCGCAGCCACAGCTTCCCGGCAAGCGACACTCGTTGAGGAGGTAGAGGAGGTCCAAGCGCATCTCTGAGTGGCCTCGGTTTCCTCCGACGTGGCCGGAGTCGACGGCGGTGAGCAGTGGCCGGAGCTAGGGTTAGGTTTTCGTTTTGGTTCGGTTTAGAGAGAGAGCGAGATGCAACGAGTGCGAGTGTGAGGAGAGGCAGAGGGCAAGTAGGAGGCTTCTCCTCAGTTCTTATCCGTGGGGAAAGGCGGCAAGCAGGAGGTGGCCGCGACGGCGTACGAACGACGCGCTCCTCTGCTTTCTGGCCTGAAACGAGGAAGAAAGAAAAAGAAATGGAACCTTTCGATAACCCCCTGAGATTTCTGCCAATTGCATTCTAGTCCTTCTGTCTTAAAAACAGAGAAGAAACCTTTGTTTTCAGGGCCTTGTTGTAAAGATAAAAATTATTAAAAATCAGTTTTGAACTCCTCATCAAATTTTACATCTCACCATATTTTGTTTTGGTGAATTTGGGGAATATTTATATTTTTTATTTAGGGTGCTAGATTAAGTGATTTTTGTTATTTCTCTCAATCTAATTTATTAAATGGCTTTAAAATTTATTTCTAGGCATGAACATCATATTAACACACACACATATGGTTCACCAAGTGGTATGTTATAAATGGATCATTTTGAATACAATCTCTTGTAGAAAATAACTTAGTAAAACTATTTGGTACGAGTTCTATGGACTGTTATGAAAATCATTTAATATGGAATTTCATTCCATGCCCCATCAAATGATTTTAATGAGTGAAGGAACTTGTTTTCTTTTATAAAAATATGTTATTTTCATAGTTAAAACTCTTAGCAATTTTAGTAGGAATTTTACTTAGGTAGGTGTAAGCCTTATTTGAGAAATTAGGTTCTTTATCAAGTGGAAAACATGTGTGTCTATGGAACCTATTTGTTTGTTTTCCACCAGTTTCCAAGTGTGGATATTATCTCATGTTATTTTAAGACATGTAATCATTTGTATGGTTATATTTAGATGAATATATGTTATCATCTGTTAGTCTTACATGTGAAAAGGATTTGGAAAACAAGGTTTTAAGCTTGTTTTCATATACCTCCATATATCAGGACATGTGGATATAATGGCCTGTTATTATCCCATACTTGATAGTTGTTTCCATTAAAGCTATTATTATGAGTTCCTCATCTTGACAGAGGTTAATGATTCTCTATTATATCCTAATGACTCACTGTATAAATCCTTATGCTCCCTTACTGAGGCAGTGTTGCTTCATGTGGTCTTCTGTTGCTTGATGTTCTTCTCTCTAGTTGCCACTAGCCTTCTGTTTTCACCTTGTGTCAATTTGCAAGTAATATCATCTCTTGGACTCAATCTTCAACTATCTCACCCTTGTGGTGAGAACAAACAGTTATTCCAAGCAAAGATTTTACTTAGATGATTATATTGTGGTTTCTTGTTTCCTTAGTGTTATTTTTTCTATTGGTTGATGATAAAAGGAGTGTAGGTGTAATTTATGACATCAGCTAGCCTTAAGCATATAAGAAGAATCTGTTGACAAGTTTGCAAGGCTTGTTCCCAAATTACTTTTCATATGCAAGAGACTGAGATGTACTAGGTTATTCAACCTTCTGTTTATTTGTGTATGACACTCAATTGTTTGAGTATACAAAAGTGATCTGTTAACAAGGTGTACAAGCTTGTTACCAAACTACTTTTATAACACACTAACATTGGAGTATCACACTGTTTCAAGAGTGTTAATAAGATCAGATCAAAATATAAGAGTTTCCAAGTACTCTTATAATAGCTTAGAGTAACACTTCTAGAATCCTCCAAAGAATCCTTCTTGAGATCTTCTTGTGGTAGTTCTTCTGTTCTTGTGGTTGCTTCTCTTGAAAAATGACTTAGAGAAGATTGGAAAATAACAAGATAAACTGATCTAGATAAAATAACAAGATCTAGATTAAAGGTTATTTCATGCTTTTATTATCCTTACATATACTTCTTATTTTATTTCCCAATAGATAGATACTTGTTTCATACATGATTGGTTTTACTCACATATCAATTCGATTTCCCTAACAAAAATTATAACTTGTTGTTATCCATGGATTGTATCCATAGATACTTTAGTTGTTGAATATTGATATGGATAGAAATGTGGAGTGTTTGTGAAATGGAAACTTAAGATTATAAGTTAATCAAATGGTTCATTAATGTGTTGAGATTTCATATGCTCACTTGTTTGAGATGATAGAAACATTGAGCATGAGAAAGTGATTGGACTTAATGTCTTTGATCATGGTTGTCACTTGGTTACTCAGAGTGCCATGTTTTGATTTTATATCCTTGATTTGTATTCATGATGCAGGCATAGAGGTTTGGAAAGATCATATGTGATGATCAAGGTTTTAACAGTGGTTGAAGAAGATTTGATTCTTCCCTTAAGTACTTCTTTTATAGTTGATGAGATATGTACATATTCGATAAATATGTTAATACCGTTATGATGTCATTTTCCACTTGTGGGTTTTGAGTTATCACCTGTCTGTATGATTTGAGTTCTATTAAACTTTGGTTATTTACTTGTGAAGGTTCATTTAGTAAGTACTCAATAATTAGGAAAGATGTTTTGTGAATGGTTGATATCTTAAAGAGGTATTGTTTGAGAGATCATAACTCCTCTATTGATGAGATGGTTCAATTATGTATTACTCATTGATGGAAGTATGGTTATCAGTTGTGTGATTTGGGTACTCACCCCTCTTTGAGTTGTAGATATCTAATGAATTATTCCAAGTCACTTAAAGACTTGTGGTTAAGGTTGTTAAAAGTTTGTGTTGGTCTGAACCCATCATGGTTTGTGTAACCAGATGATTTGGGTTTTATAGAGATGCTATGTTATAAAGATCACTCCAAATGTACTCCTGACTAGATGAACTAGACCTATTTCATCATGTCAAGTGAAACTTTGGTCACTTTGCTTTGTTCAAACTTTCGCGCCAAAATTTCCCGTACTCTTAGATGCATGCTTTGCAAATGCACATATTAAATTTAGATCCTTATAACTTCCCAAACACTGGGATGTTACAGTATCTCCCCCTTAACAAGAACTTCGTCCCGAAGTTCAACCTCTCTCACGTAAAGATAGATAGAGAGAACTTCTGTAGACCACTTAATCTTCACCTATGTTTCTTGTGTTGACCTTGGCATGTGTAGCCTCATGTCTTGATTGTTTACCTTCAACTGTCTTGCGTGTGTATCAAATACTTATCCTGTTGCTATGACAACTTTGTTTTATTACTAGGCCTTCCTAATGGTCTTACGAAAAACACGTGGTATTTCCACCATATAGTGGATACCAAGTTTCATTCTCCGATGAATAGGTATGGTTTCCTACCTCTCAGAACTATCTGAAGAACATTTGGTGTATCCACTAGGTGATGAATAACCAATAAGATTCTTCCAGTACAATGGTCTAGTCTATGGTTAGACTTCCATTTGGTTCAATCTAATGGTCTCAAGATAAAGACTGCTCAAAGAATCTTATACAACGTAGTGTACATTGACTTAGACTAAGTTATTAGTAAAAATATCTTCGAGTTTCCTCGAGTTTAACTCTTTCCTATAGGTGATTATAACCTATTCTACTGGTTACTTCTTATGGTCCTTCTATATCTTTGGTTTTGACTTCTACAGGGTGACTCTATAAGTTAACTTAACGAACTTCTACCTATTTCCTTCTAGGATATAACTACTCATGTTATTTTCTTGGCGTCACTTGTGGTAGCTCACCATGTGTTGATGTGGTAGCTCACCAACTCCAAGCAAGATGTGGAATGTGGTCCCTTCCCATCAATGTCTTCATTGTCATCTTCCTTCTTGACTTTCTGGTCTTCTAGAGCTTTGGTGGTTACTTTCATCAGCTGATATTTCAGAGCGCTCTCATACTAATCCTATACCCTCTAGACCAGTAACATCAAGATAGAACTCAATGTTTGCACATGCATTTGCACATCAAGTTCAGTCTTCATGTACAGATCTAGTCAATCAAAGATCCAAATAAGATCCAATAAATCCCAAATGCAGTTATCACTCATGCATCAAAAGCCTGTGAAATAAAAGTACTTAGAGTAAAACATCTCGAGTACTCAAGGCTCTTAAATGCTATACACTACAAGTAGGTATACATTACCTTGTAATCATATTCTACACAACCACTCTTTGCCCAGGTAATTACTCCAATTGCATGCCTTACTGCAATGGAATAAACCAAGACAAAATAATCCTATAGTAGTTGTTTTCTAACTTGGTTACATCTAGGACTGAGTACCATGTCAATTGATTTACTTCATCTTAATTATGATAAACTTCTCATGGCATCTGTTGATCCTTCATGTTGTTGATCACATCTTAGGAGTAGTAATGTAGCTTCCATCAATGCTTATGCCTTCTCCTAATTCTACACTATACTATACTATACTGATTCACCTCTAAAGTGCTTAACTAAGGATATGGTATGTACCCCGTAGTTACCATGGTCTAATTATTCTTCATGATTCCCAAACACCCCTTCTTGAGGACTCCCTTACTATCTCAATACCGTGTTCCACTCCATCCTATTAATTCATAGAATGGGGTAATCATATATGTGACTTAATCATTTCTGACTATGTCAGAACACTCTTTTTCTCATTGAACTGATACATGCTAGACTTCTAACTATTCATACCTATGTATAAAGAAAATAGATAAGTAGATTTACTCAAGTTGAGTAAGAAATTCTATACAAGTATGATCATATCATTCTCAAGTGAATGTTCATCATAGTTGTAGGAAGTGTGGTTTAGATAAGATGGCTTCCTATAATCTTTACCAACCTACATATCTCCTGAAAGGTTTTAGACCTAAGGTCGCTTCGCTCTGATACCATCTGTGGTGACCCAGCACACCACTGCATGTGTAGTGCGCAAGTCGATGACATAATACTCACAGAAGGACTTATCCGTGAATATTACATCCCTCAGAGTAGTACAACAGAAACACAGCGGGACCAGGCAAAACTATAGGATACAAACTTTTGTTACAAAAATCTTGAGAATCTCTTTGATGAATCAAGAAGATCTCAAACAAATGAAACATCAAAAGAAGCAATTCGAAGATCCAAGCTAGAGAATTACTCTATCTCAGAACTAAATCCGCCATGGCTAATGTCATCCCTAATTTATGGCTTGAACAACTAAGTCCGAGAATGGACTCCACCTACACCTTGATAGCTTATCCTCCACAAGCGTTGTCGATGACGATGCTTCACTTGCTAAGTAGTACAAGACTTCCCCTAGCTTCATGAGGTAACGATGGCTTCCCGATGACGACTTCCATAGGCTTCAACTCTAAGCATGGGGTCAAACGGGAACGAATGAGTAACGAGCGTTACTCAGCAAGCTCATGATATATAGTGGGTAGTTTGATGCACTAACTACAGCTTTCAGACTCAAAAGAGTCATAAGCTAATGCAAGATTTTTGTAAATCTTTCTTCAAGAGGTTGCTTTTAATTCTGAAGACTATGCCCGCCAGATCTTCACAGGACTAGAACTTTCATGGAGTTGCCTTTCCTGCGGCGTTCGCAGCTCCTTCCCGGAACAAGGGGTAACATGCCACATCCTTTTACACTCTGCAGAGGTGCGTGACTTTACCCATGGACGGCCAAGACCATGTTGCACAACCAGGCTCGAGATCCTGTCCACTCCCACTCAGGTGTGGGGCCCGGTTGTTGGTCCAAGCCAAACCGTGCTTCTCCGCACAACGCGTGCCCACCCATTTCTGCCAGCATGTTGAACGCCTGATTCCACCCCTCACGATGGATATCTACGCGCCCCTGGCAGACCATCATAGACCCGCAGAGTCCGTGGGAATTAAGGGATCCCACCCATGTGCATGTAGTCCCGCAGAACCTACAACGTACGTCTCTGGCAGCCCGTTGACATGCGAACGAGAAAAGTATCACGACTGACTTACTTCCCCCATAGAAGATCCATGGTCAACGCGAATTTACGGCGCAAGAATCCTGACGGCAGTTGTGATTAATCCTAGGTAATACGTTCCCATGCAGATGGAACCTTCCTTTGACCTATTTATCTTACCATGGTTCCATCCGCCCACCAAACAGAACACTACCACTCGGGTAGTCATTCAATTAGTCATATTATTATAAAAATAGGATCATGCATTCTTTTGAGAGTAGGTGATAAGACGATAGGGTTTTTGGCAATTAGTTTGTTATGAAGTACTGCAAAGGATATGAGCAAGTGATGAACTTGCCTGAGATTGAAATAACCATAATAATCAATGTCTTCGGGTTCAAGGGCCTCGTAGGAAATTCCGATATATGAAAGATAGCAAAGTAGTCCCGGTAAGGACTACAGAAAACACTGGCAAGATGATACATGCATAGTAATGAGATGCATCATGGATTACCCTAGAAAATACCCCAGCTTACGAGTGTAAGCCACGTTTGATACGATATATTAATCACATATGTTTTAGGTGAATTGTTTCATTACTTGAAGTGATGTGGTTATTATTTATTTTAGAGTTACATGTGTTTCACTTTTACTTGGCAAACAATTGTTATCATGTTTAAGTAGAAGTGTTATTGTTTTGGTTGGGTAATAAGACAATGACACATGGAAATCAACTGTTGAAGAGATAACAATCACATTTTATCTTATATTCAAAAAGGGTAGAGCTTATGACAAAGGGTTTAGTTGAAAATGAGGAACTAGTACAACTAACTCTATCATCACAATACTTGCTAGTGACTTGTGATGATAGGTTTTAGTAGGTGTGAAAACATGAGGGTTTTATTAATAATGAAAATAATATTGTGGTAGTTATTCCTTGTCATAATGAAATATAATAGAATTCCAATATCTGTGTAGAATCAAGTTTATAAGTTAAAAAAATATTTTATGCTTGTCATATTTGAATGGGAAATGTTTTTCTCTTTAATTTGATATAACATTTTATGTTTTCTGAAAATATGTGAATAAGTTATTATTTATTAATTTAAATGAATAAATGATTAAGCAAAACATTGCACACATGAAAACATGGTCAAATGACTATGAAAACATCATAGATGAGTTGCATTTATCATTTGGATCATTTTGGTATATAACTTGTATTTTTCTAATTTTATGAATTATTTACTATTTTTCTCAATTTTAAATGATTTAATTTAATTAAAGAAAATATTAATTTTTAAACTTTATCAAATATTTTTTAAAAGT
Organism: Alopecurus myosuroides; assembly: GCA_028641055.1. Classification (NCBI taxonomy): domain Eukaryota; kingdom Viridiplantae; phylum Streptophyta; class Magnoliopsida; order Poales; family Poaceae; genus Alopecurus; species Alopecurus myosuroides. The sequence goes on along the minus strand of CM054061.1, from coordinate 121,421,113 downwards.
TGATAATCATTTAGATTATATTTTTATATTTAATTTGATATATTATTTATAGTTTTCTGAGTTATAGATTTAAAGTTATTGAATTATTAAGTTTAATTATTTTTCTGCTAATATTTGAATTGACAGGTGGGCCCCACCTGTCATATTCGTTTTAAATCAAAAAATAAAAGAAAATAAAAAGAAAAGGGATCATGACGTCATGATGACGTCATGACTGTGTCATCCGAGACCATTGCGCAGGGCTGTAACATCACTCCTGAAAGTCGCATTCCCATGTCTAATTAACCCCACACTGTCACTATGAGTGCCCTAGAAGGTACTAGAAAAACACCACAATTTCATAGGGTCATCCAACACAAGATATAAATATCATGCTAAACCACACGGTGCACACACTCCCACCTTTACATCGTGATCAAAGTGTTTACAGAGGTCTCATGAAAAAACCACTCGATTAGCATAACATATGAAGAGTAACATCTACTAATTCAACTAGAATACAAAGCTCACGATCACATAAAGATCACACCATGGGAGAGAGAGATGAAACACATAGCTACTGGTAGAGCCCTCAGCCCCGGGGGAGAACTACTCCCTCCTCATCATAGGAGACAGCAACGCCGATGAAGATGGCGGTGGAGTCTATGGAGATGGCTCCGGGGGGCACTTCCCTGTCCCGATAGGGTGCCGGAACAGAGATTTCTGTCCCCTGAAACTTGTCGGTGGCAGCGGCGGAGCTACAAAACTTTTCGTGGAAAAAGACTGATTTTCCTAGGGTTTATGCATCTGGGGGCATATATAGGCGAAAGGGCGATATCGGTGGGTGGCCAGGGGGCCCACACCACCTGGTGGGGCGGCCATAGGGTAGCCTGCGCGGCCATATGGTGTGGCTGATCCCCTGCCTCCCTCTGGGTCTCCTTTGGACTCCATGACGTGTCGGGAATTCTAAGCCATTTGGCTTTTGAATCGTCCAATTCCGAGAGTATTTCCAGAACAACTTTTCTGAAACTAAAAATAAAAGAAAACATGAACTCGCTCTGTGGCATCTTGTCAATAGGTTAGTCCCAGAAAATCGATAAAGAAGGCATAAAGTGTAAGGAAAACATGTAGCATATGGCATCAAAACAACATGGAACATCAGAAATTAAGAATACATTTATGTCGTAGCAGCTGCCTTATGGTGTGCCCCCCCTGTGGCCCCCCTCCTAGCTTCTTTGGGACTCCGTGGAACCTTCAGGAATTTTGAGACTTCCGTACTTCGAATTTTCCAATTCCGCGAATATTTACAGAACAACTTTTTTAAACTAAAAACAGCAGAAAACAGGGAACTGACTCTGTGGCATCTTGTCAATAGGTTAGTCCCGGAAATTGATAAAAATGACATAAAGTGTATAGCAAACATGTAGGAAATAACATGAAAAAAACATGGAACATCAGAAATTAAGGTTACGTTTATGACGTATCAACATCCCCAAGCTTAGTTCCTACTCGTCCTCGAGTAGGTGAACGATAAAAAACACATAATTTTTGAGGTGTCATACTACCAACATAAACTTGATCATCAATATTGTAAAAGCATATGTAAGCTGAGATCATAGTACTTTAAACACAAGCATGGTAAATAAAATTCTAACAATAAATCATAGCAATCAACTTGCATCATGAGAAGTAACACAAATAAAATATCATGAATAATAATGCACTTGAAAGATATACGTTTGTTTCAAGCATAGAGATAACATGGAAAAGTGATATTTCGTTCGTCTTTAAGAGTGGGGAAAAACATAAATGCCAGGACACCTTAAAAGTTCACGAGGAAGACTAGAATAAATAATTTTAGAACAAACAATAACACATCATGAAACAATTAATAATGTTTCTAGGACAAATGCACATTAAACTCAGAAAGGCAACTATGCTCTCTCAACCGTGCATAAAGTTAGAAGATGGAGACTCAACATAAAAGTAAAAGAAAGGCCCTCGTTGAGGGAAGCATGGATCACTCATGTGCTAGAGCTTTTTATTTTATTAAATAGAGGTATTGAAAACATTTTTTTAAGAGAGGTGTATGCTTGTGTCAATGAATGGTAAACATAAAATACAATATGTCACAAGCCAACTAGACTTCACAAGAGCGGCTCCCATTGAAGGACGCAACTGGTGTAGAAGGTCATCCCTCTTTCTCCTTTGTTTAAACAATTATGCTTTGAGTGATAAATCATGGGCAAAAATAGCGAAGATAATTTGTTTGTATTAATTTGTGGCTGGGCACCCCATTGCCAGCTCTTCTATCAATTGGATAAGTGGATGAAGCCACTAGTCCAGGGTGTGAAAGTCCAATCAAAAATTGAGATAAAGATCCTCTATTTACGTCCTCATGAGCTAAAACAGGAACACAAAACAAGAACAATTTTGAAAGTTTTAAAGGTAACACATGAGAAATTTACTTTGGAGTGGCAGTTAAATACCACGTGTAGGTAGTTATGGTGTACACATTTGGCAAACTTTCGTTTTTGGGAGTTGGATGCACGAGTAGAGCTCATACTCAGTACAGGTGGAGGCTAGCAAAAGACTGGGAGCGACAAATCAAGAGAGCATAAAGGCCATAATCATGCATAGCGACAAAAACATCAATAATCAAATCATAAGTGGTACCAAAAGTTCAAAAACTAAATGATCATAGAGGCTATAGGTGACTGGTTCGTAGTCATAAACATGGTGTAAGCATGCGCCAAGTCAACCAAATAAAACATTCAAAGGAGAACACCACAAATTTATGCTTCAATATGACAAGAACAACTCATGATTCTCTCAGTGGAACATTAAACACGCTCAGATATTAGATACAAATCATGCTACAAAATAACCACTGGTCTTTAGAATTAAAATAACTTCTAGCAGGATATGAAAAAGTCTAGCCACAGTCTATACAAGCTTCTATTTGCATCGTTATAAATTCTACTACATGCAGCGGTTTCTTTTCCCAACAAGCACCATACAAAATATGTTTTAACAAAAACTCTATAAATGATACAACAAGAAATCATGAGGGTACTCACATAACTCTACTAAAACTAACAACTCTGAATAAGAGATGCAATGAAAACATGAGCTAAACAGGAATTTTTCGCAATAGCTAGAAGAAAAACTAAGAATACTAGCACAACGAGTATTCAAATAAAAAAGCGGAGAATGTCTATCTCCAACAAAAATAATGCTAGGGCACAACTATATTATTTCAGCAAGGAAAACAAAATAAAAACAACCAGACGCTCCAAGTAAATTTCATATGATGTGACCGAATAAAAGTATAGTTTCACTAGAAGTGACCTGATAAATTGTTGATGAAGAAGGGGATGCCTTGGGCATCCCCAAGCTTAGATGCTTGAGTCTTCCTAGAATTTGCTGGGATGAACCACGGGGGCATCCCCAAGCTTTGACCTTGCACTCTTCTTGATCACATTATATCACCCTCTTCTCTTGACCCTTGAAAACTTCCTTCACACCACTATCAAAGAGTAATTCGCATTAGAGGGTTAGTGCAACAATAAAAAATCCATGAGTTTTGTATGGGAACAAGTGCTATTGATACTTTTAAACATTAGCTACAACCACTGATGTTTCGTGAAGCAAAGAAATCCACTAGACATCGTAAAAGAGAAAACGCAGAATCTACCAAAACCAGAACAGTCTGTAAAGACAAATTTTTTCGGGGCACTTACGTTCCTCAGATCGAAAAACTTAAAGATCTAAAAAGTCACGTAATGAGCCGAGGAATAAGCGCAAACAATTTCAGGTGATTCTGATCTTTCTGGATTTTTTACGATTTTTTACGGTGGGCAACAGAGATTTGTTTCCTGCGCAGAAATCCAAAACCAACTCCAACTCTCATCAGAAACTTTACTTGGCACAAATAAAACATGAAAATAAATATACAAACGAGTTTATACAGAAGTATACAATCCCTTGACTAAAAAAGAGAGAAAAACAAAGTAAAAATAAAACCATGGGTTATCTCCCAAGAAGTGCTTTTCTTTAAAGCCTTTTAGCTAGGCCCAGAAAAGTGGATTTACGTGTTTTCAAGTGAATAAGCATCGAAATTGTAATTTGTTCGAATAAAAGAATAAAAATGCAACTTAATTATCTTTCTAGGAAAGTGTTCCATACCTTTCTTGAGTGGGAATTGAAATTTAATATTCCCCTGTTTCATATCAATAACAACACCAACAGTTTTAAGAAAAGGTCTTCCCAAAACAATTGGACAAGAAGCATTGCATTCAATATTCAAGACAAAAAAATCAACGGGGACAAGATTGTTATTAACCATGATAAGAACATCATCAACTCTCCCCAAAGGTTTCTTTCTAACATTATCAATAAGAAGAACATCCAAATAACATGGTTCCAATGGTGGTAAATCAAGCATATCATACAGTTTCTTAGGCATAACAGAGATACTAGCACCAAGATCACATAGAGCATTGCAATCAAAATCATTCACTTTCATTTTAATAATGGGTCCCCAACCACCATCTAGCTTCCTAGGGATAGAGGCTTCACATCTTAATTCATCCTCTCTAATTTGCATGAGAGCATTTGTAATATGTTCTGTGGAAGCCATATTCATGGCACTAGCATTAGGACAACTAGCAAGATTTTTTAGGAAGTTAATCACTTCAGTTATGTTGAAATCATCAAAGTCGTGATCATTTTTATCAAAGGTAATCAGACCATTGTCTCCCATGTTTCTAAAAATTTCAGCACTATTATTAGGAGCATTTTTTAGGCAATTTTGCATTTTTAATAGCAGGAGTGGGAATGTTGCAAACACCAATTAATTTACCATTAATAGTAGAAGGTTTTCTAGCAATAGAGGCTTTAGTTTTACTAGTGGTGGTAATGGTGCAAACATTATCTATATTATTCTTTCTAGCTATTTCATCTTCTCTTTCCCATCTAGCATGCAATTCAGCTAACATCCTAACATTGTCATCAATTCAAATTTGGATGGCATTCAAAGTTTTTCTTTCTTTAACATCATGAGGCCTAAACTTTAGTTTCAGAAAATCAACATCAAGAGCAAGGCTATCAACTTTAGAAGCAAGAACATCAATTTTACCAAAAAATTCCTCAACAGATTTATTAAAAGCAGTTTCTATACTAATAAAATTCTTAAGAATGCTCTCAAGATCAGAGGGTACACTTATTTTGCTGTTGTAAGAATTACCATAAGAATTATTATTATTAGGAGGATATGGCCTATAATTATTGCTACCAAAATTATTCCTATAAGCATTGTTGTTGAAATTATTATTTTTAATGAAGTTCACATCAATATGCTCTTCATGAGCAACCAAAGAGGCTAAAGGAGAATTATTTGGATCAATAGGAGCATGGACATTAACAAGCATAGACATAATAGCATCAAGTCTATCACTCAAAGAGGAGGTTTCTTCAACAGAATTTACCTTCTTACCAGTTGTAGCTCTCTTAGTGTGCCATTCAGAATAATTTACCATCATATTATCAAGAAGCTTTGTTGCTGCCCCCAAGGTCATGGACATAAAGGTTCCTCCAGCAACTGAATCTAGAAGGTTTCTTGAAGAAAAATTCATACATGCATAAAAGGTTTGGATGATCAACCAAGTAGTTAGTCCATGAGTGGGACAATTCTTTACTAAAGATTTCATTCTTTCCCAAGCTTTAGCAACATGCTCATTATCAAGTTGCTTAAAATTCATAATGCTACTTCTTGAAGATATAATCTTAGCAGGAGGATAATATTTTACAATGAAAGCATCCTTACATCTAGTCCAAGAATCAATACTATTTTTAGGCAAAGATAGCAACCATTCTTTAGCTCTTCCTCTCAAATTTGAGTTTTATAATATCTCCATCTACATATTTATATTTTTGCATCTCACATAGTTCAACAAAATTATTAAGATGGGCAATGGCATCATCAGTACTAACACCATAAAATTGCTCTCTCATAACAAGATTTAATAGTGCAGGCTTAATCTCATAAAAATCAGCAGTAGGAGCAGGTGGAGCAATAGGTGTGCTAATAAAATCATTGTTGCTGGTTCTAGTAAAGTCACACAACTTAGTGTTCTCAGGGGTACTCATTTTTTGTGTTTTTGATAATTAGAAGCAAACAAGGTAAAATAAAATAAACTAAACAAAACTAAAACAAAGTAAACAGATTGGAAGTGAGAGACTCCCCTTGCAGAAATTCTCTTCCTCCCCGGCAACGGTGCCAGAAAACTTGTTGATGGCTGACGTTGGTAAACCCCAAGAGAAAGGTTGTGAAGAGTGCAACGGCAAGTTTTCCCTCTGAAAAGAAACCAAGGTCGAATCGACCAGTAGGAGGACAAAAAATCTCTGAAGGTTGATGCAGCTGAGGTGGCATGGCGTACTACCGGTTCAGCAGCAACGTGGAACCTACACAACACAATCAAATCGCATTGCCCCAACGAAGTAGTGAGGTTTTCAATCTCACCAGTTTTGCTGAACACAAACAGGTTAAACGTATCGTGTGGAAAACAATATCTAAACAATATGGAAGCATTAGAAGCAGTGTGAAAATAGTGGAAGTAGCGTGAAAACAGTGTGTGTATTATCAGTATGAGAAAATGGACCGGGGTCCACAGTTCACCAGTGGCGTATCTCTATAAAAGATAAATAACATGTGTGGTGAACAAATTACAGCTAGGCAATTCACAGAAATGAAGGCTGCACCATAGTGCATATGCAAGACATAAAGATTACTATGTTATCATGCGGGCATTACAACAAGATACATAAACCGTCATCCGGCTGCGTCTATAACTAATAATCCACCCTTTGAATGTCATCCAAACAAACGCTGGGTATTAAGTTGCAAGCAACAGATAATCGCATTAAGCAAAGTGTGTAATGTAAACAAAGTAAACATCGTTGTTTTCTCCCTAATGACAACAACACAACCTCCGTCCGTCACGATTCTGACTCTCGAGCACAAGTGCAAAGGAGGCATGAACCCACTATCAAGCATAAGGACTCCCTCTTGGAGTCACTAGCATCTACTTGGCCAGAGCATATACTAATAACGGAGAGCATGCAAGATCATAAATAACATATGCATGAAGATAAAATGATATATTGATAATCAAAAGACATAGCATTCAACATTCATCGGATCCCAGCAAACACAACATGTAGCATTACATAAAGATGATCTCGATCATGTAGGGCAGCTCACGAGATCTAAACATGAGGCATAAAGTGGAGAAGACAACCATCTAGCTACTTCTATGGACCCGTAGTCCAGGGATAAACTACTCACGCATCACTTCGGAAGAGGCATGGTGGTGTAGACCCCTCTGGTGATGAATTTCCCTCCCGGCAGAGTGCCGGGGAGAGCTCCAGAACCCTCCCGATCTCGGGATGATGATAACGGTGGCCTCGGGTGTTTCTCGGGAAAAAGTGGGATATATTTAGGGTTGATGAGTCAGGGGGAATATATAGTCGAAAGGGCGATGGCGGTGGACGCCTGACGGCCCCACACCATCCCCAGGCGCGGCCAGGGGGGCGTCGCCCTATGGTGTGCCCCCCTGTGGCCCCCTCCGGGCCTCTTCGAGACTCCGTGGAACCTTCGGGAAATCTAAGACTTCTGGGCTTCGAATTTTCCAATTCCGCGAATATTTTCCAGAACAACTTTTCAGAAACTAAAAACAGCAGAAAACAGGGAACTGGCTCTATGGCATATTGTCAATAGGTTAGTCCCGGAAATCGATAAAAATGACATAAAGTGTATAACAAACATGTAGGAAATAACATGAAAACAACATGGAACATCATAAATTAAGGATACGTTTATGACGTATCAGTAACATGTTCATCTGTTTGCTGAGGGCTACGAGCCCATCTTCTGCTCTAAGGGTTAGACGCGCAACCACCATTGGAACAAATGTTGTTTTCCACTCTTTTCCTGAAGAGTCTGATGTGCGGGACTCGGATAATGGCATCTCAGAGTGGGAGATGAGGGACGAAGATTGTGCAGAACAATATGTTCGTGTTGAGAGGAAACATAAGATTATTGAAACCGACACTGAGACTGAACAACTTAGTGATTCACAGACTGCAACTGAAGATCCCTTTATCCAAGCCACTTTGTCTTAGACTGATACTGAAGAAGCCACTTTCCAAACCACTGTTTTTGAGAGTGCAACTGAAGAAGCTTCTCTCCAAGCCACTGTCTCTGAGATGAAAACTGATAAAGCTACACATTCTGAGACTCAAGCTGAGCTACTCAAGGTTTCTCAGAGTGAAGGAGGTCACTTAGCAGACATCGATGAACGTCCGACTTCTCAGGTTGGTGGTGAGCAGTCTTTTAGAGCTAATGAGCCATTCGATTCTGAGCCTGATGGCGGCCATGATAATTCATAGGGCATTCGCTGTGACAAACCTATTGCTGATAACAATGAAGTTCTGCATCTGTGGGGCGTGACGATGTTAACCGTCACGCCGAGCCTATGTCATCTGAACTACCCCCTTCACATATCCTGTTGACTGCTCTGCTACAGCTGTCATTGATGGAGGGGCTACTGGTGCGTGTAGATTGTACGCTTTTCGGGAGACCCCAAGAGGAACGTATGAGGAGCATAGTAGCAAGTTTCCCTCAGAAAGAAACCAAGGTTGAATCGACCACTAGGAGAAAGAAATCACTTCTAAAGGTTGTTGGCGGCTGATGTTGGCATGGACGCACTACCGGCTGAGCAGCAACGTGGAATCTACACACAACACAACCAAGCTACTTTGCCCCAATGAAACAGTGAGGTTGTGAATCTCACCGGTTTCGCTGAAAACAAAGGATTATACGTATAGTGTGGAAAACAAGGATTACCGTAGTGCATATGCATGACATGATGATTACTATGTGATTCATGCGGGCATTACAACATAATTCATAGACTGTAATCCAACTGCATGTATGACTAATAATCCACCCTCCGAGCATAATCCAAGCAGACTTCGGGTAATGTCAACAATGAAAACATTGTTGTTTTCTCCCTAATGGCTACGGCACATCCCCCATCCGTCACGTTTCTGTCACTCGAGCACAGATGTAAGGGAGGCATGAACCCACTATCTAGCATAACTACTCCCTCTTGGAGTTAGAAGCATCAACTTGGCTAAAGCATCTACTAGTAACGGGGAGCATGCAAGATCATAAATAACATAAACATGATAGATTGATAATCACTTGACATAGCATTCAATATTCATCGGATCCCAGCAAACACAACATGTAGCATTACAATAAGATGATCTTGATCATGTTAGGCAGCTCACAAGATATAAACATGAGGCATAAAGAGGAGAGGACAACCATCTACCTACTTCTATGGACCCGTAGTCCAAGGATAAAATACTCACACATGACTACAGAGGAAGGCATGGTGATGTAGAGCCCTCCGGTGATGATTTCCCCTCCCAGCAGGGTGCCGGGGAGAGCTTCAGAACCCTCCCGAACTAGGGTTGACGATGGCGGCGGCTACGAAACTTTTCGTTGATGGAGTGATGTGGGGATGACTACAGGACCCGTCAAGTGGGCCTACCCGGTCCAAGGCCCAAAGCAAGACGCTACTTCGTAGCTCTAGAAGGCCCAGTGGAAGCCCACCCGCGAAACTTGCGGGTCAAGAAGGAAAGTTCCACCGACCTGGAGCTAGGGTTTGTAAACCCCCCGGGACGGTTTGGGACCCAGCTATCTATAAAAAAGCTGGGAGAACCACGCGGGGGGGGGGGATCCAATCTACTTTTGACCATGGTAGCCATAGCTCGAGATCTATTTCTCAGCTTGCGCACCCACCATTGTAATCGATCTACTCGTAATACATATCAGAAAAGCAGGAGTAAGGGTTTTACCTCTACAAGGGCCCCGAACCTGGGTAAAACTTGCCCCCTATTAGCCGATGATTGTCTCCAGCGCCCTATTCGTTCTCTTAATCGAAACTCTACCGGATTATCCGAGGGACCTGTCGAGATGACTAATCGACAATTGGCGCCGTCTATGGGAACGGCGGGCGCTGGATCCACGGCATCTTCGGCCTCGTCTTCGCCAAGCTTCAACTGGAGCCTAGGATCATCGACTCCAACGCAGCCAATCCACTTTGGGTCGCTCGTCTACGCGCCCCACTCGCCGAAATCTCGCCCGGCGTTCAGCGGACTCGAGAAAAGAGTCAGCTTGACGTTCCACAGTTTCCACTTCCACGCTAGCAAGGCCGGAATCCTGCACTTCCCCGACCAGATCGGGCTCAGCGAATCGGACTCTGAATCCATCTCAAGCCCGGCGACCCTCGAGTCGCCATCTGATGACGTTGGTCGCGACCCAGCGCCTAGCGGTGGCTCCATCCGTCGCAACACGTGCAACTTCCACACCATCGCGACTGTGGAACCCTCCAAATTCGGCGAAAGCCATCGGCCTACGCCTAGGACTCATGAGCCATATCTGTCCCAAGTCTGCATGGCAGGATCAACCGAACAACCTGAAGAAACGGAGGAAAGTCGAGTGGAGCGGGAACACATCAAGGTCTCGCGAGCCTCTTGGCTCAAAGAGAACGCGGAGGTACAATCTGGCCAGCCAATAGAAGATGGAGCCTCTCGAGAAGACCTGACCGCGTATCACTACCACCTGCTGCGGACATGCCGACTGTTGGAAGAAGCCCGCAAGGACCTAGAAGCACGGAAGGAAGCGACAGAAGCTTCGAGTGTGCGCCGCGCGGCACTCTCGAGGACTCACTCGACGAGGAACCAGCCTCCGAAGAAAAAGTACATCTCAAAAACTGCTCGCCTGGACCAAGGGTCTCTCAGCAAAGTCAGCAAATCACTCGAGACCTCCCTCATGCACGTCTATGAGGAAGGTAACGTATGCCCGACAACTCCAGCCGCTGCTACGTACTTGCAGGCGAACCAGCCGCCTGAAAACGACCTCCGCGCGCAGCAACACCGACAAGTCCAGAAGGGGCTAGGCATGGCTAGAGCAGCGATCGCTGCCCAGAATCGCAAGCACGCGACAACCTCGGAAGCAAATAAAACCTCTCGGGTCGACAAAACACCTCACTGACGCGAGAGTAAGTCGCCAAAGAGAGGAGATAAGGGATCGCCTCGCCGCTCCAGAGGAAAAGAAGCTAGGAGCCGTGACGATAGCCCGCACAACGACGACGATAGCCCGCGAGACCGCGATAGCAGCCCACGGCACCATGGAAGCCGCTCGCGACATCGCAGCAGAGAACCACGGCAGGAGGATAATCGCGACCGCACTCAACACGACGCGCGTGTAGACATCGCACAGAGCAAGGTCGACAAGGCTCGAGCTCGCAGGAACCGCGCCCGATCGCTATCTACCTCCTCTGATGAGGAAACTTGCGGCGCAATGTGCTTCAGTCGTAGCATCCGCGAGGCACCGATGCCCAAAAGATTCAAGCTCACAACGGAGGTCCCAAAGTACGACGACTCGCAAGAACCCAAGTCATGGCTTTCAGACTATCTTACCGTGGTAAAATGCCAGCGCGGGAACAAGACAACAGCCATGCAGTACCTAAACCTGCACATCGTAGGCGCTGCCCGTAGCTGGCTCGAAGGAAGACCGCGCGCGCATTACAGATCCTGGGACGATCTCACCCGCGACTTCGAGAAGAACTTCCAAGCGACATACAAACGGCCAACATCTATCGAAGAACTACGAGCCTGCAGGCAGAAGAGCGGTGATCCTACCCGCGAGTATATCCAGAGATGGACCACAGTTAAGAACACAGCGGGAAACATATCAGAAGAAGTTGCGGTTGAAGCTTTCACCAATGGTGCTCGGCGCGCCGCTTTTCAAGAAGAACTGGGACGATCTGCACCCAAGTCAACCGGGGAGTTAATGGCGATAGGAGATAGATGGGCTAATGACGAAGAGTCCCTGCGCAATGAGAAAACTTCCTCACCCGCGCCCGATGAGGACCGCAACGGCGACCGCCGAAGTAGGAAGAGAAAACACTACGACCAGGATGATCAATCAGAACTGGTGGTGGCGGAGTTCACGAGAAATCGCAATGGCGGACCCCGCGGAAATCGCGACTGGAAACCAAAACCAGAAGATAAAACCGCCGAGGAAGACCTTGACAGATACTGCTCTCTGCATCTATTCACAGATAAGCGCACGGGCAAAACCAAGGCCACTCACCTCCTCAAAGACTGTCAAAAATTCCAGGACATCCACGAGGCGTACACGAAGAAGCACATGGCCGCCATTAACCAGGGATATCCGCAACTGCCAGGAGGATACCAACCACCACCCCTGCCTCCACCCGCAGTACACTAGAACGTAGCGCTGGCCGCGCCACCAGCGCCACCCGCCACAAACCAAGGAGCTAACGGATACCTAGGACTCCTCTCAATGATACAGAAGTTCTGCCCGTCCCGCAGAGTCCAGAAGACAAACACACGCCAAGTCAACATGGCAGTACAGGCCCCACCATCCAAGACTGAATACCTGAAGATGTCAGAGCAGTCGATAACTTTCTCCAAAGAGGACCACCCTCCACGAGTGTATCGACCATGGCACGCCGCGCTCGTCATCCAGGTGCAAATAGGCAACTACAACGTAGCTCGGGTGTTCATGGACGGTGGAAGCGGAATCGACATCATATACGCGGACACACTCCGCAAAATGAACAAGAACCTGGAAGGACTCGCAGAATCAGAAACATCCTTCCACGGGATAGTACCAGGGAAGGCCGTCCGACCACTCGGAACAATCAACTTGGAGGTGATACTTGGAGACCCGAAGAACTACATGAGAGAATTCCTCGACTTTGAGGTGGTCGACTGGCCATCGTAGTACCACGCCATTCTCGGCTGAACAACGTTCACGAGATTCATGGAAGTACCCCATTATGCCTACCTCAAGCTCAAACTCCCAGGGGAATACGGCATAATAACCATAAACGGCGACTTCCAGAAGTCAGACAAGTGCGGCAACGAGTTCAACGAAATCGCGAAAACTTTCGGGATGCAAGAGGAGCTGGCAAAAACGACGGATAACTCTGTGATGCCGATCACCAAAAAGAACGCCCCAAAACTCGAGTTCATCCCAAGCAGCGACACTCGAAAACATCAAGTGCACCCGACAGAATCCGCGAAGACGGCAATCGTGTCCACCACCCTATCATCCGCATAGGAAAGCGCGCTTGTCGAACTCCTCCGTGAATACTGAGAGATTTTCGCCTGGCAGCCCTCAGACATGCCAGGAATACCCATGGAGTTCGTCGAGCACTCACTAGAAGTGTTTAAAGATGCAAAGCCAGTCAAACAGACCACCCGACGCTTTTCCGAGCCAAAACAGAAAGCACTTGGTGAAGAGGTGAACAGATTGTTAGCCGCCAAGTTCATCAGGGAAATCAAGAGATCCACCTGGTTAGCAAACCCGGTGTTAGTTCCGAAGAAAAATACTGACATCCTTCGCGTGTGCATCGACTACACATCGTTAAACAAGCACTGCCCCAGGGATAATTTTCCGTTACCACGGATCGACCAGATCGTGGACTCTATAGCAGGCTGCCAACGCCTCTCCTTCCTGGACTCCTGTGACGTCCCGAGATCGGGCACTATGCAGATTTCAGCATTTCCGCCAAAATCCACATAATAACCGATTCCAGGTTGCCACTTGTGATAACATTACAACAGTTCACGAATATTCCGCAACAACAACAGAAAAGATATATACAAGGCAACTCAAACGAGTCAAGGATACAACTGATACAATACAAAGATCCAAATGACAGCGGAAGAAACAACATAGTGTCCGACTACGGACAAGATACAAATTGGACTAAGAGTCCTGAAGATAACCGATGGCGTCCAATCCCTGCCCAGGCCAAGCCGGAGGGATTCCCAAGCTAACGTCGTCAGACTTCAAACCTGTTGACTGCAATGTGGAATATGCAGCCACGAAATGGATTCGTGGGTCAGTACGGTTAAGTACTGGCAAGTTGATAAACCATACTCACAAGATACCAGCGTAACCAATCATCACAAGATACAAATACTTTGGGTGCAACGGAAATGAAAGGATTATTTCAAGGAAGTGGCAGCGGGCTGCACTAACTAACTACAGAGACTCGCTACAACATCCGGCTAAAAGAAAGGGGATAAGATAGCGTATCAGAACCAACTACAACTACTCACCAAACAATACCCATCCAATGTTACCCCCTACTAAGGAAGCAACCCAAGGAAACTCACACTGTTGATTAAGGTGACATCATTTTATGGTGGAGGTAATCTATATTACTAGTCAAGTTATCATCGTTAAGTGTAAGTTGTCTGAGTACTTGTTAGCCAGCACTTTCACCAAGTCATCCATAACCGCGGACAACACGACTTCTCGAGAAGATTTAACCCTGCAGGGATGCACCAATTTGGCCGTACACGTAAGAATGACCCGCCAGATGGAAATGCACTTCCACCAAGCGAGGCACTCAACACAACCCAACTCTTCTTCGCATCAAGCCCAAAGAACCACGTGCTGTGCGTGCGCGGCTAATCGAGCCCCCACGAAGAAAAGGGGGACCCTCATAGAACTAGAAGACCACGCCGCCCTAAATGCCGACTACAAAAGTTCCACCCTGGCGCCAAGGGCTCGCACCTGCATATGCATGCATCAAATGGAAAGCCCGAACTAAGTGTGGCGATTTGGACGAGATGCGAATCGAATCAGAATTGTGGGGGGCGCCCATACTCGCTTCCCACATGCGGTTAGTGCGCTCATCATGGATCGGAGGACAAGACCCTTTTCCTAATTAGGGTCGACACTAGCAGGCCTCAAAACCACGCCGGGCCTCCTGCCGGTGCCTTAACATCAAATTATTATTACCCAAAACATTAACATGTTGTTGATTAAGTTGAAACTCAACTATCAAACTAAACAGGTGATAAGACGGACAACAAGACTTGAGCGCAAACAACACTAAGCATGCAACTACGACACGAGGGCCAACAAGGTAAACAAGCAACAGTTGATAGGAAGTGGAAGGAAGGCTATATCATGGTTGCAAGGTAAACATATGATAGGATCGAGACACAAGTATCGAATCAAAAGGCTAGAATAAGAACAACGGAAAGAATCGGTAACAAGTGATGAAAGGCAGCCATAGGCAGCAAGTGAGTATACTTGCCTGGAATCCAGCAAGTAGAGGTACATCCGCAGAACTTGTCGTTGCTCACATCATCTCAACGTCCTATCCGCGAAGAAGGAACGAACTAGAACAAACACCGGATGCAAAAATTACTTCTACGGCAAAAGATCCAGCATGATCAAGATATGGATGCATGCCAAGTTTAAGGATGCATCAAAGATAAACTAGTTGACATGGTAAACATATTTAAATGGGCCCATATGCAATTTGGATTGCATCTGGAAAAGCCCATGAATTAATGTTGAATTAAATGATATACAAATAACTATCATGTGAAAGTTGATTAGAATGATGCATGGATGATGAAAACAATAAGAAAACAACAATAGCTTCAGTTTGAAATGTTGTTTACCAAGTTTGGAATTTTATTTATTAAGTTACGAAATTTGGCTTCTTAAATGAGTTACACAACATTTATTGTTTTCACCCATTTTAATTGTTCAAAATAGATAACAAAATTCATATTTGGAAAGAACACAAAATTTTAGATGGAATACATATTTCATTTGTTGAAAATGGATTTAAAATGAGCAAGTTATTAATTGACAATTTTAAATGCATTAATTAAGAAATATTTGTTTTCAGCAATTTAATTTATTCAAAATAGGAAACAAAGTTTATATTTGCAAAGTTCATGAAAAATGGGATGGAAAACATATTTTATATGTTCAAAAAGAATTTAGTTTGACCAATTTATTAATTTAGCAATTTTAAATGATTTAAACAAGATTTAAATTATTTGATCAATTTTAATTATTCAAAACTGGAAACAAAGTTTATATTTGGAAAGCTTGTTCAATTTTGCATGGAAAACATATTTTATATGGGCCATTTGAATTAAATTTGGATTAGTTATGAATTTGACCAAATTTGAAAGAGTTGTTTGAATTTGAATTTTTGAAACCATTTTAACTGTTCAAAACAGTAAACAAATTGCATATTTGAAAAGTACAGGAAATTTGGATTGGAAAACATATTTGACATGTTGGGAAACAATTTTAAATGATTTAGTTAAGCATATTACCAATTTAAATGCATTAAATAAGAGGTGAAACATTTATTCAATTTAAAGGTTGCAAACCAGAACACAAAGTTGATATTCAAGTGTGGCATTTAATTTTGGATGGAATTCATGTTTTGAGTATTTAATTTGGAGCAACCATGTGAAAGTTATTAATTATGCCATTTAGTTAATCATTTTAAGGATTATTAATTGACCTTAAATTTAATTGTCCAAATTGCAGAACAAAGGTGATAAACACAAAGTTCACTGAATTTTGACTGAAAAACATATTTTACAATTTAAATTTGGAGTTTGTTTGCAATTTTTATGGGGGGTTGAAATCCAGGGACTGATCTGTGATTTCCAGGGACTTGTGTGCGAAAGAAAAACCTGGATCTGGTCAATTTGTCACCGGGGCAGAACCAGCCGCTGAGACTGCCATGTGGGCCCGAGGACACGATGGCAGCCAGCGAGGCGCGGGGAAGCTGCGTGGCACCTGGAGTGGCTGACCTGCGGGTCCCACTCCCGCGCGCGGAAAAGAACAAAAAAAGGAGGCCTTGCCTCACCCGAGATTCGAACTCGGGTCGCCTGGGGTGCAGAACGGACGCGCTGCCACTGGGTTAGATGCGCACTGGTGTTAGAATACAGGTCCGACTGAATATGATTCAGTCAACGACGTTAACTGAACTTTTGCAAGAAAGTTGCAGTCTTCAGGTTGCGATTCAGAGAGACGACGACAACGACGATCGCTGGGCTGCTGAGGTGTCGGGGCACGATGGCCCGCGACCAGAGCACGAGGAGAGGGTAGGGGAGAGGTCCGTGGGGGATGGGTGCTCACCGAGGCCTCCCTGTCGACGAGGACGTGTCGGCGACGAGGAAGACGTCAGGCGACAGGCGCGGGCGGCGGTGTTGACGTGCTCGCCGGCGGCGTCCTGGTGCCCGGAGGTGCTGGTCGTAGAGGCACAGAGGGAGGAGGCAGTGCGGGGTTTCTATTCCCGCACTCGGGCGAGCACAGCAGCGAGCGTAGCGGCGGCGGTGAGTGCCCCAAGTCCCGACCAGCACTGCGTCCGCCATGAATTCAGAAAACGCAGGAAAAATTTCAGAGAGAGGGGAGGGATCTGGGAAGGAAGTGAGAGGGTGGCGGCGATGGCTGAGGAAGGAGGGCAGGTAGGGTTAGGGTTTGAGGCTCGGGGTAGATAAGGGAGAGGGGTTTGGGTGGAGGGGACCATGGGAGGAGGTGACAGTGACATCCTCGTGGCTCTGTACGGAGGGAAGAAGAAGGAAGGCTGGGCCCGAAAGAGAGAGGGGGAGAGGACTGGTGGGCTGCAGGGAGAGGGAGATGGGCTGGGTTGTAGGTGGGCCTTGGCCTGCCTCCCCAGCCCAAGAGGTTTTCTTTTATTTCTTTTGTTTATTTTTTTTGTAAAGGAGTAGGAAGAGAGAAATAGAAATAGGTGTTAGGGTTTTATTTTTATGAAATAATAATTTTTATTGAATTACAAAACAGTGAGGTCAAGGAGTGTGGACTTTATTTTCAAAAAAATTAAAATGTTAATTTGATTTGAATTTGCTATTTGAATTTCAAATAGGGTTTCATAAGGATTTGATTTTTGAAATAACCAATTTTATTCAATAAGCTCAACCAAATATGAAACTTATTGAATTTAAATGTTTGCAAGATTTTAATTTTAAACCACAATTGGAACATGCCAAGTATGAATGATTTGATTTGAATTTGAACTGGAATTTACCATTAGGGTGTTAATAAAAGGGGTTTGTTAACAAGCATTTTAATTGATTCAAATTCAAAACTATTGAAAACATTTTGAGTTGTTTAGTTTGGAACTTCTAAATTGGAAACTTTGGACATGTTTGAAAGTTTAAATTGGTTTGAACTTTTGAGTTGTTTTTGAGAACAAGGTGCAATGCATATGATGCATGTGATGCAAAGCAAAAAGAAAAACAACCAACTTTCTAACTTAGGGCAAACACCCCAGGTGTTATAGACGACACCACTAACAAGGGATTGCGCCCTCGCAATCCACCCACTAACCCGGGAGGGGGAAAGAAGTTCGACTATCGATTCTTCATGCTTCCAGTTGATCTCCTCGACACCACTAACAAGGGCTTCTCGACACCACTAACAAGGGATTCTTGCTGGGAGTGACGACGATGTTCTTCCACCAGGAAATCTTCCGATGATCGAACCTATTAGGTTAACGGCTCAGAAAACGTCCAACCCACGTAGGATCCTAACCTTTGAACATAGACAAGAGGGGAGACTCCAAAACAAATAGGATAGGAGGAGAAATAGAATAGAGATGAGAAGAAAAACAGAATCCTAGTGAGATATTTCCAAAATAGTTTAGCAGAAAATAGTTTTTGACGCTCTAGAAACAACGACCGTTAGCAAGGTTATCCTACAGGCTTTGCGGACCCGTTGCTTCGATAACCATTCGTATCGAAACAACTTCGGGAATCGGAAACCATGCTCTGATACCATTTGTGACGTCCCGAGATCGGGCACTATGCAGATTTCAGCATTTCCGCCAAAATCCACATAATAACCGATTCCAGGTTGCCACTTGTGATAACATTACAACAGTTCACGAATATTCCGCAACAACAACAGAAAAGATATATACAAGGCGACTCAAACGAGTCAAGGATACAACTGATACAATACAAAGATCCAAATGACAGCGGAAGAAACAACATAGTGTCCGACTACGGACAAGATACAAATTGGACTAAGAGTCCTGAAGATAACCGATGGCGTCCAATCCCTGCCCAGGCTAAGACGGAGGGATTCCCAAGCTAACGTCGTCAGACTTCAAACCTGTTGACTGCAATGTCGAATATGCAGCCACGAAATGGATTCGTGGGTCAGTACGGTTAAGTACTGGCAAGTGGATAAACCATACTCACAAGATACCAGCGTAACCAATCATCACAAGATACAAATACTTTGGGTGCAACGGAAAGGAAAGGATTATTGCAAGGAAGCGGCAGCGGGCTGCACTAACTAACTACAGAGACTCGCTACAACATCCGGCTAAAAGAAAGGGGATAAGATAGCGTATCAGAACCAACTACAACTACTCACCAAACAATACCCATCCAATGTTACCCCCTACTAAGGAAGCAACCCAAGGAAACTCACACTGTTGATTAAGGTGACATCATTTTATGGTGGAGGTAATCTATATTACTAGTCAAGTTATCATCGTTAAGTGTAAGTTGTCTGAGTACTTGTTAGCCAGCACTTTCACCAAGTCATCCATAACCGCGGACAACACGGCTTCTCGAGAAGATTTAACCCTGCAGGGATGCACCAATTTGGCCGTACACGTAAGAATGACCCGCCAGATGGAAATGCACTTCCACCAAGCGAGGCACTCAACACAACCCAACTCTTCTTCGCATCAAGCCCAAAGAACCACGTGCTGTGCGTGCGCGGCTAATCGAGCCCCCACGAAGAAAAGGGGGACCCTCATAGCACTGGAAGACCACGCCGCCCTAAATGCCGACTACAAAAGTTCCACCCTGGCGCCAAGGGCTCGCACCTGCATATGCATGCATCAAATGGAAAGCCCGAACTAAGTGTGGCGATTTGGACGAGATGCGAATCGAATCAGAATTGCGGGGGGCGCCCATACTCGCTTCCCACATGCGGTTAGTGCGCTCATCATGGATCGGAGGACAAGACCCTTTTCCTAATTAGGGTCGACACTAGCAGGCCTCAAAACCACGCCGGGCCTCCTGCCGGTGCCTTAACATCAAATTATTATTACCCAAAACATTAACATGTTGTTGATTAAGTTGAAACTCAACTATCAAACTAAACAGGTGATAAGACGGACAACAAGACTTGAGCGCAAACAACACTAAGCATGCAACTACGACACGAGGGCCAACAAGGTAAACAAGAAACAGTTGATAGGAAGTGGAAGGAAGGCTATATCATGGTTGCAAGGTAAACATATGATAGGATCGAGACACAAGTATCGAATCAAAAGGCTAGAATAAGAACAACGGAAAGAATCGGTAACAAGTGATGAAAGGCAGCCATAGGCAGCAAGTGAGTATACTTGCCTGGAATCCAGCAAGTAGAGGTACATCCGCAGAACTTGTCGTTGCTCACATCATCTCAACGTCCTATCCGCGAAGAAGGAACGAACTAGAACAAACACCGGATGCAAAAATTACTTCTACGGCAAAAGATCCAGCATGATCAAGATATGGATGCATGACAAGTTTAAGGATGCATCAAAGATAAACTAGTTGACATGGTAAACATATTTAAATGGGCCCATATGCAATTTGGATTGCATCTGGAAAAGCCCATGAATTAATGTTGAATTAAATGATCTACAAATAACCATCATGTGAAAGTTGATTAGAATGATGCATGGATGATGAAAACAATAAGAAAACAACAATAGCTTCAGTTTGAAATATTGTTTACCAAGTTTGGAATTTTATTTATTAAGTTATGAAATTTGGCTTCTTAAATGAGTTACACAACATTTATTGTTTTCACCCATTTTAATTGTTCAAAATAGATAACAAAATTCATATTTGGAAAGAACACAAAATTTTAGATGGAATACATATTTCATTTGTTGAAAATGGATTTAAAATGAGCAAGTTATTAATTGACAATTTTAAATGCATTAATTAAGAAATATTTGTTTTCAGCAATTTAATTTATTCAAAATAGGAAACAAAGTTTATATTTGCAAAGTTCATGAAAAATGGGATGGAAAACATATTTTATATGTTCAAAAAGAATTTAGTTTGACCAATTTATTAATTTAGCAATTTTAAATGATTTAAACAAGATTTAAATTATTTGATCAATTTTAATTATTCAAAACTGGAAACAAAGTTTATATTTGGAAAGCTTGTTCAATTTTGCATGGAAAACATATTTTATATGGGCCATTTGAATTAAATTTGGATTAGTTATGAATTTGACCAAATTTGAAAGAGTTGTTTGAATTTGAATTTTTGAAACCATTTGAAATGTTCAAAACAGTAAACAAATTGCATATTTGAAAAGTACAGGAAATTTGGATTGGAAAACATATTTGACATGTTGGGAAACAATTTTAAATGATTTAGTTAAGCATATTACCAATTTAAATGCATTAAATAAGAGGTGAAACATTTATTCAATTTAAAGGTTGCAAACCAGAACACAAAGTTGATATTCAAGTGTGGCATTTAATTTTGGATGGAATTCATGTTTTGAGTATTTAATTTGGAGCAATCATGTGAAAGTTATTAATTATGCCATTTAGTTAATCATTTTAAGGATTATTAAATGACCTTAAATTTAATTGTCCAAATTGCAGAACAAAGGTGATAAACACAAAGTTCATTGAATTTTGACTGAAAAACATATTTTACAATTTAAATTTGGAGTTTGTTTGCAATTTTTATGGGGGGTTGAAATCCAGGGACTGATCTGTGATTTCCAGGGACTTGTGTGCGAAAGAAAAACGTGGATCTGGTCAATTTGTCACCGGGGCAGAACCAGCCGCTGAGACTGCCATGTGGGCCCGAGGACACGATGGCAGCCAGCGAGGCGCGGGGAAGCTGCGTGGCACCTGGAGTGGCTGACCTGCGGGTCCCACTCCCGCGCGCGGAAAAGAACAAAAAAAGGAGGCCTTGCCTCACCCGAGATTCGAACTCGGGTCGCCTGGGGTGCAGAACGGACGCGCTGCCACCGGGTTAGATGCGCCCTGGTGTTAGAATACAGGTCCGACTGAATATGATTCAGTCAACGACGTTAACTGAACTTTTGCAAGAAAGTTGCAGTCTTCAGGTTGCGATTCAGAGAGACGACGGCAACGACGATCGCTGGGCTGCTGAGGCGTCGGGGCACGATGGCCCGCGACCAGAGCATGAGGGGAGGGTAGGGGAGAGGTCTGTGGGGGATGGGTGCTCACCGAGGCCTCCCTGTCGACGAGGACGTGTCGGCGACGAGGAAGACGTCAGGCGACAGGCGTGGGCGGCGGTGTTGACGTGCTCGCCGGCGGCGTCCTGGTGCCCGGAGGTGCTGGTCGTAGAGGCACAGAGGGAGGAGGCAGTGCGGGGTTTCCATTCCCGCACTCGGGCGAGCACGGCGGCGAGCGTAGCGGCGGCGGTGAGTGCCCCAAGTCCCGGCCAGCACTGCTTCCGCCATGAATTCAGAAAACGCAGGAAAAATTTCAGAGAGAGGGGAGGGATCTGGGAAGGAAGTGAGAGGGTGGCGGCGATGGCTGAGGAAGGAGAGGAAGGAGGGCAGGTAGGGTTAGGGTTTGAGGCTCGGGGTAGATAAGGGAGAGGGGTTTGGGTGGAGGGGACCATGGGAGGAGGTGACAGTGACATCCTCGTGGCTCTGTACGGAGGGAAGAAGAAGGAAGGCTGGGCCTGAAAGAGAGAGGGGGAGAGGACTGGTGGGTTGCAGGGAGAGGGAGATGGGCTGGGTTGTAGGTGGGCCTTGGCCTGCCTCCCCAGCCCAAGAGGTTTTTTTTTGTAAAGGAGTAGGAAGAGAGAAATAGAAATAGGTGTTAGGGTTTTATTTTTATGAAATAATAATTTTTATTGAATTACAAAACAGTGAGGTCAAGGTTTGTGGACTTTATTTTCAAAAAAATTAAAATGTCAATTTGATTTGAATTTGCTATTTGAATTTCAAATAGGGTTTCATAAGGATTTGATTTTTGAAATAACCAATTTTATTCAATAAGCTCAACCAAATATGAAACTTATTGAATTTAAATGTTTGCAAGATTTTAATTTTAAACCACAATTGGAACATGCCAAGTATGAATGATTTGATTTGAATTTGAACTGGAATTTACCATTAGGGTGTTAATAAAAGGGGTTTGTTAACAAGCATTTTAATTGATTCAAATTCAAAACTATTGAAAACATTTTGAGTTGTTTAGTTTGCAACTTCTAAATTGGAAACTTTGGACATGTTTGAAAGTTTAAATTGGTTTGAACTTTTGAGTTGTTTTTGAGAACAAGGTGCAATGCATATGATGCATGTGATGCAAAGCAAAAAGAAAAACAACCAACTTTCTAACTTAGGGCAAACACCCCAGGTGTTACAACGCCCACTCGGGATATAGCCAAATCATGATGAAGTAGGAGGATGAGGAGAAGACATCATTTATCACACCAGACGGTCTATACTGCTACATGACGAGGCCCTTCGGGCTAAAAAACGAGGCACAACATATCAGCGCTGCATGCAAAAATGCCTTGCCAAGCTCATTGACAAGAACGTACAAGTGTATGTTGACGATATCGTCATCAAGACTCGAGTGGAGGACACACTCCTCGAGGACATCAGGGAGACATTCGACGCCCTCAACGCATACAGAATCAAGATCAACCCGACAAAATGCATCTTCGGGGTTCCTGCTGGACGGCTCCTCGGTTATCTGGTCTCTGCCTGAGGAATTGAAGCCAACCCGGAGAAAATACAGGCGATCTTGATGATGAAAGAACTTACAAATCTTCGCGGCGTGCAACAGCTCGCAGGGCGACTGGCAGCCCTCAGCAGGTTCATCGCAAGGTTAGGCGAGCAAGCGCTCCCTTTCTACAAATTGCTGAAGAAAACGGATATATTCGAGTGGACGCCAGAATAAAAACAGGTGTTCATTGATCTAAAAAGAGTGCTGCAGAGCAAGTGCATATTGGCAACACCACAGGAAAGGGAACCTCTCTACCTTTACCTAGCCGCAACAAACCAAGTAGTCAGCACGGTAATTGTTGTCGAGCGGCCAGAGAACGGAAAAGCATACAGAGCTCAAAGACCAGTATACTACATCAGTGAGGTACTTTTGCGGTGCAAACAGCGATACCCCCACTACCAGAAACTCGCGTATGGAGTGGTCCTTAAAGCCCGCAAGCTCAAACACTACTTCTAGGAGCATACTGTCATGGTGCTAAACAATGCATCACTCGGTACCATCATGAACAATCCCATGGCATCCGGAAGAATTGCAAAGTGGAGTATAGAGCTAGGCGCCTGGGATATAATAAACACAGGACGTAACGCCCTAAAATCCCAGGTGGTCGTAGAGTTCCTGAACGAGTGGACGAAGCTGCAAACTATAGGACCCCGAGAATACACGAGCAACTAGATCATGTACTTCGACGGATCAAAAAGAAACGAGGGAGCTGGAGCCGGAGTAATCCTCATATCACCAAGGGGCGACAAGCTCCAGTATGTCCTGCGACTCGACTTCCCTCCCGGCGATCCAGCATCCAACAACGATGCAAAGTACGAGGCGCTCTTACACGACATGAAGATGTCGATTGCCTGCGGAGCCACTCGATTGATGATATACATAGACTCAAATCTTATCGTGCAACAGATAATGAAGGAGTGCGACGCTGTCGGAGATAACATTGCCGCCTATCGCGACATGTACAACCTACTCGAAGGAAGTTTCAAAGGGTGCGAGCTGAAGCACATCGCACGATCAAGCAACAAAGAAGCAGATAGACTGGCGAACATAGGGTCAACAAACGCCCCCGTTCCACCAGGAATCTACTTTGAGAGAATAAGCAAACGATCAATCAAAGTAAAAAAGCAAGCAGAGACACCCGCAACAACGGAAACGGATGCCAGTCAGCAAATCGCCTTCATCGAGCTCATCCATAGCATCTCAAGGCAAGTCTTCCTGGTTGAGCCAATTTGGACGCAGAAATATCTCGACTACTTGACAAACAAAGAACTCCCAGAAGACATTTGCGAGGCGAGACAACTTGTTCGACGCAGCAAATCCTTTCGGGTGGTAAAAGGGGAACTATAAAGGCAAAGCATATCAGGAGTGCTCCAGAGGTGTATCGTACCTGAGGATGGAAAGGAACTGCTCCGCGATATACACCAAGGCGACTGTGGGCATCACGCAAGCTGGAGAGCAATCATGGGAAAAGCTTTCCGAGCAGGATTCTACTAGCTCACGGAAGCCAGAGACGCCAAAGACCTCATCGAGAGATGCATCGCTTGCCAAAAGTTCGCTCCCAAGCCACACGCACCAGCCACAGAGCTCCACATGATCCCCATCTCCTGGCCCTCCGCTCAATGGGGGCTTGATATGGTGGGACCGCTGCGGAAATCAACACCCGGAGGACACCCTCACCTGCTAGTCGCAGTCGACAAATTCACGAAATGGATAGAAGCCATGCCGGTCACATCGCAACATGCCGAGTGCGCCGTGAGATTCCTCGACTCCATCGTGTGCATATTCGGTGTTCCACACAATATCATCAGAGATAATGGGAGCAACTTCACAGCCAAGGAGACGCAAGCTTTCTGCAAGGAAAGAGGGATAACCCTCAGCTTCGCCTCGGTGGCGCACCCACAAACTAACGGCCAGGTCGAACGATCCAACGGATTAGTTTCGGCTGGCCTAAAGAAGCGGATGTTCACCCGACTATAGACAACAACAGGACATTCAGCTGAAGAACTACCATTGGTGCTGTGGAGCCTTCGAACAACACCAAACCGAACGACAAACTACACGCCATTCTTCATGGTATACAGAGCTGAAGCTGTGTTACCCGAGGACGTCAAGTTTAGCGCTCCACGAGTTGTCGCATACAGCGAAGAAGCTTCCAACAAGGCACTCGCAGAAGATATGGACGCGCTGGACGAGATCAAGGACATTGCCCTCGCAAGATCCGCTGTCTACCAGCAATCGCTGCGCAATCACCATAGTCGCCACATATGCCATAGATCCTTCGTAGTAGGTGACCTGGTGTTGCGACTCAAGCAGAAAGAGGGACACAAGCTAGAGCCACCTTGGGAGGGACCCTTCATCATACACGAAGTCATCCCAGGAGGCGCATATCGCCTGAAGAACCCAAAGACAGGCGGCATCTACTCCAACCCATGGAACATGGCGCACCTAAGGAAATTCTATCCCTAGGAGAGCACATCACTCGCAAAATAAGGTTGTACCAGCCAGCCCGAGCACATGGCTTCTCAGCCATCGAATAAAAACATGGTTTCTCAACCATAGCTACAAGGACTGTCCAGTCGCAATCTTTATTCTTTATTTTTCTTTTCTTTACATGCTAAACAAAAGGTCACACCCCAACACACGGGGGCTACACCAAACTAGCATCAATGAATCTTCGAGTGCCTACGCACGACAAAAATCTTACAAGGTAACAAGGTACACACCTTATAAACACCTTAACCGATTGAATTAACGCACAAGGTCACAAGGTACACACCTTCACACACCTTAAAACTAAACATACAAGGTATATACACCTTATAAACTATAGCTATTGCCGAGCAACCACCTCTTGAAGCAGTCGCTCAGTCTTCGCCGCGGTGAGTCGAATAATCCGCTCCGCCGCAGGTCGCACAACCTCATAATGAGGAACAAAATCTACAGGTGGCCCTTGGGTGTCAGGGAGTCGCGCCACATAATTGAAATTGACTTCAGGATGCCACAGACGCACGAGGCAAGCGCCACTTGATCACGACAAATAAGCTGCTGACGCACGCACCCTCTAACACCCCCCACCCGACGAAACAATCTCAGCAAGCCACTCAAGCTATCTGGAACAACGCCAAGGGTAAAACGCCCGATGGACCGAAGAGAGGGCCCCCCGACAAGATTCAACAAACAACTGCGTCTAACTCGCCTGGTACTGGAGGGTAGCCAAGATGAAACCTCTCCTACATTCAGACCAGAAATTGTTTGCGTGCGGTTTGGAGCTGCTTGACTCATGAATAATATGATTGTCCACCCAGTGACCCTCACACACCCCATCAGGCTCAACAACTACATGGACAGCAAACGTGTCAAATTATAAGCAGGAATAAACAAAAAGTACCTGAGGGCTCGCGGACTTACAAAGCATGCCTTTCACAACGCCCGCATGCTCCTCCATCACAAACTGTTCGCGATCCGCAACAAGTTTCTGCTTCGACTTGGCAACATCTGCCACGCCTCGCAGAGCCTTGAGCTTACGATCGCCATCCGCGACACGGTCACAAAGTGAAGCAAGCATACTAGCAGCCATAACCAACGTCTCAGTCGACGGAGCAGCTCCACTCGACGAACCTCCACTGGAATCCACCACCTGGAAAGAACAACGAAGTTTCAGAGACAACGACATACCCCACTCATCGATTTACTACACAAAATCTTCGGGTGTTCGGGGGCAACTCCCATCAGGTGAACACAAAGTAAGGCACGATAACAAAAAGCTGACACTTTCAAAATATCTTGATTGATAGAACAAAGTACAGGATACATCCCAAGGTTCATTACACATAAAATATACAGAAATAGCGATCGATCTAAGGAACTACTGAGGTAGCTCCACTCGCAGCAGGCTTTCTACCACGGCCGCGGGAAACTACCCCGAAGAGCGTCTTTGCAAGCCTCTCTGCATGATCGCCAAAAGGTCGAAGTGCTACCTTTTTGCCCAGCGCGTCTCGAGGAAGCTTCGAGTACACCTTCTCCAGGTCACCCGAGAGGCCGTGTGCCAGGGAAAATTGGATAGCCGTCTTGGCTCCGCACTCGGTCTGCGCAAGGGAGTAATTATGGAGGGGATCATCCTCGCCTAGGAAAACTTGCAGGAGGCCACCAAGAGTTGGCGGAACCAGCACATCCACGAGCACGCGTTGGTGCAGTTGCGTCAGTACTTGGCCAGCATCGCTGATGAGGAAGCAGGCCTTGTTCCCATGCTCCTGCAGCTGAGTGCACACGTTCGAGAGGGCGTCGATTCGAATCCCTCCGGGTAGCTCCAGCCCAACTCCAATAGCGCCTAAACAAATACGAAGCAGATAAACGTCAGAAAGAGAAAAGAACGAGCCGCAGCCGAAAGAAATCCGAGCATGACTCACCAGCCAAAGTCTAGGCCAAGGAACGGAGGGCGCCGATGTAACATCCCAAGTCTGAAAAATAGCCATTAGAATGTTTGCTGTCTGTTATTTCATGTTTTGCATCATGACATCATGTTGGTTGCATTTGTTTTGTTTGTTTTTCATTTGTTTTCCAACTGTTTTCATTTGTTTTCCTTTGTTTTCTATTTGAATTCCAAACCAAAATTCAAACCTTTTGTTTCATCCTTGTGATGTTACAATTTCCAAATGAATATTTCAAATAAAAACAACCATTTGTTTCCATTCAAGTGTAATTCCAAACTATTGATTTGTTTCTATCAAAAATTCATGTAATATCAAACCCCTTTTCAAATTCAATTATGATTTTCTTCCAAACAACAACCATGTTGAAATTATGAAAATTGCAAAACAAATCAATCATTTGTTTCCATTAAACTAAGGTTCAAACTAATTAAATTGTTGCTTTCAATATTTCACTTAATACCCAAAATTCATTTAAATTGCATTCCAATTCATTTAATTTTTTCCAAACAGCAACCATTTGAAAATTAATGAAACAAAACATTTCTTTTAAATCAATTTGTTTCAAATAAACTTAAGGGTTCACACTATTCAAAGGGGTTCTCTTAACAATTCATTCAATAACAATTCCATTCATTTTCAAACAAGTGGCAAATATCAAATGATTTCAAATCTTTTGGAAAAATAAAAGTTACACATGTTGTTGTTGCCCTAAATATCTCATCCACAATTTTTCTCCTAATTTTCCTAATCCTAGACCCCTCCTTTTCTTCATATGTCTATTCAGCAAAAAAAAAAATAATTGGAACAAAAGATTAAAAACAGCATGAGAGAGAGAGGAGCAGCCCATCTCCCAGCCCAGCCCAAATTCCAACCGGCCCGATATCCCCTCTTCCTCTCCGTACAAGCCTGAACGTGCCTCCCTCCTGTCGTTTTCCTCAGAGGAGAGCACCACGCCATGGTCCCCTCCTTGCTCTCACCTGCCCCTCCCTTTATCTATCCCCCTCTTCCCCCCTTGGAAACCCTAGCCTAACCCTAACCACATCTCCCAGCTAGCGCCGCCATCCCTCCTAGTCTTCCCTCCCCCGATTTTTCTTCCTCAGTTCCTGTAACCCAAAACTCGTGCACACCATTCGCCGTCAGAAGTTGGGCACGGCGGGCTTGCCACGGTCACCTCGAGATGGACCCGATCCCGGGAATGGAACCAGGGCCTCTCCCTCTCCAAGTTCACCGAAGGCATCCATGCCAGGTGAGCCCTCCAACTCGCCGATCCCCCCCCCCCTGGTCGCCGTCTGTTCCTCTCTGTCCCAGGGTTCTGTTTGTCAGAAACTGCTCACGCTGGGGCAGAAACACGTTGATCCTTCCCGATGTGAACCAGCGATCGCACGCATCCTAGTGATAGGCCTCATCGTGGTACCACAGTAGCACCTGAGATCGATCCCTCCCGTGCGCGCCGTTTTATTTTTGTGCTCTGTTCTGCTGCCAACTGACGGAGAAAGACTGCAATTGTTCTGTCCCAAATTCAGTTACACGCCGCAAGATGTATCTCTTACCCCCCGACCTGCCTATTCCATCACAACCCGCAGTTCCACCCTAGTGGCAGAGGCACCGTGCGCACAGCACAGGGGGAGGGGTTCGACTCCCCCCTCTCCCAATTAACCCAAACCTTTTGTTTCCTTTTGTTTTGGTCACAAAAACTTTCAGAAATCACCCCTAGGCCCCTGGTATCTAATCTAGAACCCTGAGATAATTTTTCTAAGTCCCTAATGGTTTAAAAATGGCAGATTTGAACCCAATTTTGGAAATTGCATAAGTAATTCATCCCAACTTCAAATTCAACATTTTTAATATGTTTTCAATACCAAATTAAATGTTCTATCCAAATATAAAATTTGTTTACTGTTTTGAATATTTTAAATTGGTGCAAAATTTGAAAACTTGTCAAATTCACTTAAATTTGCAAAATTCATAACTTGTTCATAAAAATTCCAAATTCCACAAACCAAATATGTTTTCCAATCAATTTTTCATGTACTTTCCAAATATAAATTTTGTTTGCTGTTTTGAATAATTTAAATTGCTGAAAACAACTGTTTCCTATGTATTGCAATTAAAATTGCCAAAATAATAACTTGCTCATTTTAAATCCAATTTCAACAAATGAAATATGTTTTCCATGCAAAATTAAACCACCTTTTCAAATATGAACTTGGTTATTTGTTTTGAACACTTTAACTTGTTGAAAACAATAATTGTTTGTGTGACATCTTTAAGTAACCAAATTTTCCAAACTTAATCAATGATTTCCAAAACTTGTTCCAGTCCTTTTTCACTTGCATCTATCATTGTTATTTGTTGTTATTTTGTTGTTATCATCATGCATGCATCATGCTAACAACTTTCACATAATAATTAATTGTAAATCATTTGTTTCCACTTATTTCAATGGATCTTTTCCATGTGCAATCCAATTGCATACGGGTCCAATTAAATTGTGTTATCTTGTCAACTAGTTTATTCTGATGCATCTATTAACATGACATGCATCATCCCATGTTTGTGCACCTATGTCATTATATTGATTGTTTATCTTTCTGCAATGTTTGTTTGCTTCTTCTCGGATAAACGACGACGTTGAGACCGACGATACTTTCGACATCCCTTCTAAGGATTTGGCTCAGTACCAGGCTACTGGGTTTTGCAGGCAAGTTATCACTCACATGAACCACTGTGTTCCTTTCAACCTTGGTTACCGATACTTTCCGTTGTTCTTTTCTGCTAGCCTTAGTAGTAGTTGTTTCTGTTACGAACCTATCACATGAATCCCTTAACCCTGATATTGCCTCATCTCCCTTCCTACAACCATTGTTTGAGCCAGAGTCTTACTAGCATGCTTAGGTTGTTTTGCTCGAGTCTGTTATCCGTTACGTTCTGTTACTATATCATTTACGTTGTGGGGGCTCGATGTTTAATCAATCAATCATGCTAATGTTACTATTAATAATAAATTGATGATAAGGCACCGGCAGGAGGCCCATGAGAGGTTTTGAAGCCTGCTAGTGTCGACCCTAATAGGAAAAGGGTCTTGTCTACTGATCCATGATGAGCGCACTACCCGCATTTGGGAAGCGAGTATGGGCGCCCCCCTCAACTTGACCTGATTCGC
Organism: Alopecurus myosuroides; assembly: GCA_028641055.1. Classification (NCBI taxonomy): domain Eukaryota; kingdom Viridiplantae; phylum Streptophyta; class Magnoliopsida; order Poales; family Poaceae; genus Alopecurus; species Alopecurus myosuroides. The sequence continues at coordinate 121,389,821 of CM054061.1, read as the reverse complement.
ATCTCGTCCAAATCGCCTCATTTAGTTCGTGTTTTCCATTTGCCGCATGCATGTTTTTGCGAGCCCAGGCCAGGGTGGAACTTTTGTAGTCGGCATATAGGGGGACACGGTCTTAGAGTGCTATGAGGGTCCCTTTTCTTCGGGGCTTGATTAGCCGTGCGCCCAAGGTTCTTTGGGCTTGATGCGAAGAATGGTTGGTTGTGTAGAGTACCCCGCTTGGTGGAAGTGCATTTCCATCTGGCGGGTTATTCTTGAGTGTACGGCCAAATTGGTGCAACCCTGCAGGGATAATCTTCTCGAGAAGCCGTGTTTTCCGCGGTTATGGATTACTTGGTGAAAGTACTGGCTAACAAGTACTCAGGACAACTTGAACATAATGATCCAACCTGTTACACCCAATGATTAATAACTTGACTAGTAATAGGCTGATGACACAATAACTTGATCCACCTTTAATACAACTGTGTGAGTTATCCTCGGATTGCTTCTTTGGATAAGGGGCGAGATCCAGGATGGGTTTGTTTGAAGTTATCTTTCAGTTGGTTACAATCCTCGATCTTATCTCCTTTCTGTTAGCCGGAAGTGGTAGAATCTATGTAGTAGTTTAGAGCAGCCAATTGCAGCATCTTTTATATCCCTTTCCTCCGTTGAACCCAAGGCATCTGTGCTTGGTGTTGACGGGTTACACTTTGGTGAACTGTGAGTCTTGCTTGCCAGTACGTTGTTGTACTGACCCCTTTGGGGCTGTGGTTTACGCAGACGACGTTTCCGAGGATCTCCATGGTGGCCACTACGTGGAGTATGACGACGAGACTGCTGACGAGTAGATAGCGGACCCGGGCAGGATCCGAGACTTCGTGGATGGGCTCCGTCTGTTTGTTTCCGGCCTCCTAGGCCTATTTGGTTCTTGTCTGTACTCAGACATGTTGATTGCTTCCGCTGTATTGTAATGATGTATTGTTGGGGCAGGTGCCCTCTGAATGATTGTATTTGCTATCTCTGCTCTAATGAGAGCCATTTGCAACTTATTTCAATCTTTTGTGTCGTAGAGATCTGTTGTGATATCACTTGTTAAACGCCGTTGACGTACCATGTGTGTATGGTTTGAAGTACGTCGACGGAAGTGCCTGTGATCTCTAGTGGATAGTTTACACCGACGATGGAATAGCAGAGCTTGTGTTGTCGCGCATAAGCGCAGGCCTACCAGGAAGCTGGGACGTGGGAGCAGTTATGCCCCATAATCCAAGCATCTGCTATCCAGTTCGTACGGTGAGTATCCCCTAGAAGTCAGGGTGCGACAAATGGTATCAGAGCCTGTCTGCCTGTAGGATCCCTTTTTACTGGTCGCAGTTGAGTCTAGAAACTATTTTGTAGCTATATAGGAAAAATGAAACGTGAGAGTAGGAATTCTGTTCTTTTTCTTCTTTTCCCCACCCACCCTCCCTTTTTCTGGTAAGGAAGTGTAACGTTGATTTTTCCCTTCTCATCTAAACTTTGAAGTTAGGATTTCACGTATTCTGGTTTCTCTAGGATGGTTATATCTACTAGACCATAGGAATGGAGGTGGTTGTGACATGATTTATCATGTTGCCTACTCATGATTGAGAACGGAGGCGTGTAAGACCCGGAAGCAGATCCTCTATTCCTTAAGCAGTAGATATTGATCCTCTAGAAGCCCGGATGGGTTTTCCGTAGTACCTCAGGAGTTTTGTTCTCGTTTTCCCCGATGTTGATATCCTGTTCTTCTCAACATCCTTTTCGTCCGTTGAAATCTTGTTGTTCTTTTCCAATTCAATTCTTCTACCGGCGTCTAATCAAAACTTCCTCGTAAACTCTTATCCAGTTAAAGTGTTATTTGATACCGGAGAATCACATTCCTTTGTGTCAACAATCTTTTTCACAACATACAACCCAATTCTGGTTCCACTAAGCAATCAAAACTCTGTTCACTCCCCGGGATCTCAAATGTTGACTTCCAAGATAAGTAAGAACAATCCAATTCTAATGGGAGGCCACATATTCCTCGTTACTCCCATGTTGATGATTCTGACATTGATGATTTATTCTTGGTGTTGCATTGATGTCAATAACTCTGTTCCACCCTTATTACAGATAGTCTATTCTCCAAATGAATCAAGTTCTATCCAGCTATACACCCTCGATACAAAAATCTCTTCCTTCAATTGAAAATGTTCCGGTGGTTTGCAAATTCCCTGACGTCTATCCAATGTGCACGATGTGTTTCACGTGTCACAGCTCAAGTGGATCTTTCCAAGAAGTATCCGGACCTTTTCTTTTCTCGGCAGGAATCTCGGGGCGCGATTCCTTCAAGGGGGGGCGTTTTGTAACATCCCAAGTCTGAAAAATAGCCATTAGAATGTTTGCTGTCTGTTATTTCATGTTTTGCATCATGACATCATGTTGGTTGCATTTGTTTTGTTTGTTTTTCATTTGTTTTCCAACTGTTTTCATTTGTTTTCCTTTGTTTTCTATTTGAATTCCAAACCAAAATTCAAACCTTTTGTTTCATCCTTGTGATGTTACAATTTCCAAATGAATATTTCAAATAAAAACAACCATTTGTTTCCATTCAAGTGTAATTCCAAACTATTGATTTGTTTCTATCAAAAATTCATGTAATATCAAACCCCTTTTCAAATTCAATTATGATTTTCTTCCAAACAACAACCATGTTGAAATTATGAAAATTGCAAAACAAATCAATCATTTGTTTCCATTAAACTAAGGTTCAAACTAATTAAATTGTTGCTTTCAATATTTCACTTAATACCCAAAATTCATTTAAATTGCATTCCAATTCATTTAATTTTTTCCAAACAGCAACCATTTGAAAATTAATGAAACAAAACATTTCTTTTAAATCAATTTGTTTCAAATAAACTTAAGGGTTCACACTATTCAAAGGGGTTCTCTTAACAATTCATTCAATAACAATTCCATTCATTTTCAAACAAGTGGCAAATATCAAATGATTTCAAATCTTTTGGAAAAATAAAAGTTACACATGTTGTTGTTGCCCTAAATATCTCATCCACAATTTTTCTCCTAATTTTCCTAATCCTAGACCCCTCCTTTTCTTCATATGTCTATTCAGCAAAAAAAAAATAATTGGAACAAAAGATTAAAAACAGCATGAGAGAGAGAGGAGCAGCCCATCTCCCAGCCCAGCCCAAATTCCAACCGGCCCGATATCCCCTCTTCCTCTCCGTACAAGCCTGAACGTGCCTCCCTCCTGTCGTTTTCCTCAGAGGAGAGCACCACGCCATGGTCCCCTCCTTGCTCTCACCTGCCCCTCCCTTTATCTATCCCCCTCTTCCCCCTTGGAAACCCTAGCCTAACCCTAACCACATCTCCCAGCTAGCGCCGCCATCCCTCCTAGTCTTCCCTCCCCCGATTTTTCTTCCTCAGTTCCTGTAACCCAAAACTCGTGCACACCATTCGCCGTCAGAAGTTGGGCACGGCGGGCTTGCCACGGTCACCTCGAGATGGACCCGATCCCGGGAATGGAACCAGGGCCTCTCCCTCTCCAAGTTCACCGAAGGCATCCATGCCAGGTGAGCCCTCCAACTCGCCGATCCCCCCCCCCCCTGGTCGCCGTCTGTTCCTCTCTGTCCCAGGGTTCTGTTTGTCAGAAACTGCTCACGCTGGGGCAGAAACACGTTGATCCTTCCCGATGTGAACCAGCGATCGCACGCATCCTAGTGATAGGCCTCATCGTGGTACCACAGTAGCACCTGAGATCGATCCCTCCCGTGCGCGCCGTTTTATTTTTGTGCTCTGTTCTGCTGCCAACTGACGGAGAAAGACTGCAATTGTTCTGTCCCAAATTCAGTTACACGCCGCAAGATGTATCTCTTACCCCCCGACCTGCCTATTCCATCACAACCCGCAGTTCCACCCTAGTGGCAGAGGCACCGTGCGCACAGCACAGGGGGAGGGGTTCGACTCCCCCCTCTCCCAATTAACCCAAACCTTTTGTTTCCTTTTGTTTTGGTCACAAAAACTTTCAGAAATCACCCCTAGGCCCCTGGTATCTAATCTAGAACCCTGAGATAATTTTTCTAAGTCCCTAATGGTTTAAAAATGGCAGATTTGAACCCAATTTTGGAAATTGCATAAGTAATTCATCCCAACTTCAAATTCAACATTTTTAATATGTTTTCAATACCAAATTAAATGTTCTATCCAAATATAAAATTTGTTTACTGTTTTGAATATTTTAAATTGGTGCAAAATTTGAAAACTTGTCAAATTCACTTAAATTTGCAAAATTCATAACTTGTTCATAAAAATTCCAAATTCCACAAACCAAATATGTTTTCCAATCAATTTTTCATGTACTTTCCAAATATAAATTTTGTTTGCTGTTTTGAATAATTTAAATTGCTGAAAACAACTGTTTCCTATGTATTGCAATTAAAATTGCCAAAATAATAACTTGCTCATTTTAAATCCAATTTCAACAAATGAAATATGTTTTCCATGCAAAATTAAACCACCTTTTCAAATATGAACTTGGTTATTTGTTTTGAACACTTTAACTTGTTGAAAACAATAATTGTTTGTGTGACATCTTTAAGTAACCAAATTTTCCAAACTTAATCAATGATTTCCAAAACTTGTTCCAGTCCTTTTTCACTTGCATCTATCATTGTTATTTGTTGTTATTTTGTTGTTATCATCATGCATGCATCATGCTAACAACTTTCACATAATAATTAATTGTAAATCATTTGTTTCCACTTATTTCAATGGATCTTTTCCATGTGCAATCCAATTGCATACGGGTCCAATTAAATTGTGTTATCTTGTCAACTAGTTTATTCTGATGCATCTATTAACATGACATGCATCATCCCATGTTTGTGCACCTATGTCATTATATTGATTGTTTATCTTTCTGCAATGTTTGTTTGCTTCTTCTCGGATAAACGACGACGTTGAGACCGACGATACTTTCGACATCCCTTCTAAGGATTTGGCTCAGTACCAGGCTACTGGGTTTTGCAGGCAAGTTATCACTCACATGAACCACTGTGTTCCTTTCAACCTTGGTTACCGATACTTTCCGTTGTTCTTTTCTGCTAGCCTTAGTAGTAGTTGTTTCTGTTACGAACCTATCACATGAATCCCTTAACCCTGATATTGCCTCATCTCCCTTCCTACAACCATTGTTTGAGCCAGAGTCTTACTAGCATGCTTAGGTTGTTTTGCTCGAGTCTGTTATCCGTTACGTTCTGTTACTATATCATTTACGTTGTGGGGGCTCGATGTTTAATCAATCAATCATGCTAATGTTACTATTAATAATAAATTGATGATAAGGCACCGGCAGGAGGCCCATGAGAGGTTTTGAAGCCTGCTAGTGTCGACCCTAATAGGAAAAGGGTCTTGTCTACTGATCCATGATGAGCGCACTACCCGCATTTGGGAAGCGAGTATGGGCGCCCCCCTCAACTTGACCTGATTCGCATCTCGTCCAAATCGCCTCATTTAGTTCGTGTTTTCCATTTGCCGCATGCATGTTTTTGCGAGCCCAGGCCAGGGTGGAACTTTTGTAGTCGGCATATAGGGGGACACGGTCTTAGAGTGCTATGAGGGTCCCTTTTCTTCGGGGCTTGATTAGCCGTGCGCCCAAGGTTCTTTGGGCTTGATGCGAAGAATGGTTGGTTGTGTAGAGTACCCCGCTTGGTGGAAGTGCATTTCCATCTGGCGGGTTATTCTTGAGTGTACGGCCAAATTGGTGCAACCCTGCAGGGATAATCTTCTCGAGAAGCCGTGTTTTCCGCGGTTATGGATTACTTGGTGAAAGTACTGGCTAACAAGTACTCAGGACAACTTGAACATAATGATCCAACCTGTTACACCCAATGATTAATAACTTGACTAGTAATAGGCTGATGACACAATAACTTGATCCACCTTTAATACAACTGTGTGAGTTATCCTCGGATTGCTTCTTTGGATAAGGGGCGAGATCCAGGATGGGTTTGTTTGAAGTTATCTTTCAGTTGGTTACAATCCTCGATCTTATCTCCTTTCTGTTAGCCGGAAGTGGTAGAATCTATGTAGTAGTTTAGAGCAGCCAATTGCAGCATCTTTTATATCCCTTTCCTCCGTTGAACCCAAGGCATCTGTGCTTGGTGTTGACGGGTTACACTTTGGTGAACTGTGAGTCTTGCTTGCCAGTACGTTGTTGTACTGACCCCTTTGGGGCTGTGGTTTACGCAGACGACGTTTCCGAGGATCTCCATGGTGGCCACTACGTGGAGTATGACGACGAGACTGCTGACGAGTAGATAGCGGACCCGGGCAGGATCCGAGACTTCGTGGATGGGCTCCGTCTGTTTGTTTCCGGCCTCCTAGGCCTATTTGGTTCTTGTCTGTACTCAGACATGTTGATTGCTTCCGCTGTATTGTAATGATGTATTGTTGGGGCAGGTGCCCTCTGAATGATTGTATTTGCTATCTCTGCTCTAATGAGAGCCATTTGCAACTTATTTCAATCTTTTGTGTCGTAGAGATCTGTTGTGATATCACTTGTTAAACGCCGTTGACGTACCATGTGTGTATGGTTTGAAGTACGTCGACGGAAGTGCCTGTGATCTCTAGTGGATAGTTTACACCGACGATGGAATAGCAGAGCTTGTGTTGTCGCGCATAAGCGCAGGCCTACCAGGAAGCTGGGACGTGGGAGCAGTTATGCCCCATAATCCAAGCATCTGCTATCCAGTTCGTACGGTGAGTATCCCCTAGAAGTCAGGGTGCGACAGCCGACCAAATCGCTGTCGTGATTCACACTCGCCTGCTCCGGCTGCTTCAAGACGTCCTGGGCTCCCGCGAGACTAGTAGCTGAATGCTTGCGCGTGGACTCCAATTCCTTTCGAGTATACTCCAGCTCCTTCTCAAGGTCTTTCACCCGAGAGGTAGCCTCTGCCTTCTCGGACTTCAAGCGACTAACCTCGTCTGCAGTATAGAGGGCACAATTAAAATAACAGTTGTGACCAGGAAGAAACAGAGCCAGGGCAAAAAGCGTGTGGCAGCTCACCTTTTAGGGAGAGGCCATCCTGGACAAGCTGGTCGTGCTCTCCCCGAAGAGAAGCACATTCTACCTCAGTCGAAAGAAGACGGCGCCCAAAAGCCGCCAGGAAATCAAGAACAACCTGCAAAAAATTCCTCGCAGAATTAGAGAGATATCAATTGAGCCTATACACGACTGTACACATTCAAGTATAACCTCGGGGGCTACTCCCATCGGGAGCACTGCCGTGCACCCGATAAAAACCAAAACCAAGAAACATACAAGAAAAGAAAATCTCGACTTGAGTCCATAGCCAACTGAAAGTAGTTGACCATAGACTCGGGGGCTACTCCCATCGGGAGCACTGCCGTGCACCCGATAAAGGAAAAAGAGGAAGAGAAGTTGCAGCAAAAATGAGAGCACTTTACCTTGCCCTGCGCGGTGGACAAGGGATCAACCGAGATCTCCCTGCTCGCTGACGCCCCGACATCTCTAGGCCGTCCACCCACCAAGCTAGGCATCGCGTACTCCGAAACGTCGACTGCCTTTGCCGGGCTTGGGGGCCTTCGAGTGGGATTTGCAGCTGGAGCAGGGTCCACGACAGCCTTTTCACGGACGGAGTCGAGGAAACAAACTGGTCCGCACTGATGGTCGCAAGAATGCTGCAAAAGTTAGAATTAGAAAAGAAAAAGGCAAATTTGCGACAAAGGAGAAAACACACGAAGCTCACTCATCCTCCTCATCATCATCAAGGTTGTCTGGGTTCTAGGCGGTGGAGATCCTCGACTGGCGGATGACGGGAGGAAGCACGTTGAGAGGGGTTGCTCGGATGGGCTCGACCTCCTTGACATGATCATCACTCAAGGAGTTGTCCTTGGAGGTGATCTCAGCCTCCTCCATCTTGCAGCACTTGTGACGACGAAGTTGATTGTAATCCGACTCTTCCTCCTCGTCTACCTCCTCTTGTTCAGGGCTCGACTCCGCGTCTACGGCGCTAGCCTCGGGAGGGGCCTCAACGTTGCTCGCCAGAAGATATGAGACACATTCATCCGCACAGAGTGATGGGTAGCACGTTGCCACGTCCTGATTCTGCGAAGGCAAAAAGAAGAAAACGAGATATTTCAATCGACGAAAACCCAAAACAAGAAGAAGTACAAATCAAAGAAGAAGGTTAAAAACTCACCTCAGTCGGGGGGTTCGCGGCTTCGAATGAGGTGAGAGGGCACGTCGAGTATCCCTCTCCCTTCTTCAAATTGGTGATAGCCGCAATCTTCTTGTCGAATTCTGCATACGAAAGAATGTCGTCGCACGTTCGGCTCCAGCCGTTGACGCCCCTGTACTCCCACAAGGTGGTCGGCCTCTCTTGAAGAGGCTGAACCCTCCAGCGCAGAAACACACCCGCCAGGTGTATCCTATTCAGTGGAGTTCCATGCTCCTTGTCACGGAAGCGCGCCACCTTTGCGAGTAGAGGGGTGACAACCTTGACTTCTTCGGCTGAAAGCGAATGCGTATAGGACTTCTGTCGCTTCAAAACAGCGAATGGTTGGAATTCTGGAATGCTACTCGCGCTGTTATCGACGACGTAAAACCACTTCCGACACCACCCCTGGGCTGAGTCGACGAAGCTCATCTCCAGGTAGGGGACGTCCTTGTTCGCCTGGACCCCGAAGCCTCCAGTCCTCAGTGGCTCTCCAGTTCTTTCGTCTGGCTGTTTCTTCTCCCAAAAAATCCGCACTTGGAAGATGGCCTTCCAGAGCCCCCAGTGCGGGCGAATGCCGAGGAATCACTCGCAGAGCACGATAAAACACGAGATGTGTTGTATCGCGTTAGGAGGAAGATCGTGCAGCTGTATGCGATAGACATACAACAACCCGACGAGAAAAGGATGGAGAGGGAAGGACAAACCTCAGCCAATGTGCTTCGAGAATGCGATGCGCTCGGGGGAGAGGGGGTTGGGCATCTCCTCCTTTTTTGTGGACATCCGAACGCGTTTGGAGCCCTCGGGAGGGAGCAGCCCCTCCCTCTGCATATCAGCGATGCTTTTATTCATGGTGTTCGATGGGCGCCAATCGCCCATCTTCTTCGCCGGGGCCGCCGCGGAGGCGCTCGCCACCTCTTTTTGCCGGACGCCGCTGCGCCACGCTTCTTGGCTCCTGCCATTGGGGTTCGTTTCGTGCTCGCAGAAGAGAAGGTGTGCACAAAGGAGGAAGAAGACAAATCAGAGCCGGGAAAGTTACTTTTCCCCTAAGGCCCAATATTTATACCCACGATAGGCCGATCTGAGCCGTTGATCCGCGAACATGGCACTCATCGCCACCTCCATCTGTGAAGACAAAACAAAGAGACGGGGTAGTTACCCCCGCACGATCTTTTATGAAAAGATCCTGCGTATTTACAACGCGACCAGCGGATTAACCGGAGCACGACCGCTCGTTTTCGGTCAAAAAGCTGACAAGGTGGGCCCCCCCGCGCTCTGCCTCACTTCGTCACATACCATTGGGAGCAGGCGAGTGCGCGGTGCCGTCACTGCGTACCTCACGACACGAAAACTCTTTCGTATGAGCACCAGGACGCGAAATTTCTTTCGCATGGGCACCCTGACATGAAATGTCTTTCGTATGGGCATGCCGACACGAAATCTCTTTCGTATAGATACAATGACACGAAGTTTCTTTCGTATAAGCTTCATAACACGAAATCTCTTTCGTACAAGATCGAGGAAAAGAAGATTATCTCGCTCGAAGAATTGCAAAAGATAGCACTTACAGTGCATCCAAGGTAAAATCGCGAGTATGCGGATCCCGCAACTCTACCTCACGATGTACTCACACATCATTTTAACCCCGGATCATTCGGCCGACTAGGCACATCTGGATGCCGTATTCTTTCGAGTATGAAGGTAAGACCCAAGGATCTCTCCTATGGGCCTGGAATTGCACTCGAGCTGCGTCCTCCAGTAAACTTTCCGTGTCAACAACACGAAGAAAAATCCTAGCGGACGCGCTGGGTACCCGTCTAAGTTTAAGTTCGACTTGATAAGACCTCCACGGCCCAATCGCAACAATCACCTCGCCGAGTTCGAGTCAGAGGTCTCGGATTCGTGTAGGACAAAACTGTTTTTGCCCGAGATGCAATTAATTGGCCCTGATCTTTCGTGAGAGCCAAGCGACTAAGCTGTATCCTTCTGCGAAAAGAGCCAACACAAGGCACACTTACCACTCGATACTCGAGTACATCTCATACAGGGTACATGCCCTTGAAGTCAGGCGATTAAGATGACCAGTCGCGAAATCCAGGGATGAACTTTGAGTGCTTACCCGACTATTTTCAGTCGAATAAACACTCGGGGGCAACTGACGTGGGGATGAATACATGACCCGTCAAGTGGGCCTACCCGGTCCAAGGCCCAAAGCAAGACGCTACTTCGTAGCTCTAGAAGGCCCAGTGGAAGCCCACCCACGAAACTTGCAGGTCAAGAAGGAAAGTTCCACCTACCTAGAGCTAGGGTTTGTAACCCCCCGGGACGGTTTGGGACCCAGCTGTCTATAAAAGGCTAGGAGAACCATGGGGTGGGGGGGTGGGGGTGGGGAATCCAATCTACTTTTGACCACGGTAGCCATAGCTCGAGATCTATTTCTCATCTTGCGCACCCACCATTGTAATCGATCTACTCGTAATACAGATCAGAAGAGCAGGAGTAAGGGTTTTACCTCTACGAGGGCCCCGAACCTGGGTAAAACTTGCCCCTGTTAGCCGACGATTGTCGCCAGCGCTCTATTCGTTCTCTTAATCGAAACCCTACCGGATCATCCGAGGGACTTGTCGAGATGACTAATCGACATGGAGGCTCGGGTGTTTAGGGTTTTCCCGAGGAGGATCTTAAATAGGCGAAAGGGAAACGTCGGTAGGTGGCCAAGAGGGGGGCGCAGCACCCTATGGTGTGGTGGCTCCATGCCCCCCTTCGGGTCTCCTCCGGACTCCGTGTACGTGACATAATTCTAAGACCCTAGGATTTTATTTGTCCAATTCTAAGAATTTTTCCAGAACAACTTTTCTAAAACCGAAAACAACAGAAAACATGAACTCGCTTTGTGACATCTTTAGGTTAGTCCCAGGAAATCCATAAAAATGATGTAAAGTGTATAGAAAACATGTAGCGATTGGCATGAAAACAACATGGAACATAAGGAATTATAGATATGTTTAAGACGTATTAGTTACATCAGGAGCGAGTGTACCTTCAAGCAGACCATCAATTGCAGTGCTAGAGGGCATCACTAGCCAGATTCAAGCAAGGGTTATCAACGCGAACCTTGTTTCATTTCTTAATGAGGGTACTGAAGTGCCCGCTTCGTCGGATGTTGACAAATTTTCTGCCACCCATGTGTACAAGAATCGTTCAAAGAAGAGGAAACTACATAGTGCTGCCCAGAAGGAAACTGAAATCAAACGTCTCGTTGTTAATGAGCTAGGCATCATGGACGACACGATTCGGCATTCGGTGTCCAAGAAGAACAAAGTTGTGGAGAAGGCTAGGCAGGACGGTAAAGCCGCTTAGAAGAAAGGGTCACCGATCAGGTACCAAAAATAGTAAACAAAATCTTGAGTGCGTTAAATTTTTGTTAATAAAACCTTTATGTGCAACACATCCATGCTGATTATCTTAACAATCTGTTGTGGGTGATTATCTACATTCCTTGTGGGTTCTGCATATGTTTAGCATTGGTAACTTTATTTTTTTTCATGGGTAACTTTATTGTTTTACTATGGGTAACTCTCTATTTTCTACGTGGGTAACTAGATCACAAACATTTGGTGTAGTTTTATTTTTTAAGGTGTGCCTTTGTTTCTTTCTTTCTTATGCACTACAATGTTTTTATTTAAATTATTATGTTTCTCGTTTTATTCCTATAGAATGTCTACCTCTAATACTCTTCGCGCTACTAGGGCATCCCCTCGTCTTGCAAAACTGAAGTCTGCAACTGATGTCCCTACCGTGGTAGGCTCTGAACCTATTATAGATCTGGATGCATGTACCCCTGCAGTGTCGCCTTCCCGTGAGCACTACATTGCAGGTAACGAGTGTGTTCCTTATGTGTGTTTTCATTGTATTGAGCCTTATTTTTTGTATACACCATCTTTGAAATGAACCTTTTAGATGCATATCTAGGAGGACATTCCAGCATATTGACTACTGGTACACCAGCCATCCCTGTTGTTACTGCTGGTGTTACACCAATCTTAACTGATGTTGTCGTTACAACTGCCGCAAAGATTGATGCCCCCGTGAAAACCGTTCCTTATGTTGATGCTCAAGGAAATTTCTTTGTCTCTGCTTCAACTCTCTTTAAGGATGAGCACCACAGAATATTCCGCAAGTTCAAGGTGTAATTGATGGATCAAAGTTTGCCAATGATGGTGTAGATGAAGTACCGTCTGAAGAGGTTATCTGTGCTGAGATGGAAGAACCAAAGAAATTTTCTGTTAGGAAACTTGTCAATGACATAGATCCACCTATGTGGAACTTTTCAAGCCAGTCACATGTATCTGTTCCTATGCCATCTATACATGTCAGTGCAATTACCGCTGCCCATAGAAGTGTCCCACCTCCAGCCACAACTAACTATGTGCCTTCTAGTGGTATTGCCATTTCTGGTGTGGCCACCACCCCTCCTCAAATTCTAACTGCAGTTCCAATTACCAATGCGTGTGAGGCAGGGGATTTATTTCATATATTTTATGGTGATGAAGTCATGCCATTGTCTTGGGCGCCCCCGGTAACTTTCATCAATGCCTTGTTCTAGTTTTTTGTTATCATTTTTTCCTGTGTGTAAGAGATAAATGTTTTTTGGGGCGTTTTCTATATGTGCTATAATGAGTTGGTTGATGTTTATTTTATAATTTTCCAACAATAAAAATGTTGGTTGAGGTTTGGGCTTTTTTTGTGTGGGTAATTTACATATACAATGGTGGGTTACTTGTACGTTTTATGTGTGATAATTTAGTTTTAAACTAGCTGGTAACCTGCATGATGAATGGTTTTATTTTTAATGTAACAATTTGCATGCACAAATTTCACCACGGGGGTTACTTGTATGTTATTTGGGTGGTAATTTTATCACTTTTATGTGGGTAATTTTTATTTTTATTTTTTATATGTGTTTGTTTTTGTATTAGTTTTGTTCCGTTGTTTTATATTTTTACACCAATCATTAATTCTGCTGTATGTTGGGAGAGGGAGGGGGTGTTGCTTGTACATGATATTTATTGGATAAGGGGGGTGGGGTGGAGGGGGTTGTAGGGGTGCGGTTTGGTTGTGGTTTTGGGTGAGGGAGGGGTTAAGTGTAACTTATACAGGTACATATTTTTTTTTCCATGCAGATGTAAACGTGGCGTTTGTGGTCTCCGTGTCACCTTTATTTGGTACGACATCCAATGATGTTGTCGGGAAATCTGGCGATGGATCTTAACAAAACCGTCATAATATATGAAGCCCCCATATTTCGTGTTCTCAAGTTATTGATGGCGGCTGGGCGACGGGGGTAGTGTTTTCGTTGGAAGTTGTTTTGGTATCTGCGCATGGAGCTTTCTCTGTTTGTTATGGCGGTAGCAGTAGCCGTCTATAGACTTTTATTTACTATCCGTGGTTCCCTCATACATTTTAGCTGGTTTGTAATAAGACATATTTTTATCTAAATGTTATCTCTGTCTGAATACTACGAAGTTTGTGTATAGATGTTTTGAATTCTGGTGCTGCGTTATTCTTGCCTTTTTGTTTTTATGTACATTCTTCCATTATCGGCATTAAATATGTGGTTATGTCTGTTTTCCACACGGGGTAGCTGATTTTTATATTTTTCTATTCTCTTCTCTGATTTGTGATTTGTATGTAGCTGCAAATGAGGCAACTCATGTTGATAAACACATAGTACCGCCAAAGGATGAATCTTTCATTATATGCCTTTATGATTTGCTGGCTGAAAAGCTTGGAGGCCGTTCTCTTCACAGATCAATTGAAATCAATATGAAAGATGGTGATGTCAAAGGTAAAGCATCTTAACTCGTTTTTATGTTTTCTACATTTTTTTAACCATCCATTGACATGTTCCCGTTTTCTCTTTTTCTTATGAAGATGGAGTAGTTTACTCAACTCCGGCCGTTCCTGTAGCTGTACGCACCAAAGATCCTGTTAGCATTACACCGAGGACCCGTGTTCGTATTGTTAGTGTTATCCAGCCGTCTAGAGTCCTTTTGCCCCATATTCTTAAATTACTAGTTCAGAGCTTCAAGATTCAATCTATGAAAATGTTATCATACACACAAGGGCCTCAAAGACATCGAGGATTAACGACTATAAGTTATCGCAACTTTTTGTGTTTTAATTCATTTTTTATTCAAACTTTCTATGCTATTGGGGTTTGTCTTCATGTGGGTAACTGTTGTGATAACAACCGTGTAACTTATTAATATGTCACCTGGTAACTTATGTGCACTAGGGGTGTGTAACTCTTTCTTGAGGGTGACTTTTTAACATAACACTTTGTGTATTTTTTTTTGTCAATTTCCCAGTATAAGAATTCTAGACATCGATAATATGTGGGTAGACACGTTGGAACTAGCTGACAGTGTTAAGCCAGATGGTCTTCTTTAAAACACTGTTGCTCAAATCCGTATATCCGTTCTTCAAGATTCTTGTGCACCAAACAAAATCATATTTCCTTAAATTGTGACATCCTACCTTCTGCAAGGAAAGTTCAATTCAAATGTTCTAAAGAAGCACTTCAGGAAGGATGTATCGTACAAGCTAAGTCACAAAGAGTTGGTATGTGTCTGTTTTTGTGTAATATTTTGTTTAGCACTTCACGAATGTCACATCACACGTGTTTCTATATGTTTTATTCTACACCAAATGGTTTTGTAATTGCTGTGTCATTGGATTTATGTCATTGCTGTCACTTTTTGACCGTGCGGTCTTGATAAGTTTCTTTAGTGTGTATTAATTCTTGCTGCAAACCTTTTGTCGTGTTTTTGTAGTATGTTTTTCTTTTGCAGTTGTTTATTTTGTGTACTTGTTATGACTTTTTATCCATTTTTTTCTTAACATGTTTCGTATTTACTTCCATTTTCTCCAGCTTTTGTTTCCGATTCTTCAAAATTTTGGCACTAAGAATTATACTTTGAGGCATTGGTATATGTTCTCCGTCAATTTCCCGGCAAAAAGGTTCGAGGTTCTGGACTTCTTACGTCGTGAAGGTAGCGTCGATCTGATTGAGCATGCCAACGATCTGGTTCAAGCAATCAAAACAATATATCGTGTTAATTATTCAGATACTACAAGGAGTATTGATGATTACGAGTTGATGTATATTCCTACCCAGAAGCAAGACAATGGGTTAGTTTTATTTTTGTATTTTCTTTGTTGTTCAAAGAGCTTACGGGTTCGTTATGAGTTGGTTGCATTTTTTCGCAGTACTGATTGTGGCTTTTTCATGCTCAAGTTCTTCGAATTGTGGAATGGCAGTGTGGTGCATGCTATATCATGTGATCAAATCCCTGCATTAAGGAAGGTTCTAACGGCTACGTGGCTACAGCACCCGCGCAACAAGTTGAAGATATGGAAGCATTTACTGGACAAGAACTTCCCTTGAGGTAATCTAGTTCTCCTTTTTAATTACTCAGTTTATTTTTTTTATATTTGTATGAATTCCAGTTCATGTAATTTAGTTTTTTGATTGTTTTTCTTACTGGGGTAACTTTGGGTCTTTCTGTATGATAATTTCTAGGGAAATTTCATGGTTACTTATGTCATACACTATGGGTAACTTGATGTTTTTGTGTGTGGGCAAAGTATGGATCTTATTTTTTACCACTGGATAACTTATACATTATATACATGTCAACTGTTACTGATAACCTAGGGAAACTTATCTTTGTACCGATGGGTAACTTTGTGTGTAAATGAAACGGAGGAATTCAAAGTGCTGCTATGTTTATCAAGTATTTTTTCATGTTAATCAAGCAAAACCAAGTATCATACATAATAATTTTAACAAGCATAATCAAGTATCACACATAGTAGGACATGTAGATAATATCATTGTGCGTTACATTGACTGAATAAAAAATCTCACCATTTCTACATCAGGTTGCCCAACATTTTAAGCCTATCGGGGCACTTGCGCTTTGTATGTTTTGTCGATTTACAGTGGCTACAATGTCGCATTTTCTTTGCAAATAGATCAAGCGGTGCTTTATTTGCTATTTCATGTGGTCTCCCTCTTGTGTTTGACGTTGGTGGGTTCTGGACTTTTCCGGTACATGGTATATTAGTTGTTGAGTTGCTGCTCGTCTGTACGGTTGTACTGTTGCTGCTCGTCTGTACGGTTGTACTGTTGCTGCCCACCATTTGCACTCTTGATGTGTCAATTACAATGTGTGCCCCTGGGGTCTATTGCATGCTTGCCGTTTCGATTGCCATGTGTGGCACATGTGTTGTGGGAGCACTTGACGAGGGCATAGTTATTGCTGCTTCCTGAGCCTCTTTTGCTTTCTTTTCCTGCTTTTTCAACAGCTCGGCAACGTCACGTTGCATAGCCTTCAAGTAGTTCTTAATTATATTCCTCCCATCACCAGACATGTTTGCCACTTTTGATATCTTTCTAAATTCGTCCCTTTGTGTTGCTAATTCCATCATAGCTGTTGCATCTTCTGGCATTCCTCGCCCGCTAGGATGATCTGAGTCACCTGCTTCTGTTGCTTCTCCAAATACATCTGTCGTGGTGGTGTCACGGCAGATGCCATAGGATGGCTAAAGATGTGGGGACGAAGGACGCTGGAGGTGCTCGGGGAGGGATCACGCGACGAGTAGCCGCGTGAGGTGAGAAGTAAACACTGCAAACAACACGATCTACCCAGGTTCAGGGCCCTCGTGAGGAGGTAAAACCCCTACTCCTGCCTTTCTCTATGTATTCTGGTGTCTCACCGAGTAGCCACAGTACAATGTTCGTGCAACCGAGTAGCCACTCTTCTCTCTACGTGATGAACTAGGTCAAGAATCTAGGGTTTCCTTGTGTCCCAGCATGCGATCTAGGTCACGATGTGTTCGATCCTCGCGCAGGAGGCGGCGGGGCACCTTATATACCTGGTGCCCAGCCGGATACGTCCAAACATGGACAAGTGTCGACATAGTGTGCACATCGTCCTTCTTCCGAGTTCCCGCTGACAGCTTTGGTTCCTAATCTTGGCCGCATCCGGAAAGTCGTTGGGCAAAACCAAGGGGACAGTCTGGTATCACTGTGCCTAACACAGAGTAGGGCCCCCTTATCCTGCGACGGCCTGCTTCCATGCTGTCACTGTCAGGCAGGCCGGTCCCAGATGAACAGTAGTTCGAATAGTGCCAAGTACGGACCCGGGATACGCGGGATCCTGTGTCAGAACGGCTCCTTTGACTTCTGGCCCGAGTAGGTTCCCGCCAATTTTACTCGGGCCAACTCTTCTACTCGAATGGACAGAACTTGATTGATATCTCCTTCTGGTCATCTTGAAGTGAGACCGAGTAGCAGTCGACCGGGTAGCAAGTACCGGGTAGGCGGCTACTCGACCAAACCTCTCTTCTGACAGTTTCCTTTACCACTTGCCTTTACCCTACTCGGGGGTAACCCCCCGACAGCAGTCCCCGAAGCTGGTAGAGTCTCGCGAACTCGTTCACTAGGCTCTGCCAGCTTAAAACCAATCTTCGTAATAACACCTTTGAACTTCAAGATGCCGAGTAAAAACTCCGAGTAGCACTCTGGAAAGTACCTTGGGTCTCCTCTTTTCCGAATAGGGCTAGTTTCCTTCTCTGTGTCCGAGTAAAAGGACTTAGAGAATTTCTTTAAGCAGAGTCTCTGCAGCGCAGAGCACAATCCAGCCTTCCGTGCCGCAACTGGACACGTGTCAAGCATCCGCGACCCTGACGTCTCGTTGCCCAGGACACGACGTGCCACGCGCCCAGTTTTCACGGAGCGGGCCCACCGGCTCGTCATGTCCCATCAAGCGCAGTAATAGGCCACGATCTGGTCGTGGGATCAACTGTGGCCGTTCCGCGCGCGTTCCGCGCTTGCGTGCGTTTCTATCCGGCCACAGGCCCCACCACACGAGTGTTATGGCCACGATCGATCCCACTACCCCGATGGTAACGATAATCTGAGGAGAGGGTATAAATACCCCCATCGGTAACTTCCTCTTCTCCTACCTCCGTACTTTCCTCTTTCGCCCCTCTGTTTCTTCTCCGCCGCTGAGCTCTCCACCGCCGCGCAACTCTTTGCGCCGCCGCGGACTCGTTTTCTTCACCAGATCCTTCCCAATCTTCCACCACCTTCTCGCTTGCTGCCATGGCTGCTCGCGCCGGTTGGGCTGGTTCTGATGTTACCGTCGATGACTGCTCCTGGCTCGTGAACACCCGGAGGGTTCCTCCCGGTGTTCAGTGCCGGCCGTCCGACGGCGAAATCGTTCCGGCCCCGCGGGAGGGCGAGCATGTCGTCTTCCTCGCGCATTTTGCGCGAGGATTTGGCCTGCCAGCTTCCGATTTCCTCCGCTCCTTCCTGGATCACTTCGGTGTTCAGATGCACCACCTCCCTCCGAATGCGGTCGTCTTCCTCGCCTATCATACCGTGGTGTGCGAGGCCTTTCTCGGCGTCCGCCCCACGGTACAGACATGGCTGAAGTACTTCCATCTCCGTCAGCAGAGCAAGGGGAAGAAGGATGGCGCGGCCACTGGCAGTCGGGTAACCGACACCGGCAGCGCCATGATGCTGCAGCGGACGGGAACCAACCACCCTCGCATTAAGGGCTTGGATTCCGTCCGTATGTGGCAGAAATCTTTCCTTTACGTGAAGAACATCCCCGCCACGAAGGGGGACCGGTGACGGACCGTATCAACCTGCCCGCCTGGAGCAACCGAGCTCCGTCTGGGCAGAACTGGATGACGAAGCCCTCCAACGACCGCAACGCCGTGCAGATGGAGGAGCGGCTCGCTGAGCTGATCGGAGAGGGCCTCAGGAGCGATGACCCCGTCGCCTGCTGGATCAAGAACCGAGTGCTGCCTCTACAGCAGCGCTCCCATCCAATGTGCTACCTGGGAGGCCCCCGCGATTGCACTCGAACGACCATGTTCGAGCTCAGCAACGCGGACGTCGCCGAGCACGCGAGGTCCATCCTGACCACGGGCCTCCGCGATGATTGGGAGTATGGGTTTACCCCCTTCAGCCGCACGAAGCCGATTCCACGGGTACGTTCCCCTTTCTCTGCTTCCAGTTTATGCAATCCGAGTAGATATTCTCCCCTTCCTACTGCTACTAGCCATTGTATTCCGTGCCGAGTAGAGTACTTATCAAAACTGTTTAGGCTTAGTATGCTTGATGTTTGCACGCCTTGTCGGGTAGCATACTTAGGAGAAATCTTTAGGCTTAATATGCTTGATCCTTGCACGCCTTTCCGAGTAGGATATTCAGCAAATTTCCCCAGGCTTAGTATGCTTTGTGTTTGCACGCCTATTCGGGTATAGTGCCTTCGTGCTACTCGGTTAACTTGCGACACTTCCCTGTTCTTCAGGTTCTCGACCGCCAGCGAGCTGAAAGCTGCGAACGCTTCGAGGGCAATTGGTCAGATGACCGAGAAGAAGATGACCAGGCCTCCCTCGAGACCGCGGATCAGATCAATCTTCCTCATTCCCCTTCGACAGAGAAGCAGCATGCCGAAACGTCTCTCCGTGATTGGTCCGATGACGAGTTAGAGGGTAACTGAATTCATGCTTTTTGTCTGCGAGAAACACTGGCCCTTTGCCTGCTGTTTCTGAAGTTTTTTTCTTCCTCTCTATTTCACAGATGCTGCAGATGCTGAGGATGATGACGAGGATGAGGATGAGAGAGCCCTTGAGGCTAATCCTCTATCCGTCGCCGCTCCTGTTACTCGCAAACGGACAGGTAGTGGCGCCTTAGAGCCCCCCGCCAAGAAGAAGAAGCCGACCGAGAAGAAGATGAAGAAGGTCGTGAAGAGAAAGAAACCAACGATTCCTTCCCGCCAGGGGTAAGTTTCTTCTCGGTTAATTTCCAATCTTCTTTGCTTCACTATTTCTTCTTGATTTCCTTTGTCCTCTTCTTATTTCTGAACGCAATTTCCTCTTCAGAGCCCCCTTGAACGCGGACGCCGCTCTCGCGTCCACTGAGACCCAGAAGAAGACCGCCGTCGACGTCGACAACTTAATCGACCTCGACGACGATGAGAATACCACCGCCAATGCACAACCACAGGGCACTGATGCCCAAAGCACCGACCCAGAGCAGCAATCCCGCGTCGAGCAGGAGGCGCAGGACACTGCTCATCAAGAGAAGCCACCGTCTCCTCCGGCCAACACCGCCGAGGAGAACCAAGATCAAGAGATGCATGATGACGCCGCCCTCGAGCGGCCAGAAGCAGAACAGGAGCAGCCAGCCACAGGGGGTGCTGAGCAAGAATATCCTGCGTCCCAGGCGCGGGTGGAAGCAATGGATATCTCCCAGCCAGATCCTGCTGCTGAACAGCGGGTAGAGGACGCGACTGGGCACTACCCTCTGAGCGACGTGCAACCAGACGCCGCGCAGAGTAGCGCCCAGCCAGATGGCGCATCAGACAGCGCGCCCCTGGCGCCACCAACTGACCAAGGTGGCGCTCAGCTAGACTCCTCCCTGGTGCCGCAACCCAAAGCCTGAACCGGCCCTTCAGCCAAGCCGGTTACTAGGAAGAGTGCCCAAGATGCTTCCGAGAAGGAGGCAGCCGAGAAGGAGAGAGCTGAGAAGGAGAAGGCTGAGAAGAAGGAGACCGAGAAGAAGAAGGCCGAGAAGCCAATCTCCGAGAAGCCAACTGCTCAGAAGGAGAAAGCAAAGAAGAGAGCTGCCGACAAGCCGCCGCCGACGTCAGCTGGCCAGCCCGGTCAGCTGGTTATTCGCGATTCCGGCGCGGTTGCAGCCGCCGCCGCTGCAGCTGCCGCCGCTGCAGCTGACCAACCCTGCTACCCGGATTACATGGTGAAGGTTAGCCAGCAGCACCAGATCGGCCTTTCCCCCCAGGATCGGAGTCTCGCTCTTCAGAAAGGGAGAAAAGCCGTGGCAGTGAACGCCAGGCCCCCGGCCCCAAACCAAGACAGGTCCGTCTCCATTGCTTCTCGTGGATCTCAAGACCAAGCGATCACGTCCCAGAGCCTCGAGCAAGTACTCGACCTGATCGGCTTCATCGACGCCAAGTGGGACAGCAAAGTCCTCGGCAATGCCAACTGGAATGGCACCGATCTGGGCGACATCGACCACATGCGCGTTGATTGGAACAAGGTGGACTTGGGTTATAAACCCATGACCGTCTCGACCACCTCCGCTACACTCGCTGCCAAGATGTTCGTCCACCGCAAGAACGCGGAAGATCTCGAGCAATCTTACGCGGTAAGTCTCAACTTATCCTCTCCGAGTTGCATTTTTTCTCCTCTTCTACTCGCCTCCCTTTTTTCTTAACCATCTCCCAGTCCCCGAGATTCTAGCCGAGTAGGAGGATGCTCTCTCGAGTAGCCGCCTTCTCGGGTTGAATCTTTACTTCTTTGTCTGATTCATCTTCTTTTTTCTCTTCTCAGAATAGCGTACTGAAGCGGACCAACTTGCATCGTCAGCTACTCTGGAACCATGCCGTCGCCAAGAGACGCATTGCTGCCTTGGAGAAAGAGAAAGTGAGCGCCGAGGAAGCCGACAAGGAAGTGATGAACAGTACCATGAAGCTGTCTGAGGTGGAAGGTACGCTTCTTGCTGCGCGGTTCTTGCGTTTATTGTTTACGCCCGCTTCTGCTTTCTGCGTTAACTGATTTGACTCTGCAGGGAAGTTGAAAGCCCTGGTTGACGAGCACGAGAACTGCCGTGCCTTCGTGGAAAATGGCCAGGCCACCATCAAGAGACTTGAAGGTAAACCACCGTCTATTCGGCTTCTCCTGGGTTTCTTTCTTTCGCTTCTCTGCTAACCGTGCTTTGCTCTTTTCAGAAGACCATAAGAAATTTGCTGAGGAGCATCAAGACTGCCTCAAACCTGCTGAGGTGCAGCAGCAGCTGTCCAGCCAGGCTGTCGAGTTGCTGAAAGGGCATACTACCGAGATGGAGCAGCTCCAAGTCTAGCTGCAGACTGCGCTCCAGGATGCTATCAAGCTTGGTGACGAGAGGGACAGAGTCATCGCCGAGAAGGCAAAGGTTGAGACAGCAGCCAGGGACAAGGTGAAGGCCCTTGAGCAGGAGTGCGAGATACTGAAGAAAGCCAATGCTGGGCTCTTCACTCAGCTCGAGGAGCTCCGCTTGATTCAAGAGAAGCACATATCCAACGAGGAAGCCTGGAAGACCCAGCTGTTAGGGCTGCGCCATGATCTGAATAGTAAGTACTCCCTTTTCTCCGCTTCTCCGCTACTCGGCTGCTCCTTTCTTCTCTGCTTCTCGTTTCACGCTTCCACTCTGTTACCGTTTCTGATCTTTTCGATAGCTCTTGCAGGAATCTTTCCCAACCTTGAATCTTCCAGCGTGCCTGCCCTGGAAAAGGCCCGAGCAGCTCGTGCTGCGAAGGGCGAGCCTATGGACACCCGAGCAGAGATCGAGGAGAGCATCCTGATCATGCAGGAACAGTGTCCCCGGCTAGCGGGCGTGGGCACCGAGTTGGTGCGCGTCGCCTTCGAGATCCATGGAGTCTTCTGGCCTGAGGACTCCGCGCCGACAACGATCTCCGGGCTTGCCTTGAAGCTGCAGCGCGTGAAAGCTGAACTGAAGAAATGGCGCGCCTCGGGAGCTCGTGCAGGTGCTGACATGATGCTGCTCTTTGTCACCTCCTGGTATGAAAATCTCAACATGCAGATTATCCGCGAGATGCGCCGAGATTCCAAGTGGCAGAAGAACCCCGACTACGTGGCTATTTGCCAGATAGTCGCTCACGAGGTCGCTCAGTATGCTGATACTGCGACCTTCATCGACGACCTCACCGAGCCCGACACCGAGGTGGACGAGGGCGAGGAGGAGGATGAAGATGAAGAAACTGACACCGATGAGCTGGACCTGAGCGGCTTCGACTCTCCGGCTGTCAAGGACGGGAAGGGGAAGGCCGTGGTCGTCGCGGGTAGCGATGAGGAGGGCGAGAACGAGGAGATGTCAATCGACACCGCCGCGCTTGAGTTCGGCACCTCATCAGGAGCCGCCCTTGACGACACCGTCAACCTCCGCGCTCCCGAGACCGGCTCCGCCTCCGCGACAACGCCCATCTCAGTGGCCACTGCAACTTCTGAGCAGTTCACCACCGAGCCTGACGCCGAGAAAGCAAGGACTGTTGGTGCCAGCACAGAGGCGGACGCCACCAAGGCCACTGATGAAGACGAAGCAGCCAAGGCGAGCACCGAGAACACCACGTCGACCTGAATTTGATTTCTTCCTGCAAACTTATCGCTTAAACATTTATCAGATCCCCGGGATGCCGGGTGCAGATGTATCAGACTATTTTATTCCGTTGCTACTCATTTTTATTCCCACTTGTTATGTTTTATTTAATCAATTTGAGCAGTCCTGGCTTAGTGCCGGGTTGCGTTAGTATACGAGTCCCCGAGTTGCATTTCTTATTCACTCTCTCCTTTAGTCTCAGCTCTACCCGCAACTTGTTGCTTTTTTGGTATTCGAGTCACAAGAGTTAAAGAGCAGAGCTGCAAATACTTAGCCGCTTAGAAACAATCATAGTAACGCAGCCCACCACTTAGCCGAAAAGATAAGACACAGAACGGTAATAAAAGCACCCTACTCGGTTCCTGCACTCTTCCTTTCCTTAGTAATTTTTCCTGTGCTCATGGACCTTTTGCTTGTTCTCTTGCTTGCCATGAAGCCGGGTTTCGGACAGCAGCAGAGTCGAAGAGTTGGCATGTAGGTTTAAACACAGTACTCAATGTACCTTTGAATTTTGAAGTAGAGCAACCGAATAGGCAAAAGATAAAGCCGAGTAAAAACACTTAGAGCAATTTTGGACAAGGGCAGTCCCCGAGATCAATTTCAGATTGCAGAGTAGAATTTCAACTCGGATAAGAGGGTACATACACATCTTTGCTCACGAATGAAAACGACGGAGTAGAGCTACATTCCAAGGGCGCTTGGTTTCCTCTCCAGCTTTATCTGCCCTGTTCGCCTGTGGTGGGCGTGCATCTATAAGATAGTAAGCATCGTTGTGCAGCGCTTTGCTCACAATGAATGGCCCTTCCCATGGAGGAGACAACTTGTGCATCCCGGCTGTGCGCTGCACAAGCCTAAGGACCATGTCTCCTTCTCGGAAAACCCTTGGGTTCACCTTCCGGCTGTGATAACGCCGCAGGTTTTGCTGGTAGATAGCCGAACGTGACAGAGTCAGCTCTCTTGCTTCTTCAAGCAGGTCAACGTCGTCTTCTCGAGCTTCTCTCGCCTCCACCTCAGTGTAGAGGGTTACTCGGGGGGAGTCATGCTCTAGGTCTATTGGTAACACGGCCTCAGCCCCGTATACCAAGAAGAATGGCGTGTAGCCGGTTGACCGGTTAGGGGTAGTCCTTAGACTCCACAACACCGCTGGCAACTCGTCTAGCCAACACCCAGGTGTTTTCAGCAGTGGCTCAATCAACCTTGGCTTTATGCCTGCCAGTACCATACCATTTGCTCTTTCAACTTGCCCATTGGAAGCGGGATGCGCGACTGACGCAACGTCTAGTCGGATACGCTTATCTCTGCAGAACCGCACCATTGCTCCCTCAGCAAAATTTGTGCCGTTGTCGGTGATGATGCTGTGTGGGTAGCCATATCTCAGGATCACATCCTTCACGAATTTCACAGCTGTGGCCCCATCGCACCTCCGAATAGGCTTCACCTCGATCCACTTAGTGAACTTGTCCACCATGACCAAGATGTGAGTCATGTTGCCTCTAGCCGGCTGGAAGGGCCCGACCATGTCCAAACACCAAACAGCAAATGGCCAAGTGATAGGAATGGTTTTCAGCTCGGAAGCAGGCATGTGAATCTTACTTGCGAACATCTGGCAGCCATTGCACTTCCTCACGATGTCCTCAGCTTGCTGCAGTGCTGTGAGCCAGTAGAAGCCATGCCGAAAAGCTTTCTTGACCAATGCTCGAGAAGAGGCATGATGCCCGCATTCCCCTTGGTGTATCTCTACCAGAATTTCTTCTCCTTCTGCTGGGTCCACACAACGTTGCAGCACGCCAGTGGCACTTCTCTTGTGCAGCACATCTCGGACTATAGTGTAGCCCTTGGATCTTCTCTGAATCTGTCTTGCAGCCACCTCATCTTCTGGCAGAGTACCGTCCCTCAGAAAGGATAATATGGGCATGGCCCAACTCGGTGTCTCCCGTGTGGGAAACACTGGTTCGTCCACTTCCATTGGGACGGGTACCTCTGGTTGCTCTTTAGGGATGGGAGCACTTCTCTGAAGCCCGGATCGATTGGCAAGGACTTCCTCAATGAATGCGATAGTCCCCGGGTTAAGGACAGCAGTCCCCGAGTAAGAAGTGGCAGTCCCCGCGTATGGAGGGGCAGTCCCCGAGTATGGAGTGGCAGTCCCCGAGTATGGAGTGGCAGTCCCCGAGTAAGGAGTGGCAGTCCCCGGGTTCCCTGTAGCATTCTCCGAGTCAATATCCATGGGATCAGATTCCTCACTTGGCAGAGAAGGAACAAATATAGACTCCGAGTTGGGAGAAGGCTTGATGGATGGCTTCCTCAAGTGCTCCAAGGCAACTCCCGCCGGGATGGATTGCCGAGAAGATCCCAACTTGGACAGCTCGTCTGCTGCTTCGTTTTCTGCCCGGTGAATGTGCTGGAACTCACAGCCTTCGAAGAACCCAGTCATAGACTGCACCAGGAAGCGATATGATGCCATGTTGGCATCTAGAGCATCCCAAGTGCCAGAGACTTGCTGCATCACCAGATCTGAATCGCCATAGCATATAATGCGCTGCACGCCAACCTCCTTGGCTACCCGCAAGCCATGCACCACTGCCTCGTACTCTGCTACGTTGTTGGATGCCTTGAAGTGAATCTGTAGCACATACTTGAGTTGATCTCGCTTGGGTGACGTAAGCACCACGCCAGCGCCAAGGCCTTCCTTCACCTTCGAGCCATCAAAGTGCATTTTCCAGTAATTAGAAACTGGAGCAGGAGGTTCATACTGCACCTCGGCCCAATCCACCAGGAATTCCGCCAGAATCCAAGACTTGATGGCTTCTCTTCTCGCGTACGCGGGTGCATACGCGGCCAGCTCGATTGCCCACTTGGCTACTCTGCCACTCGCCTCCTTGTTGCCCATGATATCCGAGATGGGAGCAGAGCTCACAACCGTGATAGGATGCTCTTGGAAATAATGCTTTAGCTTCTTGGCGCCCAAGTACACGCCGTAGGTCATCTTCTGGTAGTGCGGGTAGTTTTGCTTGGAGCTGGACAGCACTTCACTGAGATAGTATACTGGACGCTGCACACTCTTGCCTTCTTCTTCTAGTTCCACCACAATCACCACACTGACTACTCGGTTAGTCGCAGCAATGTACATCAGCATAGGCTCCTTGGGTAGCGGACTAGCCAAGATGGGAGCGCTAGCCAGCATTGCTTTCAGCTTGTTGAATGCCACATCCGCTTGCGGAGTCCAGACAAACTTGTCACTTTTCTTCATTAATTGGTACAAAGGCAGGGCCTTCTCTCCCATTCGGCCCAGGAATCGGCTCAGAGATGCCAAACAACCAGTGAACTTCTGTACGTCCTTCAAGGATCTCGGCAAAAACATGCTCTCAATAGCTTTAATCTTTGAAGGATTGGCTTCAATGCCCCGACTAGACACCAGGAAGCCGAGTAGCTTGCCAGCCGGGACACCAAAGGTGCACTTACTCGGATTCAGCTTCATTTTGTACTTGCGTAGGTTAGCAAAGGTTTCCTCCAGGTCGGCAAGCAGAGTATGTGTTTTATTCGTTTTGATGACAATGTCATCTACGTACACCTGCACATTCTTGCCGAGCTGGTCGTGCAAGCATTTCTGCATGCATCTCTGATAGGTTGCACCCGCATTCCTCAATCCAAAACACATGACACGATAGCAATAAGCCCCGTACGGGGTAATGAAAGCAGTCTTTATTTGATCAGCAGGATTGAGTGCGATCTGGTGGAAACCAGAGTAGGCATCTATGAAAGACAACAGTTCACAACCAGCAGTGGAATCGATCACCTGATCGATGCGAGGTAGCGGGAAGGGATCCTTGGGGCATGCCTTGTTCAAGTCGGTGTAGTCGACACACATGCGCCATGCAGTGGCAGCCTTGGGATCCTCCTTCTTCTTCTCGACCATGACCGGGTTGGCTAGCCAATCCGGATGCAGCACCTCCATGATGAAATTGCTTATCAGCAGCTTGGTGATTTGGTCACCAATGGCCTTCCTTCTCTCATCTCCGAAGCGGCGCATAGCCTGCTTCACTGGCTTGGCGTCAGGACGCACGTGTAATGAGTGCTCAACCAACTCCCTCGGGACTCCTGGTAGATCTTCATTGGACCAGGCGAATACGTCCCGATTCTCACGGAGGAAGTGGATGAGCTCGCTTTCCTATTTCTCCGCCAACCCGGAGCCATTGATGGCTACGCGGTCGGGGAACTCGGGGTCGACCTGGACCTTCTTGGTCTCCTGAGATGCCTGGAATGCGGTCCCGTGTTGAGTACTCGGCACGCCTTGCGCACCAGCTTGCGCGGATTGCGCCATAGCCACCACCTCATACATTTTCTTCTTCTCGGCAGCAATCACCATCGACTCCGCCAACTGGGAACCAGCAGAGGCACACTCCATGGACTTCTTGTAATCACCAGAGATAGTAATTATGCCATTGGGGCCAGGGATCTTCATCTTCAGATATGCAACATGAGTAGAGGCCATGAACTTGCTCAGAGCAGGCCTGCCGAGTAGAGCATGGTAAGGACTCTGATGATCAACCACCTCGAACTGCAGGCACTCTGTGCGGCAGTTCTCCCTGGTGCCGAATAGCACATCTATCCACACTCGGCCAATCGGGTTGCACGAGATCCCGGGCACAATACCATGGAAGGTGGTCTTGCTGGGCAGCATCATGTTCTCGGCCAGGCCAAGCTTCTCGAGTGTGTCTTTGTACACGATGTTGATGCTGCTGCCGTTGTCGATTAGCACCTTGCTGAACCTCACATTCTTCTCGGGGCCCAGGAAGGTAGGATCCAGCACCAAGGCATAGCTACCCGGATTGGGCATTACCTTGGGATGATCTACTCGGGACCACCTGATCTCCTGGTCACACCAATACATGTAGTGAGGGACAGCAGGAATCACTGCATTGACCTCCATGGCATGCCTGTGCTGTGATTGCTTGTCGACTGGCTTAGAGGTGAAGATCATGTAGCTCTCATGGTGCTCTTGGTACTGGTTGGAGCCTCCGCCCCCATTGCTGCCGTTGTTGTTGTTGCCCTGGTAGTTGTTGTTGCCTCTGTTGTTGTTGTTGCGGTTGTAGTTGTTGTTGTTGTTGTTGTTGCGGTAGCTCTCATTGTTGAAGTTACGGTTGGCTCCTAAAGCCACCTGGTTCACATTCTCTCTTCTCGGGTACACTGGCGGCCGAGCTGCGGGTGCGCGAGTAGGCTGCACGTTGGCATTGGCCGCTGGCAGAGGAGGAGGAGGAGGCAAGCCATCATTCTTGATCACATCCCACCACTCGCACTGCCGAGTAGTGTGATTAGTAGGCCTCGAGGGGTGGTGAGTGTGAAAACTGCATGGGCCATCCTTCATGTCATCAAAGACAAACTTCTTCGGCTGCTCGGAGTTTCCGCTACCCGACTGAGAGGTGCGAAATGGTTTCTTGTTGCCTTGGCCCTGGTTCTGGTTCTGCCCGTAGGCTCCAGCAGGTTTCTGCCTTTGGCTACCACCAGCTCCAACAGTCACTGCATTCACCTCTTCAGGATCATACCGAGTATCTATTCGGCGCTTGTTGCGGAACTCGTTGCGCTTGCTGTTGCTGAAGTTTCTTCTCGGCTCAGAGGAGTCCATCAGGGGCTGAGTAGGATCACCGAGTGCGTACTGATCCGCAATCTTGATGGTCTCCGCCAGAGTGTTCGGCATCTCCCTCTGCAATCTCTGCCACAACATGCTGCCATGCCTGCATCCCTGCGCAAACCAAGTGATAGCCTGGGCTTCATTCACACCTTCACATGTGTTCCTCAATGTGCTCCACCGAGTAAGGTACTCGCGGTCTGTCTCGTCTTCTCGCTGCCTGCAAGCGGATAGCTGCTGTGGCCTATTCGGCCTCTTGTACGTGCTCGTGAAGTTGCTGATGAAAGCATCCGAGAAGTCCAGCCAGCAATTGATGCTGTTCTTGGGCAAGTTGTTGAGCCAAGTGCGAGCTGGACCCTCTAGCATCTGCGGGACATAGCGCACCGCCCATCTCCGGTTGCCGTTCGCGATATGGACTGCGGTGACATAGTCATTGAGCCAATCTTCGGGCTTGGTGCTGCCATTGTAGCTCTTGGTGTCCCTTGTGAGCTGGAAGTTCTTCACGGACGGCTCGTTCATGATGCGCGGGCCAAAGCACTCGGGGCCCGGAGGACCCGTGTTCTCCAACCGCGCCGACAAGCTGATCCGGTCCAGCTGATGCCTCGCATCTCCGGGCGCCAGCATGCGCTCGCCAACACGATCATGGACATCATAGCCAGCCATCTCCATGGCCGAGTAGCCATCATCATATCTGTCTACCTGCACAGCTGTAGGCTGCTCTACCGGGTTGGCCACTGGCGCCACTGCGCGCGGCTGCTGCCTCTGCCGAGTAGGCGGAGCAGCGGGACGCTGAGAAGGACCTGGGCGCGCTCCATCTCGGGCCTGGCTTTGAGCTTGATGGGCTTGAGAGCCTGCTCTTGCAGCGTTGTGTTCCTGCCCGGGCTGCTGCGGCACAGCAAGCTGTCTCGCGGCAGCAGCCGGGTCGTACACCTGCATTTGCCTATCTCTGGCCGAACGTCCGCTGCGGCTCTTCTCGCGGCTGGGATGCGGAGACGAGGCTTGATCGTTAGATCTAGCCGCGTGCGAGTGCACCACCTGCGAAGCTCCAGCACCCGGGTTGGCCTTCCGGAACTCCTCATTCTGCCTAGCAGCCTCCAACACCAACTCGTTGAGCCTTTCCTGCTGCCTAACGCGCGCGTCGCCGTCTAGACGAGGCAACTCGGCAGCTACAGCCTCTGCAGCTCTAAGTGTCTTGGCGGGTGTGCTATATCTGGGCCTAGTGGAGGTGTTTGCGGTGGCGGACTGAGCAGGAACCTCTACAACTGTCGCCATCTCGGCACCAAGGTTGCGCCGCGTGGCGCCTACTCTGCTAGCCCTCCTAGTGACTGGCGTGAAGCCGTGAGCCTTGTTGTACTCGAGCTGATCTAGACTCAACTCCAACCTCACCTTATCCAACTCCGCCTGCTCGGCAAGCAGCTCCTGGCGCTGCCGCTCGAGCTGCTCCCTCATGGCTAGAAGCTCGATGTCGGTGGGAGTCGGCATGCCAAGTCGCCCAGCCGACGCGGGAATAGTCGGAGTAGTGGAAGGCGGCAAGTTGCACTCCTTCTCGTAGGGCCGGTGAGTCCTGCCACCAGCACTCGGTGCAGCAAGATCCTCGATGACAGCCGCGGCGCCAGTAGCAGCTGTTGGCGACGTGCACCAACTCGGGGTACGCGCGATTGGCGACGGTGGCGACGTAGACGAGGTGAGAGCCGAAGGAGATCACCGAGCCGCCCTCCGGCATGGCCCTGCCGCCAAAATCGCCGGCGTTGTCGGTGACGAAGTCGAAGGAGCCGAATCTGTGGACAAGGCCACAGACTACGCGCTCCGCTGAAGAAGATCCCGTCCGAACAGAAACTCCAGCCAGCGCCGCTGGTGGCCCCACGGTGGGCGCCAACTGTCGTGGTGGTGTCACGGCAGATGCCATAGGATGGCTAAAGATGTGGGGACGAAGGACGCTGGAGGTGCTCGGGGAGGGATCACGCGACGAGTAGCCGCGTGAGGTGAGAAGTAAACACTGCAAACAACACGATCTACCCAGGTTCAGGGCCCTCGTGAGGAGGTAAAACCCCTACTCCTGCCTTTCTCTATGTATTCTGGTGTCTCACCGAGTAGCCACAGTACAATGTTCGTGCAACCGAGTAGCCACTCTTCTCTCTACGTGATGAACTAGGTCAAGAATCTAGGGTTTCCTTGTGTCCCAGCATGCGATCTAGGTCACGATGTGTTCGATCCTCGCGCAGGAGGAGGCGGGGCACCTTATATACCTGGTGCCCAGCCGGATACGTCCAAACATGGACAAGTGTCGACATAGTGTGCACATCGTCCTTCTTCCGAGTTCCCGCTGACAGCTTTGGTTCCTAATCTTGGCCGCATCCGGAAAGTCGTTGGGCAAAACCAAGGGGACAGTATGGTATCACTGTGCCTAACACAGAGTAGGGCCCCCTTATCCTGCGACGGCCTGCTTCCATGCTGTCACTGTCAGACAGGCCGGTCCCAGATGAACAGTAGTTCGAATAGTGCCAAGTACGGACCCGGGATACGCGGGATCCTGTGTCAGAACGGCTCCTTTGACTTCTGGCCCGAGTAGGTTCCCGCCAATTTTACTCGGGCCAACTCTTCTACTCGAATGGACAGAACTTGATTTATATCTCCTTCTGGTCATCTTGAAGTGAGACCGAGTAGCAGTCGACCGGGTAGCAAGTATCGGGTAGGCGGCTACTCGACCAAACCTCTCTTCTGACAGTTGCCTTTACCACTTGCCTTTACCCTACTCGGGGGTAACCCCCCGACAACATCTTTTGCATTCCAGGTCCACCTTTTAATATGTAGCTTTCTGGTATTTCACGTATTCTGATTTGCGTCATGACATTTAGGACACGGCAACACAGCATGCCGTCAGGTTCAAATTTACAGCAGTTGCACGAGTGAATACCTTCATCCCAGTTTGCCTCACATTGTGGTTTCTATATCCATAGTGTGGGACTGGTCCACCGACGGTGCTCATTTCAAACCCGTAGCCTATGACGTGCTGGCAGAAGTAGGATGGGAATTCTGCCATCTCAGCTTAGAATTTATGGTATATATTCCTTGTGTATCTTCCTTTCATCTATTTCTCGATAGGATTGTGAGAATATGTGCCAATTTCAGTCAACGTAGTGTCAGCCTTAGCCTTGTCTTCGGTGTTGTGAATTTTGTCTTGTATTGTTGTGTATTTTTTGCAAAATCATAGACCGAGTTACTTAGGTTTACGTACCATTTTAGGACTGCATTTAAGCCCACACTTCTTGCTATTGTCCGTAGGAAAGGAAAAAAACAATGCATAAAGTAGGCTGGCATCCATCTCTTCCCGTTCTTCCAAATAGAATGCAGATTTGTGTTGCCACGCACTCCGTAGTCGGGCTTTGTCTCCCAGCTTGTCTCAAATTCCTCTAGTGTCAAGATGTTGTTCACACATGCATTGACCGCATCAAGAAACTCATGCTTCTTCGCCATGAATGGCCTAATTCTTTTCGTTGCACTTTGCATTACATGCCACCTGCAGTCTCCGTGTGTTGTGTCCTTGAATACTTCTTTGATAGCCGATCGCATAGCACGATCCTGGCCGGTTATTATATTTTTGGTGCCACACCGCCCATTGCATCGAGAAATGTCTTAAACACCCACTCGAAGCTTTTGCTAAGCTTGTTACGCACGAACGAACAAACAAACTGGATTGACTGCCCATATTTGTTGATTCCCATAAAAGGAGCACATGACATCTTATAACGGTTTGTGAGATAAGTTGTGTCAAATGAAATACAATCAGAGTAGCCTTGTATGCGCGGCGTGATGGACCACCGATCCAAAAGATGTACTCAACCCTGTCCTCTTCATCAAGCTTTATGTTGTAGTATAATTCCTTGTCTACAACCCTCTACAGCTCAAAGTATGCAATGGTGTCTTGCATATCATGGTGGTGGTATTCTCGGCGAAAAGATGCTCTCAGGTTTGCCACATCCTTAACAATGTATGGCACATTTTCTAATTTTCCATAAAACTTTGCCATCAGCTGCATCTGTCGGCTTGTATGTTTGTTGCAGGCGTGTAACATCCGTAAGAACACTTTTTCCTCTCGTGGTATGTTTTGATGCGCTCGCAAGAACCTTGTCAGCGATGGTTTAATGATCAATTGATGTGTGTGCACATCTAAAGAAGTTGCAACATACCACCGGGCTCCTTTCTTTTTTACATACATATGTGCCTTGCATTCAGTCTTTCATTGCCTTCTCCTTTTCATAGCTTGGATGAATGGTATTGGATTATGTGCGTCTTGTTTTCTTACATATGGCTTCCCTGCTTTTGTGCACACAAACTAACTCTCGTTGTATGCCCCTTTGTTATCTTGCCATCTTGTTTGTCCAATCCTTTCCGAGACCATTCTTTTCTAATACTGAACCCTTTACTATCTGCGTATGCCCTATATTTTCCACATGCTGCTTCCAAACCGTCCAAGCGCATATGAGCTTCTAGTGCCTTTGGTGTCGTGTTTGCATTTGCTGTTCCATCATTCAAACCACCTTCTGCTGACCCAACTGTGTTAAACGATGCCTCTTCTATAGTTGGCCCTGTAGTCGTTTTTACTCCATACCCATCTTCCAAAACATTCATGCTCCCGCCCCCATCAGGCATGTCATTCGGTAAATCACCCGTGTTTAATTTCAAAACATTGATCAGTCCAACATGTGTTATGCTTCAATTATATTTTTATTTCAGAATACATAAAGTACGAAACTATTGAATATTCGGGGGTAACTATGAATGTACGTAAACGCGTAACTTAAACTATAAGTACTGGCAAATCTATTTGATTGTTACTAGGTAACTGTTATCTTAAACAACATGTGTTACTTTTTGGAATCGATACTTTTTGTTACTTGGTAACTTCCTATTCCTGCATGGGTAATATACACCAAAACTTCTGCTCAACTCAAGTGCATATTGGTGGGTAACATTTTCTATACCCTTGTGGTGGATTACTAGTCATTTAAAAAAATGCGTGTCTGCTTCTTTTTAAACCAGAATACATGCCATACCTTTCTGCTAGGGGGAGGGGGTTTAAGTTATGTGCTATATATGTATGTATGCAATGGGATAAATTAAAAAATAAGTACTGGAGGGAATATGTATGAAGTTAAATTTTTTGTTTTACTGTATGGGCAACTCATAACAAACTACTGGTCAACGCAAGTGCAAATTGGTGGCTAACTTTCATTGTTTCCTGGTGGATTACTAGGTTTTTCTTACAATTTATTTGTGTGTGTATGCTCTTTTTAAATCAGACAACATGCCATTTTTCTAGGGTTTTTTGTAAGTGTAATGCTAGCTACTTTTTGATACTAGTGGGAATGGCCATTCTTGTACCTGCATTTGAGACATGCACACGGCTATTATTTGCATCATCATGAGACCATTGTTGCAGTTCATCGTCAGCTTCCAAATTAATATCTATATTCATGCCTTGCTTCCTCCCCGAAAATTTTAAAACCATGTAAACATGGAAATAGATCAATATCATAAGAACATACAAGTATATATTATGCAACATCACATTTTGTCACTTTTAGGATATATGCTCGCATATAATATTGTTTGATTTGAACCTTTTTTCAGTTTTTTTTTTGGAAAACTTATATTGAAAGGACAATATTCCTGGAGGTCAAGAATCGAAACAATGATTTAGTTACACTAACAAAATATCAATGAAATAGTTACATTAGCACAAATAGAATTGAAATTCCTAGTTCCTAGCCTATCTCTTGTGTGTCATATGGAAAATTGCACAGATTTAGTCATATCAATGTTTTGCAGAATACATCTACTTACCCAACCAGAAACTTTTGTGGTTGCTGATGAGTGTAGACACACGTTCGTTGGGAGACCCCAAGACGAAGGTATGAAGAGTACACCAACAAGTTTTCCCTAAAAAAGAAACCAAGATTGAATCGACTAGTAAGAGAACGGAGTAACTTCTGAAGGTTGATGCACTTGATGTGGTAGGGCGCACTACCGGTTCACCAGCAACGTGGAACCTACAGAACACAATCAATTCACTTTGCCCCAACGAAGCAGTGATGTTGTCAATCTCACCGTTTTTGCTGATAACAAAGAGGCTAAATGTATGGTGTGGAAAACAGTAGGAGAAAAATGTGAAAGCAGTAGTAGCAGTGCGAAAACAGTGGAAGCGGTATGAAAACAGTAA
The DNA here is from genome assembly GCA_028641055.1 of Alopecurus myosuroides. Classification (NCBI taxonomy): domain Eukaryota; kingdom Viridiplantae; phylum Streptophyta; class Magnoliopsida; order Poales; family Poaceae; genus Alopecurus; species Alopecurus myosuroides. Next base: position 121,354,479 of record CM054061.1, on the reverse strand, counting down.
TTGCAGTGGTTGTATTATCAGTATGAGAAAATGGACCGGGGTCCACAGTTCACTAGTGGTGTATCTCCATAAAAGATAGATAACATGTGTGGTGAACAAATTAAAGTTGGGAAATTGATAGATATTGAAAAATGCATGACATGATGATTACTATGTGATTCATGCGGGCATTACAAAAAGACTCATAGACCGTTATACAACTACATCTATGACTAATAATCCACCCTCAGAATATCATCCGAACAATCTTTGGGTATTAAGTTGCAAGCAACAGATGATCACATTAAGCAAAGTGTGTAATGTAAACATCATTGTTTCAGCCTAATGGCAACAACACATCCCCCATTCGTCACGTTTCTGTCACTCGAGCACAAATGCAAGGGAGGCATGAACCCACTATCGAGCATAAATACTCCCTCTCGGAGTCACTAGCATCTACTTGGCTAGAGAATCTACTAACAACGGAGAGCATGCAAGATCATAAATAGCATACACATGATAGATTGACAATCAAGAGACATAACATTCAATATTCATCGGATCCCACCAAACACAACATGTAGCATTACAATAATATGATCTCTATCATGTAGGGCAGCTCACGAGATCTAAACACGAGGCATAAAGAGGAGAGAACAACCATCTAGATACTACTATGGACCCGTAGTCCAAGGATGAACTACTCATGCATCATTCCGGAGGCGGGCATGGTGGTGTAGAGCCCTCCGGTGATGATTTCCCCTCCCGATAGAGTGCCCGGGAAAACTCCAGAACCCTCCCGAACTAGGGTTGACGATGACGGCGGCCTCAGGCGTTTTCATGGAAAAGTGGGATCATTTTAGGTTTTACTATCCGAGGGGATTATATAGGCGAAAGGGCAACGTCGGTGGGTGATGGTGCAAATCTTGCACTCGTTGGGATACCCCAAGAGGGGGGTGTGATGAGCACAGCGGTAGGAGTTTTCCCCTTAGTTAAGAACCAAGGTTATCAATCCAGTAGGAGAAAGAGGACCTTCGGAAGGTTGATGGCACTGACGGTGGTGATGGATCACCGGTGTCAGCAACAACGTGGAACCTGCACACAACACAACCAAAATACTTTGTCCCAACGGTACAGTGAGGTTGTCAATCTCACCGGTCTTGCTGAAAACAAAGATTAGACGTATAGTGTGGAAAATGAAGTATGCTTGCAGTAAGTAAAGAAAGCGGGAAATTATGGTGGTTTGTTTTAACAGTATAAGAAAATGGAACGAGGTTCATAGGTTCACTAGTGGTGTCTCTCCATAAAAGATAGCATGCTGGGTGAACAAATTACAGCTAGGCAATTGACAAATAAAGGTTGCACCGTAGTGCACATTCATGACATGATGACTACTATGATATTTAGTGCAGGCATTACAACAATATACATAGACCGTAATCCAACAGCATCTATGACTAATAATCCACCCTCAGGTTATCATCCGAACCCCTTAGGTATTAAGTTGCAAGCAACATATAACAACATTAAACAAAGTGTGTAATGTAAGCAATGATTATGCACGTGGGCACTCTCATCGCTGTTTTCTCCCTAATGGCAACAACACATCCTCCCCCTTCACGTTTCTGTCACTCGAGCAAGGCGAAGAGGAGGCATGAACCCACTATCAAGCATAAATACTCCCTCTTGGAGTCACTAGCAACTACTTGGCCAGAGCAACCACTAGCAACGGAAAACATGCAAGATCATAAATAACATATGCAATAAAGACAACAATCAACTTGGCATAAGTTCAATATTCATTGAATCCCAGCAAACAAAGCACATAGAGTTACATAAGACCAATCTCGATCATGTTAGGCAGCTCACGAGATCTAAACATGGAGGCATATGAGGAGAAGACAACCAGCTAGCTACTGCTATGGACTCGTAGTCCAAGGATGAACTACTCACGCATCACTCCGGAGGCAGGAATGGTGATGAAGAGGCCTCCGGTGATGATTTCCCTCCGGCAGGGTGCCGGAGACAGCTTCAGAACCCCCTGATCTAGGGTTGAGGTGACGGCGGCTACAGAACTTTTCGTGGATTTTTATCAGGTGATTAGGGTTTTCCACCCGGGGGGAATAAATAGGCGAAAGGGCAGAGGCGGCGGAGCCCTGGGGGCCCCACACCACCCCTGGCGCGGCCAAGGGGGGGCGTGCCACCCCATGGTGTGGGCCCCCTGGTGCCCCTCTTCGAATCCTCTCGATCTTCTGGATGCTTCCGGGGAAAATAGGACTCCGGGCTTTGAACTTTCCAATTCCGAGAATATTTCTAGAACAACTTTTCTGAAACTAAAAACAGCAGAAAACAGGGAACTGGCTCTGTGGCATCTTATCAATAGGTTAGTCCAGAAAATCGATAAAATGACATAAAGAAGGTAGAAAACATGTAGCAATTGGCATAATATCATCATGGAGCATCAGAAAATTGTAGATAAGTTGGAGACGTATCAAGCATCCCCAAGCATAGTTCCTACTCGTCCTCGAGTAGGTAAACAATAAAACAATAATTTCTGAGGTGACATGCTACTAACATAATCTTGATCATAAAAATGTAAAGGCATATGCAAGCTGAGATCATAGAACTTCAAACACAAACATGATAATAGAACTTTAATAATAAAGCAAAACAATAACTTTTAATCACGAAGAGTATCTCAAAGAAAGGATCATGAGAAACAATGCAAAGAAAGATAAACGTCTGTTTCGGGTATAGAGAAAGCATGGCAAAGTGATATTTCGCTAGTACTTAAGAGTGGGGCAAAACATAAATACTGGGACACCTTCAAAGTTTAGGAGGAAGACTAGAGCAAATAATTTAAGAACAAATGATATCACATCATGAAGTAATTATTGATGTTCATGGGACAATGCATGTAGAACTAAGAATGGCAAAAAAATGCTCTCTCAACTGTGCATAAAGTTAGAAGATGGAGACTCAACATAAAAGTAAAAGAAAGGCCCTTCGCGGAGGGAAGAAGGGATCACTCATGTGCTAGAGCTTTTATTTTATTAAATAGAGGTATTAAAAGTTTGACACTCCTCCCATACATTTTTTCGCAAACCATGGCTAACCGAATCCTCGGGTGCCTGCCAACAATCACATACCGTGGAGGAGTGTCTATATTTTGGGAGATGTATGTTAAAGTCAATGAATGGTAAACAGAAAATACAGTTGGTCACAAGCCAACTGGATTCACAAGAGCGGCTCCCATGTGAAGGACTCATCTGGGTAGAAGGTCATCCCTCTTTCTCTTTTGTTTACACAATTATGCTTTGACTGATAAATCAGGGGCAAAAATAGTGAAGAGATTTTGTGTGTATTAATTTGGGGCTGGGAACCCCGCTGCCAGATCTTCTATCATTTGGATAAGAGTATGAAGTCACTAGTCCAGGGTGTGAAATCGAATCAACAAGTGAGATAAAGATTCTCTATTGATGTCCTCATGAGCAAAAACAGGAACATAAAGCAGGAGTAATTTTGAAAGTATTAAAGGTAACACATGACCAATTTACTTGGGGTGGTAGTTAAATACCACATGTAGGTAGGTATGGTGGACACAATGGGAAAAACTTTGGTTTAAGGGAGTTGGATGCACGAGTAGAGCTCATACTCAGTAGAGGTGGAGGCTAGCAAAAGACTGGGAGCGACAAATCAAGAGAGCATAAGAGCCATAATCATGCATAGCGACATAAGCATCATTAGTTAAAGCATAAGCAGTATCATAGTTCAAAAACTAAGTGTCCATGGAGGCTATTCGTGACAGTTTCATAGTCATAAACATGGTGTGAGCATGCGCCAAGTCAACCAAATAAAACATTCGAAAGAGAATACCAAAAATTTATGCTTCCTTATGACAAGAACAACTCATGAATCTTTCAATGACATATTAAACACTCTCAACTATTTAAGGATATTCATGCTACTCAACATCACAAGTCTTTAGAACTAAAATAACATTTAGCATGGCATGAAAAAGTTCTAGCAACAATCTATACAAGCTTCTACTTGCACCAATATAAATTCTACTTTAAACAACAGTTTCTTTCTCCCAACAAGCACCATACACAATATGTTTTAACAAAAACTCTCTAAATGCTACAACAAGCAAACATGAAAGTACTCACATAATACTACTAAAACTAACAACTCTAATAAGAGATGCATGCAAAACATGAGCTAAATAAATGCAGCAGCCAGATAGAGATTAAGAATACAAAGTATTCTCATGAAAAAGTGGAGCATGTCACTCTCCAATAAAAGAATGCCGGGGTCCAACCAAGTTTATTGAAAAAGTAAAAACAAACTGAAAAAAAAAACAAACTAAAAAAAAGATGCTCCAAGGAAAGCACATAAGATGTGACCGAATAAAAATATAGTTTCACTAGAAGTGACCTGATAATTTGTTGATGAAGAAGGGGAGGTCTTGGGCATCCCCAAGCTTAGACGCTTGATTCTTCTTGGAATTTGCTGGGATGTACCACCGGGGCATCCCAAAGCTTAGGCTTTTCACTCTTCTTGATGACATCATATCATCCTCTTCTCTTGACCCTTGAAAACTTCCTTCACACCAAACTTCTCACAATCTTCATTAGCAACGTTAGTGCAATCGAAATAATAAATTCACATGGTTCAGTTTCAACACATGTCTAACACTCAAAAACACATTAGATACTATCACAACTTCTTTTAAAACTCTTTTTCTCAAAAGAACACCAAAAGAAAGCGATTAAGAAGAAAATGCAATTATTGGCAGAAATCTGTCAAAACATGACTGTAGGTAAAGATGATTTTTAGAAACTCTTCTGTTGCTCAAATCAAAAAGTGGTCAACTGATAAAAGTTTCCTATACACTCAGGATTACGCACAAAAAAAATCAGGTCATTTTGAATTTTCCGTGATTTTATACGGAATAAATAGTGGATAACAGAAATCTGTTTCCTGCGCGGAAATCCGAAATATAGCCTCAACTTTCCACTAGAGGCTTTACTTGGCTCAACAAAAACTCAAGAGAAAAGATACATCGGGGTTGCTAAGGAAATAGACAACACCCAGGTGCAAAGCACACAAAAGAAAACGGGTTGAAAACAGCGAAATAAAACGGGTTGTCTCCCGGTAGCGCTTTTCTTTAACGCCTTTCAGCTAGGCATAAAAGGGAAACTCAAGTATTTTCAAGTGAAGAAGCATCAAAATCAATAACTTCCTCGAAATCATTATTTGCAGCATTAGGCACTGTAGGTGTTTCCGAAGATTCAACATGAAGGTCACTCTTAGTTTCATTAATTTTTCTTAGCAATTTTCAGCACATATTGAGATTTAGGTTTAGTTATCTTGGGAACATACATGAATCTTTGCTCCTTTCCCACAAATGCTTTCTCCTTTTTGAATTTAAGAGATGAAAAAGTTGAGCTTAAAGTTCCCATAGCCTCCTCTAGTTTACCAATCCTAAAATTTTGATCATCATGAGTGTTGCTAGCTTCCAAAGCAGTGATTCTTTTATCAATAGTACTTATTGATTCATTAACTTTGCTAGCATTGTCAAGGAAAATTGGTAAGTTCATTTCCAAAGATTTAGTTTATTAATAACATTCTCCAAAGTGGTCTCAGTTTTAACAGTTGTAACGGGGGGTGGGGGTGGGGGTGCTCCTACTAAACTTTCAATCAAATTGCATGCTTCCAAGGCAGGAGTTCCTAGAAAATTTCCACCTGTAAGATTATCTAACACATGCCTATACCAGCTAGAAATACCAACATAAAAATTTCTCAGGAGTATCAAGGTAGAATATTTTTTTGTGCACTATTATGAGCATCATTTATTCTATACCAAGCATCTTTTAAACTCTCTCCTCCTTGTTTCCTAAAAGAATGAACCTCTACTTCAGGAATGCTCATTTTAGCAAAATAAAAGCAAGCAAATAAATAACAGCTATAAAGTAAACTATTTTTTGTGTGTTTTTGATAAAGAGAAGCAAAACAAGACAAAAATAAAAACAAGACAATAAGCAAAATAAAGAGGTTGAGAGTGACAGACTCCCCTTGCCAGAAGACTTCCTTCTCCCCGGCAACAACGCCAGAAAAAGTCACGATTCTGTCACTCGAGCACAAATGCAAGGGAGGCATGAACCCATTATCGAGCATAAATACTCCCTCTGGGAGTCTCTAGCATCTACTTGGCCAGAGCATCTACTAACAACAGAGAGTATGCAAGATCGTAAATAACGTACACATGAAGATAACATGATAGATTGATAACCAAGAGACATAGAATTCAATATTCATCGGATCCCAGCAAACACAACATGTAGCTTTACAATAAGATGATCTTGATCATGTAGGGAAGCTCACGAGATCTAAACATGAGGCATAAAGAGGAGAGAACAACCATATAGCTACTGCTATGGACCCGTAGTCCAAGGATGAACTACTCACGCATCATTACGGAGGCGGGCATGGTGCTGTAGAGCCCCCCGGTAATGATTTCCCCTCCCGACAGGGTGGCGGGGAGAACTCCAGAACCCTCCCAAATTCGGGTTGATGATGACGGCGGCCTCGGGTGTTTTTCATGGAAAAGTGGGATCTTTTTAGGGTTTACTATCTAAGGGGATTATATAGGCGAAAGGGCAATGTCGGTGGGCGGCCAGGGGGCCCACACTACCCCATGGCGCGGCTGGGAGGGGCCATCGCCCTATAGTGTGGGCCCTTGTGGCCCCCTCCGGACCTCTTCCGGACTACGTGTGCGCGATAACTTTCTAAGACTTCTGGTTTTTGAATTTTCCAATTCCGAAAATATTTCCAGAACAACTTTTCTGAAACAAAAAACAACAGAAAACAGGAACTGGCTCCATGGCATCTTGTCAATAGGTTAGTCCCAGAAAATCGATAAAAATGATATAAAGTGTATAACAAACATGTATCAAACAACATGAAAACAACATGGAACATCAGAAATTATGGATACATTTATGACGTATCAGTTGCTTCTAGTAGTTTTATATGGGTAATTTTATTACTTTAACATGTGTTACTTCAGTAGTAGTACGATGGTAACTATACTTTTTCTCTGCATGTATTTGTTCTTACTCTACAGATTTTTTTTAGCTTATAGGTGTATCTCCCCTTTTCATAGTTTTTGTATGCAGAAACCCTTGTGCTTGATATAGGGTTTAGAATCACATCAAAGATATATCCTAAGCAAGGAGAGGGTTACCAGGCATCACTTATTGTCCGTTCTTTTTGTGTATCAATACTTGCTGGGCTGAAACATTTGCATCTACAGCTACACAGGGAGGGGGGAAGGAATTGGAGACTAAAGTAGGTGGGAAACTTCAGAAGAAGATATTGGGGAACTATGGATTAGGGAGGTGGAGGGCAGCTTCAGATCTAGATTTCCTTGCGACGAGGAGGACGATGGCGACAGGTAAGAGACGTCATGAAGGGAGGATCGGGGTTCTTCCTGCTCCTTCTCCTTTTTTTTGTACCAGAGGTGATTTTGGGTTTTCATGTGCGTTCACTTGGTTGTGGGTCGCGGGGGGAGGGAAGCACTGGCACGCGCGGCAAGGGAAGCGTTTCTGTCGGTGCCTAGGTGGGCTCTGGTCAGGCGCACGCCGAGGGAATCGCGCGGAGAGGGTGCGGAGGTGGATTTCTCTCAGCGCCCAGGTGAGCTCTTGTCAGGCGCGAGGGAGGGCGCGCAGGTGGGTTCCTGTCGGGCCGCCTATTTTGGAAATAACGTTACATATAGAATGTTCTGTACCTTGTTAATGGTTTAATGTTTATAACAAGTTTTATGTGTATAAAATAGGGACACCACATGCATTGATGCTGAGGGGTAAAAAGCAAAAATGGTCAAAAATTTAAAGTACCACCAAATTCCATGCCTGCTTTTGATTCTTTTTTTTATAATCACAACAAATTAAAAAAAAGTACATACAATTTTTCATCAACATATATTTTTGATTTTATTTCTATGTATCCTAAAAATTGACGTATTAAACACAAAACTGTGTTTGTATTTTTATGTAGCATATAATATATTTTTTATATTTTTATTTGTATCCTTACTTGTTTTTCATATCATCTACATATTGGTCCATTTCTTTACTTCAGTTGTCAATTTCTAGCACACTTTATGTTTAACACTGGTAACTAACATGACAAGAAGCTTGGTGATAAACATATCCATAGTTTCTGATGTTCCATGTTGTTTTCATACTATATGCTACATGTTTCCAATACACTTTATGTCATTTTTATCGATTTTCTAGGACTAACCTATTGACAAGATGACACAGAGCCAGTTCATGTTTTCTGCTATTTTTGGTTTGAGAAATGTTGCTCTGGAAATATTTTCGGAATTGGACGAAACAAAAACCCATGAGCTAATGTTTAAAAAGTATTAATAATGCTTTTTTTTGAGATAACCATGAACTTTATTGATCAATCAACCATAATGTCATTACATAAGGCCAGCCGGATGAAATCCGGGGGCACCACGCGCCACACACTACCAGAAGAAGAAGAACATGATCTAGCTAAGAGATGGGCCACCATATTGGTTTCCCGATACACATGTGTGAAAACACATGAAATAAAGGACAAGGCCGCCGTCTTGATGTCGCTCACCACTGGCCCCAGGACAGAACGATCCGCTGACTGAGAATTCAGTCTTTGAATCACTGATAGGCAATCAGATCCAATGATGATCATGGTAAAACCCTCCCCCCGTGCATGATTAACAGCAAGAAGGATAGCACGTGCTTCAGCAAGCTCGGGGATTACTACCTCAGTAAACTGCTCTCGTCTGGCAGCGATGAAGGTACCGGAGTGGTCACGAATCACCATCCCCGCCCCCATACACCGAGAAGGAGAAAAAACTGCCGCGTCGATGTTGATCAGAAGAGTCCCTTCCGGTGGTGGTTCCCATTTCTTTGGAGCCATGGGTACACACCTGTGATTAGGATTCTGGTCATATAGGTGAGTAAGAATTAAGTGGATGTATGCTTTCACCTTCATCGCGACGGACATAGGATAACCCACATCTTCACCCTCTCGAGTTTTGTTTCTGGCATCCCAAATGTGCCACATGGTCACCATTACTGTAGTTGCCTGAACATTGGAGCAGTGATCCAGAAACTCCAAAGTCCACTTCCTCGGTGAGACAAAAGATCTTCTCCGAAGTTGAACAGGGAAGTCAATCTCAACCTGCTTCCAGACCTCCCTCGCAAATTGGCACATCAGAAGCGAGTGCTCAATAGTTTCCTCTTGGCTACAGAAGGTACAGTTGGTGTTTGCTTTAATCTTCCTCCTAAGCAGTTGATCACCGCTCGACAAGCAATTATGGGCAAACCTCCATAATGTTATCTTGATCTTCCCAGGGGCTTTTGTTTTCCATAGAATTTTCCAAAGCCTTGCATCATCGAAACAGGAAGAAGAAGACCCATGTCCAGTACGACTATGTCTGACAGCAAACTTGTCAGTCCTTGCCATACTGTATGCTGATCGAACCGTATAAATTCCAAAACGGTCGTGTGGCCACGAGGCGAAATCTTGATCCACCCGTCTGCTGATCGGAAGTTGAAGTATATTGGTTGCAATGTTTTCTGGGAATATAGCTTTCACCAACTCAACATCCCAGGTCCGGGCTTCACCATCAATCAGAGTGTCCACTATTTGGTTAACAGGGATATCGATCATCGTGCGTACTGTTGTAGGGATAAAGCCAGGGATCCAATTATCCGTCAAGATTTTAGTAGTCTTGCCGTCTCCAATGCCCCACCTGACTCCTTTGCGAAGCAAATCCTTGCCAAACAAAATGCTACGCCAAGTATAAGACGATGATCTAGGTTTCTGAGCATCCCAGAAATCACAACTGGGGAAGTATCTTGCTTTGAGGACCCGGGCACAGAGAGAAGTTTGGTCAGTTAGTAGTCGCCAACATTGACGACCCAACATAGCTTTATTGAAAGTTTCCAACTCCCTGAAGCCCATACCACCCAATTATTTAGGAGAAGAAAGCCACTCCCAAGAACGCCAGTGGAGTTTCCTACTGCCATTCTCCATACCCCACCAAAAATTAGCCACTGATCTCTGAATTGATTCATAGATAGAGATGGGCAATTGAAAGCAGCTCATAATGTAAGTAGGGATGGATTGGATGACTGACTTGATGAAAGTCTCCTTTCCAGCCCTAGATAGTGGTCTGTCCGAAACGCCATTAATATGCTGCCACACATGGTCATGCAGAAATTGGAAAGTATTCACCCGAGATCTTCCAACCTCGGTTGGCATGCCAAGATAAGACTCCTGTAATGCCTCATTGTGGACTCCAAGCCGCTGCATAACATTAGTTTTGATTGCTTCTGAGCAATGAGCACCAAAGAAAATAGATGACTTATCCAGATTTATTTTTTGACCGGATCCAGCACAAAAATTCTCCAAGGTTTGCTGTAAAGCATCCACACTCCTCTCATCTGACCGGGCGAAGAAAATGCTGTCATCTGCAAACAGTAAATGGGTGATTGGAGGGCCAAGTCGACTGTTGCGTAAACCTTGTAGCGGACCTTGGGCCTCCTTTTGTTGCAAAAGACATGATAATCCTTCCGTGCAAAGGAGAAAGAGATAGGGACTGATAGGGTCCCCTTGTCGGATACCCCTCGTGGGTATAACAGGGTGTGTAAAATTCACCATTGACACGAACCGCATAGCGCACCGTAGTAACACATCTCATCACGGTGGTAATCCAAATCTGAGAAAAACCCAGCCTGTGGAGACAATTGGAGAGATAATCCCACTCCACACGGTTGTAGGCCTTCATCATATCAACCTTTAGTGCAAAAAAGGGTCTTTTCGCACGTTGTTGTCTGATTGTATGCAAGCATTCGGAGGCAATTAAAGCATTATCAGTAATGAGGCGTCCTGGAACAAAAGCACTTTGGCTCTCAGAAATAATCTATGGCAGGATCAGCTTCAATCGATTTGCTAGTACCTTCGAAGCAATTTTATAGAGGACGTTGCATAAGCTGATAGGCCGGAAATTCTTGAGGTGTTGAGGATTTCCGATCTTCGGAATAAGAACAATAAATGAATCGCAGAAACCCTCAGGGAGCTGTCCCCCCTCCAAGAAAGCCCGGACTGCACGACAAATATCCTCATGAAAGAAATCCCAATGGGTTTGATAAAATAGAGCAGGAAACCCATCCGGCCCGGGGGCTTTGGTAGGACCCATCTGGAATAGTGCAAGCTTGATTTCATCATCCGAATAAGGTTTGGTTAAATCTGCATTCATCTCATCCGAAACCTTGAGTGGAATAGCATCAAGAATAGCATCACTAGAAAAGGTTGGCTCCGAAGAAAAGAGGTTTGCGTAAAACTCTTGAACCATACCTTTAATACCCGTTAATTCCTCACACCGTGTGCCATTGTCCCGTGTGAGTGATTTGATGCGGTTGGTCTTCTTACGGGATGTGGCACGAGAATGAAAGAAGGCCATATTCCGGTCGCCCTCACGTAGCCAATCGACGCGGGATCGCTGCCGTGCCATGACCTCTTCCCACTCGAAAAGTTCGCATAATTCTTTCTCGCTGTTCTGTATCTCCCCTATTGTGGCATCCGATAGTCGTTGATTTTTCAGTTTCCTTTCCAGCTTCCTAATTCTGTTGCGAACCACTCCGAAGGAATCACGACTCCACTGTTTGAGAGAGACCGCAACCTTCTGAAGTTTGGACCAGGTACCGTGCAGCGACCGGTCCCCTTGGTCCTCACCGGACCAGGCCTTCTCCATTGTCTCTCTGTAATCGGGTGCACGCAGCCAAGCTGCCTCGAACCGGAAACCCTCAATGACAGGAGTAACTGGTACGAAATCACTTAATTTAGAAAGACTAATGCATATAGCCAGGTGATCCGAGGTAGTGGTGATGATATTCTCAACCGGATAATCGTCATAGATTCTCTTGAAAGCACCGTTAGCTACCGCCCGATCAAGGCGAACTTTAACATGATCCTCCGCCCCTTGCCTATTATTCCATGTGTACTTAGGCCCTGTGAAACCTAGATCACTGAGTTCGCAGGTTTCGAGACAGTCACGAAACAAGGACATCTGGGATTCGGACCTGTTGCGAGCACCACAATGCTCATCTTGGCTCAAGGTTTCGTTAAAATTGCCACAACATATCCATGCTCCCATCCATTCCGAGCGGAGACGACAAAGCAGTTCCCAGAAAGTGTGCCTCTTCTCCCCGCGTGCCTCTCCATAGACAAAGGTTGCCCTCCACTGTGGACAATGTTCTAACGAAATCAGAACGTCAATGCAATGTGCATTAAAGCCCTTCAGTGTCACAGTGAAATCAGACAACCAATACAAAGCAAGACCTCCACTGAGGCCAACCGAACTGACAGCAAAACTGCCGGAGTAGCCCAATGACCACATAAATTTTGAGCTCGAGTATCCTTCATCTTTGTCTCCGAGAGAAAGAGGAAGGAGGGTCTATAAGTCCGCACTAACCAGCGGAGCTCGCCTACCACCGAGTCAGACCCGAGTCCTCGGCAGTTCCAGCACAAGATTCTCATTGCGTTTGGCGGGACTGCCTTGCAGTCGCCGCCTGATCCGCCGATCCAGATGATGATGCGTTAGTTTCATTTTTGTGCTTCTTGTTTGAGTCCGATTCCGAGACAGCCTCCTCATTATCGAGAACCCCAGCAGGTGCAATAGTCTTGTCCACAACAAGTACCAGAGCATTGGATACATCAGGAATAAGAGACCCCTTCTCCACATAGACCTTACGTTTAACTCCACTCTTCCGAGTTCCATCCTTGCCTTGAGCTGCCTCCTTTCCATTACTAGTCTGTCCATCTACCTTGGCCATACGATTTCTTTGCTTCTTTGTTTTAACCGGTGACGTGACCTCACCACTGACATCTTTACCATGATTATTCTTTGCAGGCGTGTGCACCTGCTCTTTGGGGCCATGACGTCCATTGCCGGGCCAAGAACCTTGATCACTAGGAGCCGGGCCTTGCCCAGAGTACACCCCTGCCTTCTGTCTACGTTCATCAGGGACACATAGCCGCGGGCCGTGGTACGGAAGAAAACCATCTGCCTCTCTTTCTGCCGGGGTTGGACACGCCAGAGTGGAATGGCCAATTAGTCCACAGGAGAAACAGAATATCGGCAGACGTTCATACATAACCGAATAAACATCAATGGTCTGCCTCTTCTGGGAGAACGTCGAGACAACACGCATCAATGGATCAGAAACTTTGATGGTGACTCGAAACCGAAGAAATTCCCCCCAGGCTCTTCCATTGTCGTCCACGTCCATCTTTTTAACCACACCCACACATTCTGCCAGCCTCCTACCTTGGTTGTTGTTCATCAACCCAAAGGGCAGGTTCATAATACGAGCCCAAAGAGTGATTTCGTCAAAACGAAAGTCGGCCGGCTTCAAACAGGGGTCAAAATCAGTGAGGATGATTGCATGCCTACCCACTGTCCACGGAGCACCGTCCAGAATGCATGTTCTATCGATTTCACATCCGAATTCCGCCATGAAGGTATTTGGTCCCATCAAGTGAAGTTCAAGTCCTTTAGGGTTTCCCCAAGCAGGACGCAGTGCAGATCGGATTGTCGAGATGTGCAGATTGTTTGGGGCCAGCACCTTCCCCATCAGCGCCCATTGCGGGCCTCCAAAGTCGAGGTCTCCTTCATCTTCCAACACGAAAGCAGTAGACTCCTGGTTGGTAAGCTTTAGGCGTTGAAGCAACTCCGTCACGCTGTCGCCAGCAGACTTCGTCGTAGATGCCGAAGGAACCGGTGACTCCTTGGTGGCCGCACCCCCTGAGGCAGCAGCGTGAGTGCGATCTCTCACGAGGGCGTCCGGTGTTGCTCCTGCGTCCATGATCCTTTTGTACGCCATCGTGAAACAACCGATCGGGGTTCCACCGGAAGGAGAGGCGGCGAGGTGCCGGATTCCAAGCCAGCGGCGATCTGGAGGTTAGCGCACAGCAGACACGGGTCACAAGCGGAGGAGAGAGGAGGAGACGGAAGCGAATTGGATCACCGCCGCCAGAACGTCGTCAGGAAGGTCAGATCGCCTCGATCGCCAGAGCGGCCGAAAACCCTAACCGAACCGACATTGTGTTTTTTTCTGGGGTTGTAAGTATTAATAATGCTTGTGTCCAAGGAGAACATGTGATTATTTGATTGTGCACTAACCCTCTAATGAGAATTACTTTGAGTTTGGTGTGAAGGAAGTTTTCAAGGGTCAAGAGAAGAGGATGATATAATGTGATCAAGAAGAGTGAAAAGCCAAAGCTTGGGGATGCCCCGTGGTTTATCCCAGCAAATTCTAAGAAGACTCAAGCGTCTAAGCTTGGGGATGCCTGATACGTCATAAACGTATCCTTAATTTTTGATGTTCCATGTTGTTTTCATGTTATTTCCTACATGTTTTCTATACACTTTATGCCATTTTTATCAATTTGAGGGACTAACCTATTGACAAGATGCCACAGAGCGAGTTCCCTGTTTTCTGCTGTTTTTAGTTTAGAAAAGTTGTTCTGGAAATATTCATGAAATTGGAAAATTCGAAGCCTGGAAGTCTTAGAATTCCTCAAGGTTCCACAGAGTCCGGAAGAAGCCCGGAGGGGGCCACACCATAGGGAGACGCGCCCCCTGGCCGCGCCTGGGAGTGGTGTGGGTCCCTCGGGCATCCACCACCATCTCCCTTTCGCCTATATATTCCCCCCGATAAATCAACCCTAAATATATCCCAACTTTTCCCCAGAAACACCCGAGGCTTCCGTGATCGTCATCCCGAGATCGGAGGGTTTTGGAGCTCTCCCCGGCACCCTGCCGGGAGGGAAATTCATCACCGGAGGGGTCTAAACCACCATGCTCTCCTCTGAAGTGATGCGTGAGTAGTTCATCCCTGGACTACGGGTTCATAGCAGTAGCTAGATGCTTGTATTCTCCACTTTATGCCTCATGTTAAGATCTCACGAGCTTCCCTAATGATCGAGATCATCTTTACGTAATGCTACATGTTGTGTTTGCTGGGATCCGATGAATATTGAATTCTATGTCTTCTGATTATCAATCTATCATGTTATCTTCATGCATATGTTATTTATGATCTTGCATGCTCTTTGTTATTAGTAGATGCTCTGGCCAAGTAGATGCTAGTGACTCCAAGAGTGAGTATTTATGCTCGATAGTGGTTCATGCCTCCTTTGCATATGTGCTCGAGTGACAGAAACGTGACAGATGGAGGATGTGATGTTGCCATTAGAGAGAAAACAACGGTGTTTACATTGTTTACATTACACACTTTCCTTACTGCGATTATCTGTTGCTTGCAACTTAATTCCCAACGTTTGTTCGGATGATGTTCGGAGTGTGGATTATTAGTCATATACGTAGTTGGATGACGGTCTATGTATCTTATTGTAATGCCCGCATGAATCACATAGTAATCTTTATGTCTTGCATATGCACTATGGTGCAGCATTCATTTCTATCAATTTCCCATCTGTAATTTGTTCACCACACATGTTATTTATCTTTTATGGAGAGACGCCACTAGTGAACTGTGGACCCCGGTCCATTTTCTCATACTGATAATACACACACTGTTTCCAATGTTTTCACACTGCTTCCACTGTTTTCACATTGCTGCTACTGCTTTCATACTGTTCTCATATTGTTTCCCACACCATACGTTTAACCTTTTTATGTTCAGCAAAACCGGTGAGATTGACAACCTCACTGCTTCGTTGGGACAAAGTGATTTGATTGGGTTGTGTAGGTTCCACGTTGCTGCTGAACCGGTAGTGCGCCCTGCCACCTCAGCTGCATCAACCTTAAGAGATTGCTTGTCCTCCTACTGGTCGATTCAACCTTGGTTTATTTTCCGAGGGAAAACTTGCAGCTGCACTCTTCACAACTTTCTCTTGGGGTTTACCAACATCAGCCATCAACAAGTTTTCAGGCGCCATTGCCGAGGAGGAAGATAATTTGTGCAAGGCGAGTCTCTCACTTCCAATCTATTTACTTTGTTTTATTTTTGCTTGGTTTATTTTATTTTGTCTTGTTCGCTTCTCTTTATCAAAAACAAAAAAAACTAGTTCTTATTCTAGTTGTTATTTTATCATGTTTTAAATATTGCTAAAATGAGTACCCCTGAGAACACTAAGTTGTGTGACTTTACCAGCACCAACAACAATGATTTTATTATCACACCTATTTCTCCACCTGCTCCTACTGCTGATTTTTATGAGATTAAGCCTGCACTATTAAATCTTGTTATGAGAGAGCAATAATCTGGTGTTAGTACTAATGATGCTACTTCCCATCTTAATATTTTGTTGAACTATGTGAGATGCAATACTATAAAGATGTAGATGGAGATATTATTAAACTGAAATGGTTTCCTTTCTCTTTGAGAGGAAGAGCTAAAGAATGGTTGCTATCTTTGCCTAAAAATAGTATTGATTCTTGGATTAATGTAAAGATGCTTTCATTGGAAAATATTATCCTCCTGCTAAGATTATATCTTTAAGAAGTAGCATTATGAATTTTAAACAACTTGATAATGAGCATGTTGCTAAAGGAAAGAATGAAATCTTTAGTAAAGATCTGTCCCACTCATGGAATGGCTACTTTGATGATCATCCAAACCTTTTATGCAAGTCCGTATTTTTCTTCAAGAAACCTTATGGATTCAGCTGTTGGAGGAACCTTTATGTCCATGACCTTGGGTGAAGCAACAAAGCTTCTTGATAATATGATGCTAAATTATTCTGAATGGTATGCTGAGAGAGTTACAACTAGTAAGAAGGTAAATTCTGTTGAAGAAACCTCCTCTTTGAGTGATAGACTTGATGCTATTATGTCTATGCTTGTTGGTGGCCATGCTCCTATTGATCCAAATAATGTTCCTTTAGCCTCTTTGGTTACTTATGAAGAGCATGTTGACGTGAACTTCATTAAAAATAATAAGTTCAACAACAATGCTTATAGGAATAACTTTGGTAGCAATAATTATAGGCCATATACTCCTCCTAATAATAATGCTTATGGTAATTCTTACAACGGCAACAAAAGTGTACCCTCTGATCTTGAGAACATGCTTAAATTTTTTATTTGTACACAAACTGTTTTTAATAAATCTGTTGAGGAAAATTTTGGCAAAATTGATGTTCTTGCTTCTAAAGTTGATAGCCTTTCTCTTGATGTTGATTTTCTGAAACTAAAGGTTATGCCTCATGATGTTAAATAAAGCAAAACTTTGAATGCCATCCAAATTCGAATTGATGACAATGTTAGGATGTTAGCTGAATTGCATGCTAGATGGGAAAGAGAAGATGAAATAGCTAGAAAGAATAATATAGCTAATGTTTGCACCATTACCACCACTAGTAAAACTGAAGTATCTCATGCTAGTAAACCTTGTACTATCAATTGTAAAGTAATTGGTGTTTGCAATATTCCCACTCCTGCTATTAAAAATGCAAAATTGCCTAAAACTGCTAAAAATGCTATGATAATAGTGCTGAAATTTTTAGAAACATGGGAGAAAATGGTCCCATTACCTTCGATAAAAATGATCTTTACTTTGATGATTGCAACATAACTGAAGTGATTAAGTTCCTACAAAATCTTGCTAGTTGTCCTAATGCTAGTGCCTTGAATATGACTTTCACAAAACATATTACTGATAATACACACACCGTTTCCACTGTTTTCACACTGCTTCCACTGTTTTCACACTGCTGCTACTGCTTTCATATTGTTCTCATAATGTTTTCCACACCATACGTTTAACCTCTTTCTGTTCAGCAAAACCGGTGAGATTGACAACCTCACTACTTCGTTGGGGCAAAGTGATTTGATTGTGTTGTGTAGGTTCCACGTTGCTGCTGAACCGGTAGTGCGCCCTGCCACCTCAGCTGCATCAACCTTCAGAGATTGCTTGTCCTCCTACTGGTCGATTCAACCTTGGTTTCTTTTCCGAGGGAAAACTTGCAGCTGCACTCTTTACAACCTTTCTCTTGGGGTTTACCAACGTCATCCATCAACACGTTTTCAGGCGCCGTTGCCGAGGAGGAAGATAATTTATGCAAGGGGAGTTTCTCACTTCCAATCTCTTTACTTTGTTTTATTTTTGCTTAGTTTATTTTATTTTGTCTTGTTTGCTTCTCTTTATCAAAAACACAAAAAAATTAGTTCTTATTCTAGTTGTTATTTTATCCCTTTTTAATCTTGCTAAAATTAGTACCCCTGAGAACACTAAGTTGTGTGACTTTACTAACACCAACAACAACGATTTTATTATCACACCTATTTCTCCACCTGCTCCTACTGCTGATTTTTATGAGATTAAGCCTGCACTATTAAATCTTGTTATGAGAGAGCAATTTTCTGGTATTAGTACTAATGATGCTACTGCCCATCTTAATAATTTTGTTGAACTATGTGAGATGCAAAAATATAAAGATGTAGATGGAGATATTATTAAACTGAAATTTTTTCCTTTCTCTTTGAGAGGAAGAGCTAAAGAATGGTTGCTATCTTTGCCTAAAAATAGTATTGATTCTTGGATTAATGTAAAGATGCTTTCATTGGAAAATATTATCCTCCTGCTAAGATTATATCTTTAAGAAGTAGCATTATGAATTTTAAACAACTTGATAATGAGCATGTTGCTAAAGCTTGGGAAAGAATGAAATCTTTAGTAAAGATCTGTCCCACTCATGGAATGGCTACTTGGATGATCATCCAAACCTTTTATGCAAGTCTGAACTTTTCTTCAAGAAACCTTCTGGATTCAGCTGCTGGAGGAACTTTTATGTCCATGACCTTGGGTGCAGCAACAAAGCTTCTTGATAATATGATGGTAAATTATTCTGAATGGTACGCTGAGAGAGCTACAACTGGTAAGAAGGTAAATTGTGTTGAAGAAACCTCCTCTTTGAGTGATAGACTTGATGCTATTATGTCTATGCTTGTTAATGTCCATGCTCCTATTGATCCAAATAATGTTCCTTTAGCCTCTATGGTTGCTCATGAAGAGCATGTTGATGTGAACTTCATTAAAAATAATAAGTTCAACAACAATGCTTATAGGAATAATTTTGGTAGCAATAATTATAGGCCATATCCTCCTCCTAATAATAATGCTTATGCTAATTATTACAACAGCAACAAAAGTGTACCCTCTGATCTTGAGAACATGCTTAATTTTTTTATTTGTACACAAACTGCTTTTAATAAATCTGTTGAGGAAAAATTTGGCAAAATTGATGTTCTTGCTTCTAAAGTTGATAGCCTTGCTCTTGATGTTGATTTTCTGAAACTAAAGGTTATGCCTTATAATGTTAAATAAAGCAAAACTTTTAATGCCATCCAAATTCGAATTGATGACAATGTTAGGATGTTAGCTGAATTGCATGCTAGATGGGAAAGAGAAGATGAAATAGCTAGAAAGAATAATATAGCTAATGTTTGCACCATTACCACCACTAGTAAAACTGAAGTCTCTCATGCTAGTAAATCTTATACTATCAATGGTAAAGTAATTGGTGTTTGCAATATTCCCACTGCTGCTATTAAAAATGCAAAATTGCCTGAAACTGCTAAAAATGCTCCTGATAATAGTGCTGAAATTTTTAGAAACATGGGAGACAATGGTCCCATTACCTTCCATAAAAATGATCTTGACTTTGATGATTGCAACATAAATGAAGTGATTAAGTTCCTACAAAATCTTGCTAGTTGTCCTAATGCTAGTGCCTTGAATATGACTTTCACAAAACATATTACTGATAGTACACACGCCGTTTCCACTGTTTTCACACTGCTTCCACTGTTTTCACACTACTGCTACTGCTTTCATATTGTTCTCATATTGTTTTCCACACCATACGTTTAACCTCTTTCTGTTCAGCAAAACCGGTGAGATTGACAACCTCACTACTTCGTTGGGGCAAAGTGATTTGATTGTGTTGTGTAGGTTCCACGTTGCTGCTGAACCGGTAGTGCGCCCTGCCACCTCAGGTGCATCAACCTTCAGAGATTTCTTGTCCTCCTACTGGTCGATTCAACCTTGGTTTATTTTCCGAGGGAAAACTTGCCGCTACACTCTTCACAACCTTTCTCTTGGGGTTACCAACGTCAGCCATCAATGCCCAAGGCATCCACTTCTTCATGAACAACTTATCAGGTCACTTCTAGTGAAACTATATTTTTATTCGATGACATCATATGCATTTTACTTTGAGCGTATGTTTTTTTTATTTTGTTTTATTTTTTTATTTTGTTTTCCTTGCTGCAATAAATATAGTTGGAACCCAACATTCTTGTGTGGGAGAGAGACACACTCCACTTTTTCATATGAATACTCGTCATGCTCGTATTCTTATTTTTTCTTCTAGCTGCTACAAATCCTTTTACCTCCTGTTTTTCATGCATCTCTTATTCAGAGCTGTTAGTTCTAGTAGAGTAGTAGTACTCTATTGTTTCATTGATATATTATTTGGAGAGTTTGTGTTAAAATATATATTGAATAGTGTTTAATGGAAATAGAAAATGCTACATGTGGTAGATGGTATAACGGAAAAGACTTGCATATTCTTGTAGATCACTAAACTGCTTCACTTGATTATTTGATGTTGTTTTGAGATATTAATATGCTTAATGGTAAACTTACTGGTTTAGTAAAGTAAAAAACAATTAATGGTTGGTCTAAATGCTTGAAACTGTGCCACACTCGAAAAACAAGTTGATAGAATAATGGTATACGGCTTCCTTTGCTAATAGCAATCGTAATGGCTTTTTGTTACGCGCTACGGTCGGGGTAGGCAATAGTGACTTGTCACTTCCATAGACCCTCTTGGATTGATTTTCATTATGCTTTGTAAGGTAATATTTCTATTTGTAATATTTTAACTTGTGAGTTCTCAGTTGCGGTTTGCTGGCAGTTCCACCATCCATATTTGCTAGCCTCTTCTGTACTGTGCATTGCTCATTCTCACATTGAGAGTTGGTGCAAACTTTGCTAGTGCATCCAAACCCCGTGGGAGGTCTTTGTTCTTCTACACATAAGCCAAAAATATCTTCCTCAAAACAACCACTATACCTACCTATCATGGCATTTCCATAGCCATTCCGAGATATATTGCCATACAACATACGTGTTCATTATGTTACTTGATGACGTGCTTCATAGTTATTTTTGCATACTGCCACACTGGTAGGAGCATTCAGTTTTATACATCATAGATATTTCAGTTTGATTTATGAGTACTAAAAGTGGGATGATTCGTTGTAAAATAGAGTGTTGCCCCTATCAGTGATGTTATATATATATAAAAAATAAAAAAATAGAAAAAGGCCCCCAAAAAAGGGCAAAGAGAGATAATAAAGAGAGAGGGGGAAACATTACTATGATCTATTCCACACTTGTGCTTATTTAGCACCAATACTTCAGTTTGGAGAGAGTTCTCATATTATGACTTGCATAACTATGTGGGGAACTTTACGTTATAGAACTTGGATTGTATATTCCAATGATGAGCCTCCTCAAAAGTGATCTAGATCTTCGTGAGCAAGCAAGTTGGATGCACCCCCACTAGTTCCATTGGAGAACTTTCATACACTTATAGCTCTATGTGCATCCGTTGTGTGGCAATCACTGCTCCTTGCATAACTTCAAGTATAAGACTTACTCTTGTCTAATGATCACTTTCAGTTGTGTGAGACTTTCTTCCATTGACCTTCCAAACCCTCCATAATGTTCTATTAGCCATAACATCCTAGTGCCAAGGACCAATACAGAACACTTGCTTGTTTTGAGTGCACAAATAGTTTACTGATTCTCCTACATGCATATTGTTATCACTTGACTTGATCCTAACAGGAGTTGTTGTGAGAGTTTGATGCATTGGATGATTATATTGTTGCTCTTGAAGCTTAAATTATTTTTAATAAACCTTGCATGGTTGATTGTCTTTTAGTATTGATTCATTGAAAAGTTTTACTTTGTTCTTCATAATGGTTTATACATTACTCTGTTTGATATCAACTATAAACCACAACCTTTATTAATTTGATCCTAGTTTACATGCTTTACATTACTATGATGATCAACTTTATGTTGGTAGCATGTCACCTCATAAATTACTTGTTTTATCATTTTACCTACTCGAGGACGAGTAGGAACTAAGCTTGGGGATGCTTGATATGTCTCAAACGTATCCACAATTTCTGATGTTCCATGTTGTTTTCATAATATATGCTACATATTTCCTATACACTTTATGTCATTTTTATCGATTTACTGGGACTAACCTATTGAAAAGATGCCACAGAGCCAGTTCCTGTTTTCTGCTTTTTTTGATTTAAGAAAAGTTGTTCTGGAAATATTCTCGAAATTGGACGAAACAAAACCCAGAAGTCTTAGCAATCTGTCGCGCACACGGAGTCTGGAGGGGACCCCGAGGGGAGCCCTGGAGGCCCCACACCATAGGACGCCCCCTGGCTGCGCGAGCTGGTGGTGTTGGCCCCCTCGCCGCCCACCGACGTTTCCCTTTCGCCTATTTATACCTCTTCACGGGTTAACCCTAAATACCCGAGCCTTTTCCACCAAAAACATCCGCATCCTCCATCATCGTCAACCCTAGTCCGGGAGGGTTCTGGAGCTCTCCCCGGCACCCTGCCAAGAGGCGACTTCATCACCGGAGGGCTCTACACCACCATGCCTGCCTCCGGAATGATGCGTGAGTAGTTCATCCTTGGACTACGGGTCCATAGCAGTAGCTAGATGGTTGTTCTCACCTCTTTATGCCTCATGTTTAGATCTTGTGAGCTGCCTAACATGATCAAGATCATCTTATTGTAATGCTACATATTGTGTTTGCTGGGATCCGATGCATATTGAATGCTATGTACAATGATTATCAATTTATCATGTTTTGTCATGTTTATGTTCTTTATGATCTTGCATGCTCTCTATTACTAGTAGATGCACTGGCCAAGTTGATGCTTGTAACTCCATGATGCTTGCAGAGTCGATGACGTTGTTGGAAACCCCAAGAGGAGGGTGTGATGAGCAAGAGGTAGGAAATTCCCCTTAGTTAAGAACCGAGGTTATCAATCCAGTAGGAGGAAGAGGATCCCAGGAAGGTTGATGCCACTGACGGTAGTGCTGGCGCTTCACCGGTGTCAGCAACAACGTGGAACCTGCACACCACACAACCAAAATACTTTGTCCCAACAGTACAATGAGGTTGTCAATCTCACCGGTCTTGCTAAAAACAAAGATTAGACGTATAGTGTGGAAAATGATGTATGCTTGCAGTAAGTAAAGAAAGCAGGAAATAGTTGTGTTTTGTTTAACAGTGTGGAAAATGGAACGGGGTTCATAGCTTCACTAGTGGTGTCTCTCCATAAAAGATAGCATGTTGGGTGAAAAATTACAACTGGGCAATTGACAAATAGAGGTTGCACCGTAGTGCACAATATAACATGATGATTACTATGATATTTAGTGCGGGCATTACAACAATATACATAGACCGACATCCATCTGCATCTATGACTAATAATCCACCCTCATGTTATCATCCGAACCCCCTTAGGTATTAAGTTGCAAGCAAAAGATAACTGCATTAAATAAAGTGTGTAATGTAAGCAATGATTATGCACGCCGTCACTCTCACCGTTGTTTTCTCCCTAATGGCAACAACACATCCCCCCTTCACGTTTCTGTCACTCGAGCAAGTTGGTCGGGAGGCATGAACCCACTATCGAGCATAAATACTCCCTCTTGGAGTCACTAGCAACTACTTGGCCAGAGCAACCACTAGCAACGGAAAGCATGCAAGATCACAAATAGCATATGCAAATAAAGAATATAATAAACTTGGCATAAGGTCAATATTCATCGGATCCTAGCAAACACAGCATATAGAATTACATAAGATCAATATCGATCATGATAGGAAGCTCACAAGATCTAAACATGGAGGCATATGAGGAGAAGACAACCATCTAGCTACAGCTACGAACCCGTAGTCCAAGGATGAACTGCTCACACATCACTCCGGAGGCAGGCATGGTGATGGAGAGGCCTCCGGTGATGATCTCCTCTCTGGCAGGGTGCCGTAAACAGCTTCAGAACCCTCCTGATCTAGGGTTGACGGTGACGGCGGCTGCAAAACTTTTTGGGGATTTTTGATCAGGTTCTTAGAGTTTTCAGACCAGGGGGATTAAATAGGTGAAAGGGCAAAGGCGGTGGAGCTCCAGGGGCCCCACACCTATAGGTGGCGCGGCCAGAGGGCCGCGACACCCTATGGTGTGGCCCCCTGTTGCCCGTCTTCGACTCCTCTTCGGTGTTCTGGATGCTTCCGGGGAAAATAGGAACTTCGGGCTTTGTGGGGTCCAATTCCGAGAATGTTTCCAGAACAACTTTTCTGAAACCAAAAACAGCAGAAAACAGGGAACTGGCACTTGGCATCTTGTTAATAGGTTAGTCCCGAAAAACGTATAAAAATGCTATAAATAAGGGAGAAAACAAGTAGCAATTTACATAATATGATCATGGAGCATAAAAAATTATAGATACGTTGGAGACATATCAAGCATCCCCAAGCTTAGTTCCTACTCGTCCTCGAGTAGGTAAACGATAAAACAATAATTTCTGAGGTGACATGCTACTAACATAAACTTGATCAATCTAATATAAAAGCATATGCACGCTGAGATCATAGAACTTCAAACAAAAACATGATAAATAGAATTTTAACAATAAAGCATAGTAATTACTTTGCATCATGAAGAGTAACTCAAATAAAGGATCATGAATAATAATGCAAAGAAAGGTAGATGTTTGTTTCAGGTATAGAGAAAGCATGGCAAAGTGATATTTCGCTAGTCCTTAAGAGTGGGGTAAAACATAAATGCCAGGACACCTTCAAAGTTTATGGGGAAGACTAGAGCAAATAATTGAAGAACAAATAATATCACATCATGAAGTAATTATTGATGTTTATGGGTAAATACACACAGAGATCAGAATGGACAAAATGCTCTCTCGACTGTGCATAAAGTTAGAAGATGGAGACTCAACATAAAAGTAAAAGAAAGGCCCTTCGCGGAGGGAAGCAGGGATCACTCATGTGCTAGAGATTTTATTTTATTAAACAGAGGTATTAAAAGTTTGACACTCCTCCCATCCATCTTTCACAAACCATGGCTAACCGAATCCTCGGGTGCCTGCCAACAATCACATGCCGTGGATGAGTGTCTATATTTTGGGAGATGTATGATAATGTCAACGAATGGTAAACAAAAAATACAGTACGTCACAAGCCAACTGGATTCACAAGAGCGGATCCCATGGTGAAGGACGCAACTGGTGTAGAAGTTCATCCCTCTTTCTCTTTTGTTTACACAATTATGCTTTGACTGATAAATCAGGGGCAAAAATAGTGAAGAGAATTTGTTTGTATTAATTTGGGGATGGGAACCCCGCTGCCATCTCTTCTATCATTTGGATAAGCAGATGAAGCCACTAGTCCAGGGTGTGAAATCCAATTAACAAGTGAGATAAAGATTCTCTATTGAGTCCTCATGAGCAAAAACATGAACATAAATCGGGAGTAATTTTGAAGGTTTTAAAGGTAACTCATGAGCAATTTACTTGGAGTGGCAGTTAAATACCACATGCAGGTAGGTATGGTGGACACAATGGGAAATTTTTTGGTTTAAGGGAGTTTGGATAGAAAAAGACTGGGAGCGACAAATCAAGAGATCATAAGAGCCATAATCATGCATAGCGACATAAGCATCATTAATTAAAACATAAGCAGTATCACAAGTTCAAAAACTAAGTGGTCATTGAGGCTATTCATGCCTGGTTTGTAGTCATAAACATGGTGTGAGAATGCGCCAAGTCAACCAAATAAAACATTCGAAAGAGAATACCATATATTGATGCTTTACTATGACAAGAACAACTCATGAATCTTTCAAGACATAATAAACACTCTCAGCTATTTGAGGCTAATCATGCTACTCAATAATCACAAGGCCTTAAAGCTAAAATAACATTTAGCATGGCATGAAAAAGTTCTAGTCACAGTCTATACAAGTTTCTACTAGTACTGTTATAAATTCCAATTCAAGCAAAAATTTTCTTCTCCCAACAAGCACCATACAAAACATGCTTTAACAAAAATAATCTTTATGATACAGCAAGAAAACATGAGAGTACTCACATAATACTACTAAAACTAACAACTCTAATAAGAGATGCATGCAAAACAGGAGCTAAATAAATGCAACAGCTAGATAGATATTAAGAATACAATGTATTCTCATAAAAAAGCGGAGCGTGTCACTCTCCAATAAAAGAATGCATTAAGAATACAATGTATTCTCATGAAAAAGCGGAGCGTGTCACTCTCCAATAAAAGAATGCTGGGTTCCAACCAAGCTTATTGAAAAAATAAAAAAAAAACTGAAAGAAAAAACAAAAACAAACTGAAAACAAAAATAAAAGACGCTCCACGTAAAGCACATAAGATGCGACCGAATAAAAAATATAGTTTCACTAGAAGTGACATGATAATTTGTTGATGAAGAAGGGGATGCCTTGGGCATCTCCAAGATTAGACGCTTGAGTCTTCTTGGAATTTGCTGGGATGTACCACCAGGGAACCCCCAAGCTTAGTCTTTTCACTCTTCTTGGTCACATCATATCATCCTCTTCTCTTGACCCTTGAAAACTTCCTTCACACTAAAATTCTCACAATCTTCATTAACAACATTAGCGAAATTGAAATAATAAATTCACATGGTTCAGTTTCAACACAACTATAACACCTAAAAACACATTAGCTACTGTCACAACTTATTTTAAAACTCTTTTTCTCAAAAGAACACCAAAAGAAAGAGATTAAGATACAAATGCGATAAATGGCAGAAATCTGTCAAAACAGAACATGAGGTAAAGATAGATTTTTTCAAAAATCTTCTGTTGCTCAAATCAAAAAGTGGTCAACTAAGAAAAGTTGCGTATATAACTCAGGATTAAGCACAAAACAACTCAGGTCATTTTGAATTTTCTGTGATTCTTTACGAAATTAACAGTGGACAGCAGAAATCTGTTTCCTGCGCAAAAATCCGAAATATAATCTCAACTTTCCACTAGAGGCTTTACTTGTCTCAACAAAAACACAAAAGAAAAGATATAGCAGGGTTGCTAAGGAAATAGACAACACCCAGGTGCAAAGAACACCAAATAAAACAAAAGAAAACGGGTTCAAAACAGCGAAATAACACGGGTTGTCTCCCGGTAGCGCTTTTCTTTAACGCCTTTCAGCTAGTCTTAAAAAAGTGGAATCACGTGGATGCTCACATAAGAAATGTGAATTGAAGCAAAAGAGAGCATCATGAAGAAAATTTAAAACAAATTTAAGTCTAACCCACTTCCTATACATTGGAATCTTGTAAAGAAATAAATCAAAGAAGCTCAAACTAGAGATCATGGGAAGGTAGAACAACAACAACTTCAAAACTTTCAACAAAAAGATAGGTATTTTAGTAACATGAAAATTCCTACAACCATATTTTCCTCTCTCATAAGAATTTTAAGTAGCATCATGAACAAACTCAACAACATAACTATCACATAAAGCATGTTTGTCATGGTCTAAAAGCACACAATTCATATTAAGCTCAAAAACAGTGGGATCAAAATTTAAAATCAGCTCTTATTTTTCCCCACTTTTAGCAATAGCAAAACTAGATAATTGGTCACTCTTAAAAGTTATAGGAAACATTATAGAAATCCTATTTTCAATAGCATTATAATTTGTAACATCAATTAACATAGGACCATCATCAAGAGCATTATCATATAAATTTTCTAAACAAATTTCCTCATTACCATGCATATTAATAGTTGGAATAAACAGAGGATTATCATAAGATTTAACAAAGTAGCATGTATTATCATAAAACAATGTACGAGTTAAAGAGTTACTATCATTAGGAGGTGGACATGGGTTCCATTTTTTCTCCTGTTGATCATCACTCTCCTCCTCTTTTTCATCCAGTGAGCTTCTAAATTCAGCAATTTCTTCTTCCATAGGCTCCTGCAAGGCATCAGTTGCTTCCTTAGGTTGAGAGAATTTATTAAGATATTCCATTATGTAGTAATTAATATCCTTGTAATTATCAAAGAAATATTTAAGTATAGCATAAATCTCATATTTATAAGGTGCATCATCAATACTTTCAAGCAAATAGGAAATTTCGAATGCACCCTTCCAATCAATAAATTCTTCAATTTGTTCCACATCATATAATTCATAATTTCCCTTAACATAATATAATATTGTAACATTATCATTATACTCACATTGAAAAGGGAGGTGTTTATACCTCCTACAGCAACAAGATTTATCAAAGCAATAAGGAACATTATAAGTAGAGCACAAGTTTTTAGCATAGGCATGCAATTTATTAAATTTGCTCCCATAAGTGTATCCCTTTTTGTGACAAGCGGTGTTCCTTATAATGTTTTTTTGTTCATCCGTGAACCCACCTTGCCTAAAAGATCTAGTTTCAAAGACATCAAACATTTATAGCAAGCATGATAAAGTAAAAATAGCAAGTGAATGCTTCACTTGAAAATACTTGAGTTGCTTTCTATGCTATAAAGTAAACTATTTTTTTTGTTTTTTGTTTTTTATAAAGATAAGCAAAACAAGACAAAAATAAAAACAAGACAATAAACAAAATAAAGAGGTTGAGAGTGAGAGACTCCCCTTGCGAGAAGACTTCTTCCTCCCCGGCAACAGCGCCAGAAAATTCCTTGATGCTTGCAGAGTTGATGAAGTTGTTGGAAACCCCAAGAGGAGAGTGTGATGAGCAAGCGGTAGGAAATTCCCCTTAGTTAAGAACCAAGGTTATAAATCCAGTAGGAGGAAGAGGATCTCCATAAGGTTGATGCCACTGACGGTGGTGCTGGCGCTTCACCGGTGTCAGCAACAACGTGGAACCTGCACACAACACAACCAAAATGATTTGTCCCAACAGTACAGTGAGGTTGTCAATCTCACCGGTCTTGCTAAAAATAAAGATTAGACGTCTAGTGTGGAAAATGATGTATGCTTGCAGTAAGTAAAGAAAGCAGGAAATAGTTGTGGTTTGTTTAAAAGTGTGGAAAATGGACCGGGGTTCATAGGTTCACTAGTGGTGTCTCTCCATAAAAGATAGCATGCTGGGTGAACAAATTACAGCTGGGCAATTGACAAATAGAGGTTGCACCATAGTGCACAATATAACATGATTATTACTATGATATTTAGTGCGGGCATCACAACAATATACATAGACCGACATCCATCTGCATCTATGACTAATAATCCACCCTCAGGTATCATGCGAATCCCCTTAGGTATTAAGTTGCAAGCAAAAGATAACTGCATTAAATAAAGTGTGTAATGTAACAATGATTATGCACGCCGTCACTCTCACCGTTGTTTTCTCCCTAATGGCAACAACACATCCCCCCTTCACGTTTCTGTCACTCGAGCAAGCTGGTCGGGAGGCATGAACCCACTATCGAGCATAAATACTCCCTCTTGGAGTCACTAGCAACTACTTGGCCAGAGCAACCACTAGTAACGGAAAGCATGCAAGATCACAAATAGCATATGCAAATAAAGACTATAATCAACTTTGTATAAGGTCAATATTCATCGGATCCCAGCAAACACAACATATAGAATTACATAAGATCAATCTCGATCATGATAGGAAGCTCACGAGATCTAAACATGGAGGCATATGAGGAGAAGACAACCATCTAGCTACAGCTATGAACCTGTAGTCCAAGGATGAATTACTCACGCGTCACTCCGGAGGCAGGCATGGTGATGGAGAGGCCTCCGGTGATGATCTCCTCTCTGGCAGGGTGCCGGAAGCAGCTTCAGAACCCCCCTGATCTAGGGTTGACGGTGACGGCGGCTACGGAACTTTTCGGGGATTTTTGATCAGGTGATTAGGGTTTTCCATCCGGGGGGATTAAATAGGCGAAAGGGCAAAGGCGGTGGAGCTCCAGGGGGCCACACCTATAGGTGGTGCGGCCGGGGGGCCGCGCCACCCTATGGTGTGGCCCCCTTTTGCCCGTCTTTGACTCCTCTTCGGTGTTCTGGATGCTTCCGGGGAAAATAGGAACTTCGGGATTTGTGGGGTCCAATTTCGAGAATGTTTCCAGAACAACTTTTCTGAAACCAAAAACAGCAGAAAACAGGGAACTGGCACTTGGCATCTTGTTAATAGGTTAGTCCCGAAAAACGTATAAAAATGCTATAAATAAGGGAGAAAACAAGTAGAAATTGACATAATATGATCATGGAGCATCATGAATTATAGATACATTGGAGACGTATCACTCCAAGAGGGGGTATTTATGCTAGATAGTGGGTTCATGCCTCCCTTTCACTCACGCTCGAGTGACAGAAACGTAACGGGTGGGGGATGTGTTGTTGCCACTAGGAAGAAAACAACGTTGTTTACATTGTTTATATTACACACTTTGCTTAATGCGATTATCTGTTGCTTGCAACTTAATACCCGAGGTTTGATTGGATGACGCTCCGAGGGTGGATTATTAGTCATAGATTTAGTTGGATGACGGTATATGAATCTTGTTGTAATACCCGCATGAATCACGTAGTAATCATCATGTCATGCATATGCACTACGGTTGAGCCTTTATACCTGTCAATTGCTAGTTGCAAGTTGTTTACCCAACATGCTCTCTATCTTTTTTGGAGAGACACCACTAGTGAACTGTGGACCCCGGTTCATTTCTTACACTGATAGTACAACCACTGTTTTCCTACTGCTATTACTGTTTTCCTACTGCCATCACTGTTCTCTTTTCATCTACTGCAAACAATTACTGTTTTCCACACTATACGTTTAATCCTTTGTTTTAAGCAAAACCGGTGAGGTTGACAACCTCACTGCTTCGTTGGGGCAAAGTAATTTGATTGTGTTGTGTAGGTTCCATGTTGCTGCTGAACCGGTAGTGCGCTCTTCCAACATCAGCTGACAACAACCTTCAGGAGTGATTTCTTTCTTCTACTGGTCAATTCAATCTTGGTTTCTTTCTGAGGGAGAGTTATTAATGTTCTCTTCATACCTTCCTCTTGGGGTTTCACAACGAGTGCAAGCCCTGCACCATCACTTGGTAATATTTCTAACAGGGTGGGGACAAACTATGTTACTTGGTTGTGTGCACGTGATGTTAATTTAGTTGAAGTCTCATTATTCCCTACTTTGGGGTTTCCAGCATATTTTCCAGAAATAGGAGGCTTACTACTTACTACTATGTGTTAATGCCGAATTTGACACATTCCCCATTGAATTGAACAATGATGCAATGTAGGGAACATAATCTAGTGTCGAACCTGGCCCAAACCGCGTTCAGAGCCCAACCAGGCGCCGAAGGGCCAGGTGTTGGAGATATATCATAGAGACAATAATATTTAATTATTATTTTATCACCAAATTTATAATTAAGTTTATGCCATTATACTACAACCACTATAGCATTTGGAAAGTGAATTTTCAAAGAAAAAAAAATCTTTGTGTAGGTGTGAAGACATAAACAAACAAGAGTTTCTAATCTTGTCCCTAACATTAGCTTATGGTTTGTGAGATGATCATGTTTTCCTGGTCATGGAATTACTTAAAATCTAGCAAAGCATAAGAGTTTATTGTTGGACTAACAATAATATGGAACCGACCCAAATATATGATCTTACTAAAAGAGACTAAACAATTGTAACATATTTAGCAAAGTAATATGAAGTTGTCATTGACTATTATTCCTATACTATGTGAATATCCATTGACAACACAATCGAAAGTTATATTTTGAATGTCTTCAACCGTCCACCATAACATGGGATCATAACGTCGACGTCTGGATATAATCTAGAGCATGTAAAAGAACTGAGATCGTTAAAGACTAGTACTTAACTCCTCTAGACGAAAAAGAGATACATGCTTTGGGCCCTCTCAGTATCATCGATGTCAACCCATCGTCTGTCCAGACACGTTGTGATTTGTAACAAGGACATCTGAGATATGGATGAGAAAAGAGGACAATGCCGAAATGAGTTTTTATGTGTTATGATCAAAGAGTTTGATCAGATTAGATCACATAGTCTCACCTCGTGGTATCGTGAAGTTAAGGGAATATGTGCAATGCATAACTTGTAAGTGAACATATCGTATGTGCATCTGGGGGGGGGGGGTGGTGAATAGGTGCCACCTCCAAATTTTAATACTTTTTTTTGATTTTGGCTTGACACAAAGGTAAATTCTCTAGATATGCAACTACGGTGAATTTACCTATATGACAAGGGTTACACTAAGCAAGATACAAGCACAAAGTAAAACTAAAGGATATAAGTAACCGATAGTGGAAACACGCAGAGACAAGGATGTATTCTCGAGTTCCTCCTTTTGAGGGGGGTACGTCTCGTTGAAGGGGTGAGATTTTCGGCATGAAGGCCTAGTTCACCTTCCACTATTGGAATCCTTCAAGGCGTAATCCGGTGCCTTTACAATGAGCTTGGGGAACACACCCACAACTAAATTAGGGGATCCCAAAATCACCACGAATCTGCTACAAGAAACACAAGTGGGCAACAAGAGGTCTAGGTTTTCCACAAGAAAATCCTAGACACAAATCCCTCAAGTAAATGAGGGGAAAATGAAGAACTGTTTGGTGAAGATGTAGATCTAGGCCTTCTCCTTCAATCGTACAAGAATCAATGAGTTTGGGTGGAGGAGTTGGGAGATCTCTCGAGTAGGTGAGCTCAGTTAATGGTGGACGAGCTAACCATATGTGGAAGAAGGAGAGGGGTATTTATACCCTCTCCCCAAAATGTAGTCGTTTGAAGTCGATGCAGAGATGTCACACCGGAGACTCCGGTCTAAAGTTCGGAGACTCCGTCCTTCCAGAGATTCCGGCAAGTTTTGCAGCCGGCGAGTTTCCGGACTAAAATAGGGAGTGACACCATATTGGCCTTGGCGATGAGAAAAACCTTAGGTTGGAGACTCTGGCCTGCCGGAAACTCCGGCCAGTCTCCGCAAAGAATCTAGATAGAACCAGAGGGTGACACCACTTTTCCTTTCTTGCCGAGAAATCCTGAGTCCGCAGACTATGGCTCTGGCAGACTGGATACTCCAGTCTGGCCGGAGATTCTAGCGAGTCTCTGCCAAGATCCCGGACGGAAACAGTGGGTGACATCGGAGAGAGAGACTCAAAGGCCAATTGAATGTTCTGTTTCAAGGTCTTGGGGTCCTTTTAAAGGTGGAGGCATGGGGATACCTTCCTTGGGGGGGGGGGAGGGAGTACCTCCCCCAATCCTCACCAAGGAGGAGGTGGCCACACCAATCCCCTCTTATTTCCTTTCCCCTTTTCTCCTTTTTATTTTATCTCTCAAACCAAACAAGGAAGGGACTGGGGGAAGATGGTACGTCTAGTGTGGCGACCTGGGCCCCACCTGGCAGCCCCCAAAATAGGGTGCGGCCATGGGGGCAATCCTGCCGCCTCCAGCACTCCACCCTTCCCGGTTTTTGCCCGAAACTCTTCCGGAACCATATGAACCCAATAGATAAAATCATCGATATTATCTACTGATATTAGAAACATATTTTCAACATACCGGGATATCTCATGTCCTCCGTTATATCTAATATAAATTATGCCTTACACTGGCATTATTTCTCCTTTATAGTAACTTCCCTTAAACCTCTCTGATTGACACCAGACTTGTTTCTGTGACATCGCATCGACATCGAACATTCATAAAACCAATAGCAACATCTTTATCCTCTCAATTAAAGGTTGACATGACTTAAGATTGTGACCCATAAAGATTCGATAACACAAGACATGTTCGGGAACTTACCGAATAATTGCCAACAACGGGACCATGGACGCCCATGATTGCTCCTGTGTGTTCACAAAGAATGCAAGAACCTTATAAGTTACTCATTGCACTTATTCCCTTAAGTTCACGATACCAACGATATCACAAGGTGAGACTATGTGATCTCGTGATTAAACTCTTTGATCATAACACATATAAAAATCGTTACCGATATCATTCTTTTTTCTCATCCATATCCCCGATGTCCTTGTGATAAATCACACTGTGTCTGACCAGACGATTGGTTGACATCGGTGATATCGAGAGGGCTTAGAGCATGCATCTATCTATCGTCTAGAGGAGTTAAGTAATATTATTAAATGATCTCATTTCTATTACACTTTCTAGATTATATCTAGACATCACTGTTATGATGCCCAGTTACGGCAAGACGGTTGATGATATCCAAAATATAACTTTTCATCATGCGGTCACTAGATATTCTCATAGTATAGGAATTATAGTCAATGACAACTTCATATGTACTTCGCTATATACATTACAACTGTTTGGCCTCTTTTAGAAAAATCATATATTTGGGTCAATTCAGTACTATTATTACCCTAACAATAAACTCTTATGTTTTGCTAGACTTTTAACCAAGTCCATGATCAGGAAAATGTGATCATCTCAAAAACCATAAGCTAATCTTAGAGACAAGATTAGAAACTCTTGTTTGTTCTTGTCTTCACACCTACACAAAGATTTTTCTTTGAAACCTCACTTTTCAAGTGCTATAGCGGTTGTAGCATGATGACATAAACTTAATTATAAACTTGGAGATAGAATAATAACTAAAAATTATTGTCTCTAGGGAATATCCCCAACATAAGAGTCTAAGCGTGGGGGAGTCTATGCGTCCATTTTATACACTATTTTTCTTAATAATTCATGCGCAGAGTTAGGAATTCTAGCTACCGCGCCAAAGTGCGCCATTTATGTCTGTGTACGCAAGAGAGAGAAATCTGGAGGAGATATTTCGTACAAGGCATAAAATACTAGTATGCAAGACATTTTGAGGAAATAAAGGCATTCCATGAAACAAGAAATTCGCGTAGATAAATAATGAAGTCCAAAAGGAGTTTAACGACAAAGGGTACTGTCACGAGCGACCGTACCGCAGAACCTTCTGTATCTTCGCATCCAGTACCACTTTAATGAGCACACGGACGATCGTGCACGACCATACCCGTCACAGTACCATGCTAGAGATCTCGATACGGCTGCGAAACGGAGATCCAAGGCCTCAACAGGAAGAGATGGTTGCCGTAACGACTAGTGGTACGGTGGCGACCGACTATACCAGCCACCGTACCAAGCCTCGTAGGAACCACCACTTCAAGTATATTTACCTCGTGCTCTCGTAATTGAGATCAGAGAGGAAGACCAGACGTCACACACGAAACAACACGAAACCTATTTTCCGGAAGGCATACAAAGGAGATCTGTAGCAGGGAATCCATCTCCATCAGCACCATCAACATGAAGGCCTTCACATCGATCTCCATCGTCATCACCATCATATACATCTATGTGATAGTATCTCTCACACTTCTCGTTGTAATTCTAGAACATCTAGTTGTGGATTTCAGTTGTATCTATTCATACATCCATTTTCCATTTGCAATACAATCATGATGATGTTTATGGCCTTCATGTGTGAGTAGCTGCATTAGTTCTTGGGGAGATGGGGAAATCCTACTACTACTATGAATCGAGATAACTATGCCTCGGTTTCCATTGGTTGTTTTTTTGGTAACAATCCTCATGATGTTGGGGTGAAGTCGACCACTCCAACATATTCCCTACGGGACATGAACCGGTTGTTAGCGTTGGGTTGAGGCAAAGAGTTTGGGTGAGCATATATGGACAACAGGTGGCTCCTCCTCTTTGCCGATCCTCAACGTGGGAGTACTGAAGATTCACAAATTAATACTACATCCATGGGGAGACCCTTAATTATTAATGCCAATAGCCGCATCACTGATTATCTGAACTAGTAGTGGTTGTGAGTAGTGTGTTGCCTAGACTAACTCAGGTCACACTGATATACTACACCTTCAAAAAACATACATATGTAAACAAACTTGCACACCCAATCAATTCATAAATATACTATTGATAGAACCATACTTTCCGAGAACGTTTTTACCCCAATTGCAGCTGCAATCACTTCACCGTTCATTAGTCTGATCTCATTTAATTTATTCTTTATTTTATATAATTTTGTTCACAATCAAACACCAACAATTCTCTTGCTTGTTTGTATTAAAAACAACTTGCAGACATAAACGAGGAGAAACAATAAAAGCTAAACACATGAGACCATTTTCATAACTCTACCATGGTTTGATACTTTTATTTCGAAACTAGTTATGACAACTCTGTGCACGTGCATGCATCACTAGGTTTGTGGAGGTTGAACACGCTGTATGGCATGGCGAACCTCCTATTTGTATCAAAGCTGTAATCTCCAACAATGTAACAATTGTTTGAAAGCAGCAAGTTTCGTACGCACTCTTTTTCTTAACAGGGTACGTGAGGGACTGCAGGGTTTTTAATTGCTTGCTTAATATAGTGATGTTTACTTCAAAAAGAAAAACTGGGTCTCTCATCCGTTCGAAACGTGCATGGAAAATATTAATTCCGTCCCTAAAGAGACTATCTCGCTCGCAAGTCGCAATAAGTGGTCTAAAGGTTAAGCTATATGTTTCTTGCTCCGAGAATACTTTAGTTTCTAAAAATATTGAACTATTAAATACTTTAAGATGTTTGAGTCCAATCAATATTGTGGTTTTATAAACTGAAATATTATACAAAACTACAGTTTTTTTTACCATATCGAAAACTCCATTGCCGACCACTTTTCTTTTTCCTAAATGGAGAAACCGCACTATTCCTTGTCTAGGCATTACAATATTTTATTTTTTGGAATGTACGGTGGTTAGCTCCCAAATGGTTACTAGGCCGGTCATGGTTTTGGGTATGAGACGAACAGCAACGCATATTGGCCCGCCGTATCCGTTTACAAAACAAGCTGAAAGGAAAATTCAATATAACACGGTCATCCGAGCCGTAGCCGCCCCCGTTCCACTGCATCGTCTCCAAGGAGCAGCGATCACGGCTTTTTCCGGCGAGATTCTCGACGACTAGGTGCCTCCTCTCCCTTTCTCTCTTCCCCCTTCCCTTTCTCCCCTTCTCTCTCACATCCACGGACACAAAATCCTGTCCCTGTATAACCCTATAACCCTAGCTTTTGTCAAGTTCCCCAAGAAGATGATGTTCCCTATGATCAAATTTTTCTTCTTCCAATCTGATTCGGAGGGTGTTTTATTTTGCCTCGCCACTTTCATATGATTTGTATCTTATTTTTTAGATGTCTCTGAAGTTCATACTCTGTTCCTGTGACGTTCTGGTCCGACCAAATAGTTACCATAAGCAAATCTGAACTATTTCAAGTCGCTTTCTGAAAGGTTCCTTTTACGATTGTGTTCGCAGTGTCCAACCAAGCACCGGCATGTCACCGACGATGAGCAGCCTGCATGTAAACGGGAGGCTGTACATAGATGACATGGCCCCAGGCACCGGCGATGTGGAACTTCGCCGCCACTTCGGGCGCTACGGAGAAGTGGCCGACATCTTCATTCCCACGTGCCGCCGCACCGGCGGACCCCGCTGCTGCGCCTTTGTCCAGTTCTCCAGCCCTGGTGACGCCGGTCTCGCCCTCGCTGACCCTCACCATGTCATCAATGGCCGGGAGGTACATATGCCAACCTTGTTGGCAGTTTGTTTCTTCTTTTAACACATAATGAGTGACTGGATCGTATTGTGCTGCGTACACCGGTGCTGTCATGGTTTTCACTTTGAGTGAATTTCGAGATGAAATTCGCTGAATTTCAGTAGATACTGAAATATTTACCTTTCGGCCAAAATCTTTCAGCAATTTCAGTAGTATACAGAAGTTCAAATAGTTTAGAAATATTTTTCAATTCAAGTGAAACTGAATGTGCAAACCATGGTGCTGCTACATACATTACAAGTGAGAAGTGCAGATTCAATTTTTCAAGAGAAAGTGGACTGGGATTTATCTCCTTTTGTACAAAATTTGGCTGTCCTTTCATGCCTGCTTGGGAATTTTAAATCCCGTATATATGGTGTGGTTTATTGGCTGATAGATTGGAAATTCCTTTTCCTGTGCAGGTGTCCATTGCAAGGGCACGACCAAAACGATTGGAAGAATCGACTGTGTAAGTCTCTCTCTCTCTCTCTCTCTCTCTCTCTCTCTCTGTCTCTCTCTCTCTCTCTCTCTCACACACACACACACACACACACACACACACACACTCACACACCCCAATAAGATGATGTTCCCTATATATGATCATTCCTCTTCTTCCAATATGATTTTTATCATAATTTTTAGTTGTCTCTGAAGTTGATGCTCAGTTCCCTTGCTGTCTGAATGGTTCCTTCTACGATCGTGTTTACAGTGTCCAACCAAACACAAGCATGTCACCGGCCATGGGATGGCATGGCCCCAAATACCATATAAACGGGAGGCTGTACTTAGATGACATGGCCCCAGGCACCCTTCACGTGGATCTCCACAGCCACTTCGGTCGCTACGGGGACGTGGCCGACATCTTCATTCCCACTTATCGCCTCAATGGCCAGCCCCGCTGCTGCGCCTTTGTCCAGTTCTCTGACCCCGGTGTCGGTAGCCACGCCCTCGCTGACAGACCCCATGTTATCAACGGCCGGGAGGTACGTATGTCAACCTCCTTCGCATTTTCTTCTTTTCCCTGCATAATGAATGACTGGATTGTACCAGTGCTGCTACATATTACTAGTGAGAATGCTGAGTTGATTCTTCGAGAGATATTACAAATGACCCGGGTTTTTTCGTGTTAAAGTTAGACAAAATAAGTAATATGAATGACTGGATCGTACCAGTGCTGTTACATATCGAATGCTGAGTCGATTTTTCGAGAGATATTACTAACAACTGGGTTTTTTTTCTGTTAA
Organism: Alopecurus myosuroides; assembly: GCA_028641055.1. Classification (NCBI taxonomy): domain Eukaryota; kingdom Viridiplantae; phylum Streptophyta; class Magnoliopsida; order Poales; family Poaceae; genus Alopecurus; species Alopecurus myosuroides. Next base: position 121,315,416 of record CM054061.1, on the reverse strand, counting down.
AGTTAGACAAAATAAGTTTATTTTTCCTGTTAGGACGAGGATTTGACCAATAGTTACTCCGCTAATATGCTGCTTTTATGTTAAACTGCGACATCATCATAATTATATAGTTCCGTCTCACGAGAATTATATAGTAAATAGAGTAACTATCTGTCAAAGGAAACAAAACATGCCCCGCTTATATATTACGACTGATAACGAATAATCATACGAGCGAATGTAATACATAGCATGATAATTTTAATTTCGTTTTGTACAAAATTCGGCTTTCCATTCATGCCTACATGGGAATAAAGCCCATATACATGGTCTGGTGTGGTCATTGGCCGATAGATTGAAAATATCTTTTCCTGTCCAGGTGTTCATTACAAGGGCAGGACCAGGACAATTAGAACGATCCAGTGTGTACCAGTACAAGCCTCTCTCCGAGCGGAAAGTCCGGGATGGTCCATGGCGTGGATATCGTGTTGGTGACATCGGCAAGACATCCTGGGGTTCTCTCGTGTATGACTCCATCATAACATATATCTCGGAGGATGGTGCTCAATCTTGGCGCAAACCGGTAGAAATGCACACTGAGCACAAGTCTACTGGATACGGGCCAAGACGTCGCCAAGACAACATTGATACGAGCTCACTGAAAGGCCGTATTCAGTGTTCATCAAGTTGCGAGCCTTGCGCAAACTTTTACAGGCTATGGGGGAAGCTTTATTTGACATACGACTAGTGCTGAATTTACACATACTAACTGGGACGGCACCGTCCCAGAGCCGGTGTTTGGCTCTATACTTCTTAGGATTTTGCTAGTAGCCTCTTAGCTTGGTCATTTCATGTTCCGAGGTGTCGCTCCGGTGAATTTTCAAATAAAAACTGGTTACTTGTATCCCTAGTTCCCCGTTGGAATGGTTATGTACTTTTGGACCGCTTTCGTAAAAGCAAGGAAAGAACAGAAAGCCAAATTTCGTGGGGGCATTTTGGTTTCAGCCATGAAGGAGCGATTGTGTTGTGTGTGTCCGCGTTGTTGTTTCTGACACTACAACACCGGTTTATCTTTAGGGGCACTTTGCAAGTAAAAACTGGTTACTTGTATCCCTAGTTCCCGTTGGAATGGTTATGTACTTTTGGCCCGCTTTCATAAAAGCAAGGAAAGAACGGAAAGCCAAATTTCGTAGGGGCATTTTGCTTTCACTGCGGGGCTCGCTCAATACGCCGACGATCTGACCCCATCTGCGTAGACATCTTCCCGTCGGCGTAGGGGTAGGCCTGTGGCCGTCGGCGTAGAAAAGTCGGTATAAACTGAGGCTACGCTGATGGGCCCGCCGGCATAGGTTTGCAGATTTTTTTTATAATTTTCTATTTTTTAATTATTTTTTTCCAATTTTCCTAGTTTTTTCATGTCACTTGTTTAACCACTTAATCACACTATAGACACTAGCAAACGTGCCCATTTCTACGGGCCGATTTAATATTTTCTATACCAGCGAAAAATAATATCATGTAGTTGCTATGAAGCAGAATAATTTGAAAAGACAATAGATAACGGGTTATATCATGTTATGGACAAAAGAATGAATTATTTAGTTCCTAAAAGAATTTCGAAAAGAGAAAAGATTCCTATATGATCTCCAACAGGAAAATAATCCAAGAAAATATTCATATGTGGAAGTCCTCATTCATTGATTAAAAAAACACAAGACAACGAGATCGTTGTTGGTGCAAGAACATGTCAATATATCTAAACTACTTATAAAAGAGCAAACTTCGTAGATACAATCGATCTCAGCCATCAAACACAATGGATCGAACGGACCCAATCGTTTCAATGTTGAGCTACTCAAGATAAATAAAAATTACAAAATATGCCAACCACCAAGTGTTTTTACCGAACCGGTACGAGTATATGTTTTCCCATCTGCTGTAGACAACGATCTCCAGCCGAACCCAGAGCGCTCCTTCCATCCTCTCTCCTCCCTCGGCTAGGGTTAGTTCTCGATGGCCATGGGCCCATGGCCATGCTCAGATCCCGTGCCGCGCTCGGTAAGAGAAGCGGCTCCACGCCGCACTTCCAATCCCGACACTCGCCGACGCGCTCCCGGCCGTCCTAAAGGACCTGGCCAACGCGTCCCCGGCGCCGCCCAACGAGACCGCACCGTCGCTACACGCCCACGCCACGAAGCTCTGCCTCGACAGCCGCCACTGCGGCGTCCTCGACGCACTCATCGCGCTCTACCCCGTGTGCGGCCGGCGTAGCGTCGCGAGCTCTTCTCAAGCGACCCGGCACCGGATGTGGTCTCGTGGATATCCATGGCGACAAGCCAAGCGCGTGTCGGCAGTTCGGCGAAGCAGCGGCTGTGTTCTAGGCCATGGTGGATGACGACGTGGTGTTCGTCGATGCCATAACTGCGGCGGTGGGGTTCGCAGCCTGCACTGGCATCGAGGGCATCGCGCTGGCCAGGGAAGTGCACCAGCGCGTTCTTCATCGCGGAGGTAACCCTCGACGTCGTCGCGTGCAATGCGCTGGTCGACATGTCCGCCGAGTGTGGTGACGTGGCGACCGCGCTCTGATGCTTCTGGGTGATGGATCCGGACAAGAACGCGTGGTTAACTGGAACACAATGATCTCCAACCACGCGGTCGCCAACGAACACGGGGAGGCGCTGGCTCTGTTCCGAGAGATGATGATGCAGTCGGGGCAGGGCGTGCGTCTGGACGACGTGGCGTAATGACGTTCGTTTCCTTACTCGGGGCGTGCGCGCGGCTCGGTGCCGGCATGTGGGCGCACGCATGCTACCTTAGCCAGAGGACCGGACGGAATAACGCTGATGGCGTCGTCGGCAACGCGCTGGTCGACATGTATGCCAAGTGTGCCGCGGTGGATCAGGCATCAGAGGTGTTCGACGGCATGGCGCGGCGAGACGTGTACACCTACACGTCCATGATTTCGGGGCTGGTCGCGCACGGACGCGGGGAGGATGCGCTGGCGCTCTTCACCGACATGCGGAGAGCCGGCGTGAAACCAAACAAGGTGACCATTCTCGGTGTGCTCTCCGCGTGCTGGCACGCTGGGTTCGTCAAGGACGGGTGCCGACACTTTGATGCCATGGCCGAGGTGCACGGCCTGGCTCCCATCGTCGAGATCTACGGCTGCGTCGTGGACATGCTCGGCCGCTCCGGGAGGCTGGACGAGATGGAGGAGTTTGTCGCCGCGATGGCGGTCCGGCCTGACGCGCCCATTTGGGGCTCGCTACTCTCAGCGTGCCGGGCGCACGACCACGTCGAGCGCGTGATGGGGCGGATGGCCGTCGAGGAGGTTGACACCGGGAATACTTGCTCATGTATAACATGTATGCCCGCGAGGGCCGGCATGGCGAGGCGGTGCAGGTGAGGCGGCAGATAAGGAGAAGCAGGGTGGAGAAGGTCCCTGGCTGCAGCTTCACCGAGATTGACGGCATGGTGGACGAGTTCAAATCAGTTCGGTCGAACTCCATCAAACTCCACTGACAAGTAACCGGGTATCAAATTTTTTCATCTGGCTGCTGACAATGCACGTATTGGATAACTTGACATGTAGATCCCTGGAGATATCCTGCCTAATAATTGCTGAACTTATCATAGAAGAACTTTGGCTGCAGATTTAGATATGAACTTACAACAGACATGTGAGTTCCATTCACACCATTCTTAATGTCCTTGCAAAATGGTGTGCAATCTTCAGTATAACTACGGTGCTGCATCATGCAGAGCCTGGATGAGTCAGAATCCGCAAACACAATTTATGTCTGTTGCATGAGTACCAAAGGGCAAGGGAGGTTATCCATCCATGGGTGGTGGTTCACCTCTTCGACAAATTACTGAGCGCAGGTACATTGTGCTATTATATTGCTTTAATTGTTAACTTCCATGGCTCTTGTACCGTGAATCTCTTAACAACGTTGCATTACTAAAATTGACTGAATTTCTGAACAACATAACTAAAATAGTACTATATAGTGTGTATCCACACATTTCTGTTATTAGGAGAAAACATAAAGATGATGCAAGAGTTTATAAACTACCACAAACAAAGAAAGAGAGTGTGCCTAGACTAGCCAAAAACCAAAAGGAGAGGAAGAATGTGTAGTTGATTTGGCAACTGAGAGGCATGAGATTAGTTGCATCATCTAAGCTATGTGTAGTTGATTTAGCAATGAGTTATAATGATGTTAAAGTATATAATTGTATATTTTCACAGACAAACAATAATGTTGTATGGATGTGGGGGAGAGATTTGAAGAAATTAACATAGATCTTGCTACAAAATTTAAAAAATTATCCGCGGAGCAATGACTGGGGATAACAAGACTAATCAGAACAACTATTTGTTAATCATGACATTAGAGTAATCTGTGTCATTAGATTTATTTACTAATCTTGGTTGATCTATCGGTGCTAAGTGTTCGTCGAACACAATATTTGGTGGATGTAATAAAGAAAATATCACTCTTTATAAGTAAATAGAATTGAGATCTTCATGAAAACTGACATTCAATTTACTTATATGAATCAACATTTAGGATATGCACTTGGTGTGAAATTTTCAATTTTTCAAAAAATGTATCCTATGTTTAAATTTTTGTCTTATGTGCACCCAAGTAGGCGTGCGTTTGCACGTGCACTTCTACTAGTACAATAGATGACAAAACCACAAACTCAAAAATCAACTGATAGACTCCTAGTGAACGACACAGGCCACAACTGTTTTCCGTAGCCAAATTCAGATGAAAACAATGAAACACCATCATCGAAACTGAGTGGTGTGAGTTGCTAGTTTATGAAGGAAAAACAGAGACGAGAATGTTCAAAATAGAATGGGCATCATTCTCATCAAGTCATCGGGCAACATGCATAAATCAATACCCACCAAAGAATATCTTTCGCAAATTTGAACCGCTAATGAGTAATGAAGCCTCTGCTTTGAATGAAGAATAAGGAAGCCTAAAAAGGAGATATACACATAACGACTCCGTTTAGCTTTAAGCTAGGACTACAATGATCTTGAAAATTGTAACCTACTTTGCTACAACTTACAATATAAAGGATGTAGGTACAAAGCGCAGAGATCATCAAATATTTAACATTATAATAAGGTAAAAATAAAGGGAACTCAACATTACACTCAAGTTTTCCCCTATGTCAAAAGGAATATCCACGGTGGGATCTTGTGAATTTCTTCATGGAGCGATGTTATCATATCCATATCTACTATTCCATATGGAGAGGAATATAAGAGGGACCTGAAAGCAAACAAAAAAATTATGCAAATCCAAAATCTTTCATGAAAAAAAAGCTTATATAGCTCAGATTCTTGGTTAGAAACAAACCTGATCACAATACTTGGTTACGGAAAGTTGAATCAATGGCACCTGTAGGAAGCACAAAGCTGGAGAAATATATTGTTACTAAACTGAAAATATTTATGTAGCAAAAATTAATCACTGGATGTGGATGACCGGGCAATGAGCAGACTGGGGATTCTTACCGTCCTACGTTTTCAAATGGGCACGAAACATTGCGAGATGGGAAGATGCGAGCCGTACATAAGTGAACTTTGGTGTAGGCAAAGGAGAAAAATACAGTGGACAATGTCAATGATGTGTTTCCAAGTCAGAAGGGCGTGGCCTTGTTCAAAGCATGTGCGTTGCTATGGTGTCAAATGAAATTCCATTCCTATACATATAAACCATATGAAACCGGTTAATAGTCCACTCTCCCAGAATACAATTGAATCCAAAAGGTGTAATATCATCCTTGTTCAAATCACATGCAGTAGTTGCTTAGTAGCTCGGAGGGAGAGATTTCCTTTCTATTTTCCAAAAGCTTGCCGAGGTTGCTCCAAAATTTTCTTGCCAAGGTCATGTATCTTGTTTTCAGAACCTGTCCTCGGGAGAGGTGCCATGTAGTCTTGTAGCTCTCTTTCTTCCTAATAAACTTCATCTCAAACTAAGAACAAAAAGGAATAACGTGTGAAGCTCCTATTGACTCATGGAAACAACAATCGGTGTAATTGTTGTTCTATATATTTTGCTGAGTACATGCTTTTCAATCTTGTAAGGATCACTACTAAACCGTCATGAGAAAATTGGCAAATGGAAACGACAACTTTGCAAATATTTACCCAGCCTTGAGTATTGTACCAAAATGCTAATACATGTTGTGTACAACTAAACAATTTGGTCATGTGCCTGCCATGCTAGCAACCAATCCAATGTACCAGAGATCAACAAATATGATGTAGAAGGACAAAAGATAAATATATCATTAGAAGGTTCATGCGCATATCAAACCCCATTGATTGGAAGCACGAAAGATGGTACAGGGATGCAAAGAAAATTCAAGCAACATACCAGCAGTTGTGCAATATAGTTGATAGTTCAGTTCTCCTAACAAATTAAGGCGGTACCTATGTATAGATTTTGTACTGCAATAGACATGAAAATATTTCTGAAAGTGAGTTCTAAGATGTCTAAATACAGATATGAATTCATATGAAAATAAATAGAAGAAACCAATCAAGCAAACATACAACTCAAGAACCGGAAAGGCAATCAAAATGAGTTTCATGTAGGCTATCAAAATTACTGCATGCTGCTAGTAGCATGAATATATTTAGCAATCAAAACCAAGAAATTTGAATTGTCTTATGTAAAAAAAAAAATCAAATCCTGTAGGATTTTTCCTTTTGAACTGGAGTTTTAGTTCCCATTAAAATTCTACTGCAGCAATGTCGCTAGCAACCAGACCAGAGACAAAGTCCGATGATGCTCGATTCACGCAGGGAGTAGCAATATCGTCCTATATCTAAGTTGAGCAATGGCACGGGTTCCCTTATTATACCCAATAACTCCCTACAAAATGCTATACAACTTAAAATGTAAATTAAAAATATTTTGTTTGAGTAGATCATCATTGAAAACAATATACTTGGTTTAACAATCTACCACCTGGATCTATTACTAGTCATATGGATTTGATTAATGATTTCTTTCAAAAATAGTTTCCTGCTATTGCTCAACATGCTGTTGTCACAGAGATCTTGAACTTTGAGCAAATTAAAGGAGAGAAATTATCTGAATCTTGGATAAGATTTTGTTCTTTAATAAGAGTTTGCCCTGGTTATCCACTACCTAAAAATGAGCTCCTAGATATATTTTATAATGGACTAACTGTTGAATCTAGGACGTACCTGGATAGTTGTTCTGGTTGTGTTTTCAGGAAAAGAACTCCAGAAGAAGCTGAGGAATTAATGGCTAAAATAGCCAAAAATAACGATGATTGGAATATACCTGAGCCTACACCTACACCAGAGCCAACACCAATACCAACACCAAAGAAGATAGGGATGATTGAATTAAATGACGAAGTGATGAAGAAGCCAAGAAATCTCTTAAAGAGAGGGTATTAAATCTGAAGATGTGAAGAATTTACCTCCTATAGAAGAATTATGTAAGCCTATTTTCATCCATCAATAGTTGAGGTACACTCTCTCCAATACTTTGATAATAGAGATATTCCCTACTCTAAACCACCCGATCAATGCTTAGATGAATTTGATAATTATGTTGTTAAGCAAAATAATTTTAATATGAGAGTGCAAAATCATCTCATGTAAAACTCTAGAGCTATTGATAATTTGCATGGTATTATTGAGAGAACCTCTAATTATGTTAAAATGCTTGTTAAACATTTTCAAATGGTTCAAAATCAAATTGATCAACTTACTAAAGTGCAAAAAGATATGATAGCTAATGCTTCTAGAGATAAACATGTTTGTGAAATAATTACTAGAGGTGGTATCTCTACTCAAGATCCCTTGTATCCTGAAGTACACCCTAAAAGAATTGAACAAGATTCTCAGCAACCTAAAAAAATAGTTCTCCTTCTAAGAAAAAGAAGAAGAGACATAAAACTGTTGTAGAATCTCTTGAACCTGCTAAAGATCCTAATAGTATATCTATTTCTGATGCTGAAACTGAAAGTGTTAATGATAAAAGTGATGCGTCTGATAAAGAAGAAACTGTAGCTGAACCTGAAAAGCAAACTAAAACTGTGAAGTATACTAAGGAGGATTTCATTGCCAGTAAACATGGTAAAGAAAGAGAGCCTTGGGTACAAAAATCAATGCCTTTTCCTAATAAGAAACACAAATCTAAGGAAGAAGAACATTATAATAAATTATATGAGTGGATGAAACCTTTGTTTTTGCAAATTCCTTTGACTGATGCTATTAAACTGCCTCCTTATTCAATATATATGAAAGATATTGTCTCAAACAAAAGGAAAATTCCTAATGAGTAAATTTCCACTATGCTTGCTAATTACTTTTTTAATGGTAAGGTTCCAAAGAATCTTGGAGACCCTGGTATTCCAACTATTCCTTGTTCCGTTAAAAACAATTATGTTAGAACTGCTTTATGTGATTTGGGAGCTAGAGTTAGTGTTATGTATTTCTCTCTTTATGAGAGACTCTCTTTGGAAAAATTAATACCTACTGGTATATCCTTACAAATGGCTGATAAATCTACTGCTATTCATGTTGGTATATGTGAGAATGTCCCTGTTCAAGTTGCTGCTAGTTGTTTGATATTAACTAACTTGGTTGTGTTGGAAATGCCTGAAGATGATAATATGTCTATTATTCCTGGGAGACCTTTTCTTAACACTGCAGGGGCTGTTATGGATTGCAACCAAGGAAAAGTAACTTTTAATGTTAATGATAAATAGCACACTGTTTATTTTCCCAAGAAGATTGACAGAAGATATGGTCTAAATTCAATTTAAAATATTGAGACCATCAAAATAGGAGAATTTTATTGTCCCATTCCAATGACAACAAAAGAATATGAAATTATTATGATTGGGACTATGTCTATCAAAATTGAGGTAACGTAATTATTTAGTGTTAAGCAAAGTTTTTCTTCATATAAAAATTATTCTGGTAACAAGACTTGATCAACCTTGTTAACAAAGTGATTTTGAATGAAGAGGACAATGTTTTCACTTTCCCCATTATGTTTTCACCATGTTTACTTCTATTATCACCTTGCCACTTTAATATAATCATGTTTCGATCATCCATACTCTTGTTTTCACCATCCATACTTTTGTTTTCACACTGATTTCTTTTGTTTTCACCATGTTATGTTTGTTTTCACCACCCATAACTTTGTTTTCACCACTTCCACCTTTGTTTTCACTTGGTATTTACACATTAGAATGTTTTAGAACCACTATAGTTCTGGTTTTGGTTTTGTTTTCAACCCTTCCATAATTGTTTTCCAGGTTTATTATTAATTATCAAATTCTGAAAAAACCTCAAAAGTAAAGTTTCTCGAAAAATTCCGGAAAATTGTAATAAATTTTTACGTCAAAAATGAGGCTGAAAGCCACCTGAGAGACCCCAGGGGGACCCACCAGTCAGTCACAACATGGGCTGGCGCGGCCTGCCCCTGGTGGCGCCTGGGCATGGTGTGGGGCCCCCTGGCCCTCCACTTACTCTCTCTCTTGCCAAAGTTCTCTCTCTCACCTCCCAAACAAAACATTTCCCCAAACCCGTGTTCTTGCTGTTCTTCCTCTGGATTTTTGATCTCCTTCTTCAGCCCATCATTTGTGCTGGAATTTGGTGTATTTGCTCTCCGGTATATGACTCCTCCGATGATCCAAGTAGAATTTTATTTGGTATAGTATTTCTTGAGTATTTTGGTACTGTAGATGACAGCTTATGTGAGTTTGCATGCTTTATTTAAGTTGAAATAATATAGTTTTGATGCATGTTTAGCTCTCCTATAAGTCTCTATAGTAGTTCCCACCTTATAGTTGCTTGAAATCAATTTTTGTGATGATTGTTGAAACATTTCAGAAATGGACAACCATAACTTTGGATAAATATTTAGGAGTGATGCTCCTAGAAGAACAAGGCCTTCACGTCCATCCACCTTAGTGAGGCCATCTTATAATGAAGACCTTATTGCACCGGACATCGATGATGCGGGAGGTGACGGGATTTCTAATCCCTCTAACTTTCCATGTTATACATTTTTGAGGAGTGCATGTATAGAGGATGACTTCTTCTTGATGCTTATTTAAAGAGTTGGTTTAACCAACTACAAGGAGGATGAAAGTCCTTAGTATGCTGCTCTTACAAAACATTTGCTGAGAGCTTTAAGTTCGATAACTCACAATATGACCCCACTGTTGCTTTTAAGATATATGGCAGTTCTTTTTCTTCGCCCTTGGATACTTTTTGTAACATTGTAGGTATCAACGCTTCCGGGACATCGCGGAAGATCTAGGAGAGACCCGCTAATCTCATGGAGCTCTATCAAGGAATCACCAATGATGATAGCCGCACATCACAACGCGGGAAGATAAGAAACATCCAACTTCCTGCCCTCGGATATTTCACTTATTATCTTGCTACTAGTATCCTTGGTAGGGAGAACACTAGCAACATTTCTAGCTATCACATTGCTTTCATTGATGCTGCACTTAACCATAGCAAGAAGTATAACCTTGGTTCTCTCATTGCTCGCCGCCTAGCTGCTAAGGGACCCATTTTTGGGGGCATTATTGCTACGCTCATAGCAACTGCTCTAGGCATTCTTGTTGCTCCCATTGATGAATTTATTAATCTTGCTTCCATGAAGGCCCATCATTTTATTACTGCTAGCTCTATTGCTGATCATTTAGTATATAGAGTTTTATTTATTGACGGAAATGAGCGGAAAGTTGTTTTGCCACAGCCTGTTTTGTTCAAAGTTGACAGGGCACCATGGCCGCGCCCCAAGGAGGAGATAGATGAGCATATGATCTTGACGGGGTTCTACAGGCAGCAGGAGAGGCAAGATGCGCCTTCCGAGGACTACACCATGTAGTACGCCGGGGCGTCCTCGAGTATATATCAGGAGGAAGGTTCCTCTTCGGCATACTACGAGGGCGCCACCTCATGGTCCCATTGGGGATGATCTCCACTTAGGACAAAAGCCTAAGCTTGGGGGAGGTACACCGACATCATACACTCATCTATATACCATTTTCTGCCGGTCCTTGTATATCCATATTTTCGTTTCTTTCGTTTGTTTTCGTTTTCTTTCGTTTCTTTTGTTTTTGTTGTTTTGTTCTTGCTTTCCAAAACACAAAAAGACCAAAAATATTTTGGTTGTTTCTCTTTATTCGATTCTTTAGTTTCTTTTGATTGGTTGCTTTACTTTCTCGTTTCGATTTAATATTCACAAATCCGAAAACATTTTATTTTCTTTGCTTGTTTCTTCCGTTCTTGTTTAAAATTCGAAAACCCAAAAATATTTGTTGTTCTTCTTTGATTTTGTAAAGTTTGTTGCAGAGTTTACTCGACTTCCGTGTCTCCGTTGGAGCTTGGTTATCATTCTATATTATTCAATCCACACAAGTGAAGAGCGGTAATGATGATTTACGACAACTCAAGTTGTGGTGAGAGGCTGGTATGAACCCTATTTGTCTTATTTTTGTACATATACTCGTCCATGTGAACGCGTGTAGTTTGTTCGTGTAAGGTGTATGTTATTTAATTGATTCTTAGTACTTTATGCTCTCTCATGTTTAGTTCCAACTTATTAATATAAGATAGTGATACGTCTCTAACGTATCTATAATTTCCGATGCTCCATGTTGATATTATGCCAATTGCTACATGTTTTCTCCCTTCTTTATAGCATTTTTACACGTTTTCCGTGACTAACCTATTAACAAGATGCCAAGTGCCAGTTCCCTGTTTTCTGCTGTTTTTGTTTTCAGAAAAGTTGTTCTCGAAATATTCTCGGAATTGGACCCCACAAATCCCGAAGTTCCTATTTCCCCAGAAGCATCCAGAAGTCCGAAGAGGAGTCGAAGGCGGGCACCAGTGGGCCCTCGCCATAGCCAGGTGCGGCCCCCCTTGTCCGAGCTTGGGGGTGGTGAGGCCACCCTAGTGGCTCACCGATGTCGCACTTTCGCCTATTTATTCCCGTCCGAAGGAAAACCCTAGGTACCTGATCAAAAATCCCTGAAAAGTTCAGCAGCAGCCGTCGTCATCAACCCTAGATTAGGGGGGTTCTGAAGCTGTCTCCTGGCACCCTGCCGGAGAGGAGATCATCACCAGAGGCCTCTTCATCACCATGCCTACCTGCAGAGTAATGCGTGAGTAGTTCATCCTTGGACTACGGATCCATAGTAGTAGCTAGATGGTTGTCTTCTCCTCCTATGCCTCAATGTTTAGATATCGTGAGCTGCCTAACATGATCAAGATTGTTCTTATGTAATTCTATGTGATGTGTTTGCTAGAATCCAATGAATATTGAACTTATGCCAAGTTGATTATAGTATTTATTGCGTATGTTATTTGTGATCTTGCATGCTTTCCGTTGCTAGTGGTTGCTCTTGCCAAGTAGTTGCTAGTGACTCCAAGAGGGAGTATTTATGCTCGATAGTTGGGTTCATGCCTCCTTTTCGCCCGTGCTCGAGTGACAGAAACGTGACGGGGGAGGATGTGCCGTTGCCACTAGGGAGAAAACAACGTTGTGAGTGCCCTCGTGCACAATCATTGCTTACATTACGCACATTGCTTAATGTGATTATCTGTTGCTTGAAACTTAATACCTAAGGGGGTTCGGATGATAACCTGAGGGTGGATTATTAGTCATAGATGGAGTTGGATTACGATCTATGTATATTGTTGTAATGCCCGCACTAAATATCATAGTAGTCATCATGTCATGAATGTGCACTACGGTGCAACCTCTATTTGTCAATTGCCCAGCTGTAATTTGTTCACCCAGCATGCTATGTTCTATGGAGATACACCACTAGTGAACCTATGAACCCCGGTCCATTTTCCTACACTGTTAAACAAATCAGTACAATTCCCTGCTTTTTTTACTTCTGCAAGCATACACCATTTTCCATACTATACATCTAATCTTTGTTTTCAGCAAGACCAGTGAGTTTGAAAACCTCACTCTACCATTGGGACAAAGTATTTTGGGTGTGTTGTGTGCAGGTTCCGGGTTGTTGCTGACAACGGTGAGGCGCCATCACCACCGTTAGTGGCATCAACCTTCCGAAGATCCTCTTTCTCCTACTGGATTGATAACCTTGGTTCTTAACTGAGGGAAATTCTTACCGTTGTACTCATCACACCCTCCTGTTGGGGTTCCCAACACGCCATCCATAGCAGCATGAATTCCTGGCGCCGTTGCCGGGGACTTAAAATTCATCATCATCAAGAGGTCTCCCCGTCAAGGCACCATCAAGGCATAGCAAAGAATTTCTGGCGCCATTGCCGGGGAGGAAGAAGTCTTTTGGAAAGGGGAGTCTCTCACTCTCAACCTATTTATTTTGTTTATTGTCTTGTTTTTTTGTCTTGTTTTGCTTCTTTATATCAAAAACACAAAAAAAATAGTTTACTTCATAACTGTTATTTTTGCTTTTCTGCTCTTAATTTAATTTCTAATCATGATTCTACCCAAGTTTACCTTGAAACACGTACCAATAGGTAGCGGTGAAATAATTGGGAAAGATGATATTGGAGAGTTCTTTAATTATGTTAGTAAGCACAAAGAAGTTGAGGATAGATCCTTAGCTGAACTTGCTCCAGATTATGAAACCGCTGCAGCATCTCTAGTTCATATGCTGGAAGCTAGGTTTGTTAACCTTAATCCCATAATACAACAAATGTTCCTCAACCTTGATAACATTAAGGATAGCGAAAAAAGAGAGTTTATTCTAGAAACTTTGTTTAAAGAATTTGGTGATGTTGCCATTAAGGCTAGAAAAGTTTTTAACCGATTTGAGATGTCAGGATTATGTGTAGATGTTAATAGCACACAGGGTAAAGCCAATGGTAAGGAAATTAAAATACCAATACCCTTTAAATTGGTAGGAATGCATGAAGCTCTAGAAAAGAATTTTGATTGGATTGTTCCTGCAAACCCATTTGATCAAAGTAGTGTGCATAAAAGTGTTGATAAAGGGACATCTAAAACTTCTATAGATGAAATACAATTCATTGTTGAGAAGATTTCTAAGCTTAATTTTGATGCTTCTTCACTTGAAAATAGTTGAGTTTCTTTCTATGCCTAGCTGAAAGGCGTTAAAGAAAAGCGCTACCGGGAGACAACTCGTTTTATTTATCCGTTTTCAACCCGTTTTCCGTCGTTTCTTTCTGTGTGCTTTGCACCTGGGTGTTGTCTATTTCCTTAGCAACCCCGTTGTATCTTTTCTTTTGTTTCTTTGTTGAGCCAAGTAAAACCTCTAGTGGAAAGTTGAGACTATATTTCGGATTTCTACGCAGGAAACAAATTTCTGCTGTCCACTGTTAAATTCGTATAAAATCACAGAAAATTCAAAATGACCTGATTTTTATTTGTGCGTAATCCTGGGCTATATATGCAACTTTTCTTGGCTGAACACTTTTTTATTTGAGAAACAGAAGATTTTTGAAAAAAAATCATCTTTACCTGCTGTCCCGTTTTGACAGATTACTGCCAATAATTGCATTTGCATCTTAATCTCTTTCTTTTGGTGTTATTTTGAGAAAAAGAGTTTTAAAAGAAGTTGTGACAGTAGATAATGTGTTTATAAGTGTTAGGATTGTGTTGAAACTGAACCATGTGAATTTATTATTTCGACTGCACTAACGTTGCTAATGAAGATTGTGAGAAGTTTGGTGTGAAGGAAGGTTTCAAGGGTCAAGAGAAGAGGATGATATGACGTGATCAAGAAGAGTGAAGATCCTAAGCTTGGGGATGCCCCGGAGGTACATGCCAGGAAATTCCAAGAAGACTCAAGCGTCTAAGCTTGGGGATGCCCAAGGCATCCCCTTCTTCATCGACAAATTATCAGGTCACTTCTAGTGAAACTATATTTTTATTCGGTCACATCTTTTGTTCTTTACTTGGAGCGTCTTTTATTTTTGCTCTCAGTTTGTTTTTATTTTTGCAATAAGCTTGGTTGGACCCCAGCATTCTTTTATTGGAGAGTGACACGCTCCGCTTTTTCATGGGAATACTTTGTATTCTTAATCTTTGTCTGGCTGCTGCATTTATTTAGCTCCTGTTTTGCATTCATCTCTTATTTAGATCTGTTAGTACTCTCTAGTTTTCATTGCTATATGCTTAGAGAGAGTTTTTGTTGTCTCATATATGTGCTTGGTTGGGAATAGAAATTCTTATGTGATAGTTGGTATAGTGAAAAAAATCGCATGGTCTTGTAGATCACTAAACTGCTTCACTTGAATCACTGCTGTTGTTTTGAGATATTAATTTTCTTAATGGATAAACGGGAAGAACTAGTAAGTAGAAAATTTTAATGGTTGGTATAAGAAACTTGAAAAGTGTGCCACACTTAAAATTACCAGCTGATAGAAACAATGGTATATGATTTCTACGAGTGATACATTTCTGATCGGCCTTTTGTTACGCGCTACGGTCGGGGCAGCTAATAGTGACTTGTCACTGCCATGGACCCTCTTGGAGTGATTTTCATTGTGCCTTGCAAACATGATTTTCTTTCTGAAACCTTTTAACTCGTGAGTCTATGTTGCGGTTCCTGGCACTTCCACCATCCATATTTGCTAGCCTCTTCGGTACTGTGCATTGCCCTTTCTCACATTGAGAGTTGGTGCAAACTTCGCCAGTGCATCCAAATCCCGTGGGAGGATTTTGTTCTCCTACACATAATCCCATATATTCTTCCTCAAAACATCCACCATACCTACCTATCATGGCATTTCCATAGCTATTCAGAGATATATTACTGCACAACATCCACCTCCATTATGTTACTTGATGATGAGCTTCATGGTTATTTATGCATACTGCTACACTTGCAGGAGCATGCAGTTGGATACATCAGAGATATTCCATTATGATTTATGAGTACTAAAAGTGTGATGATTCATTGTAATATAGGATGTTTCCCCTACCGATGAGGATATAAAAAAGGCCTAAAAAGAAAAAAGAAAGAAAGGGCCAAAGAGAGAATAAAGAGAGAGGGGGCGCATCACTATCCTTTATACCACACTTGTGCTTCATGTTTAGCACCAATGCTTCAGTTTGGATAAAGTTTTAATATTATCATTAATTCATAACTATCTGGGGAATTTTACATTATAGAACTTGGCTTCTATATTCCAATGATGAGCCTCCTCAAATGAGCTCTAGGTCTTCGTGAGCAAGCAAGTTGGATGCACCTCCACTAATTCCATTGGAGAGCTTTCTATGTGCATCCGTTGTGTGGCAATCCTACTCCTTGCATAGCTTCGGTTGTAATACTTTCTCTTGTCTAATGACCACTTTCAGCTTTGTGAGACTTTCTTCCATTGACCTCTCAAACCCCCCATAAGGTTCTCTTTGCCATAACATCCCGGTGCCAGGGACCAACGCAGAACACTTGCTTGTTTTTAGTGCGCAAATAGTTTAAGATTCAAGCATTGCATCGTGTGGAAAGCTTGACTTGATCCTAACAGGGGCTGTGAAGATCGTTTGACATGCATGATATTGTTGTTCTTGAAATCTTAAATCATCTCTAATAAACTTTGCACGGTTGATAGTCTTTTAGTATTGATTCATTAAAAGTTTTACTTCTTTCTTCTTATTTGTTTATGCATTACTTGTTGATATCAAATATAGATCACAGCTTTAGTTCATTTGATCCTAGTTTACATGCTCTGTTTTACATATTATGATCAAGATTGTGTGGTACCATGTCACCTCAGAAATTATTTTGTTTTGTCATTTAATCTTGGGGATGCTTGATACGTCTCCAACGTATCTATATTTTCTGATGTTCCATGTTGATATTATGCCAATTGCTACATGTTTTCTCCCTTCTTTATAGCATTTTTACACGTTTTCCAGGACTAACCTATTAACAAGATTCCAAGTTCTAGTTCCTTGTTTTCTGCTGTTTTTTTTATTTCAGAAAAGTTGTTCTGGAAATATTCTCGGAATTGGACCCCACGAATCCCGAAGTTCCTATTTTCCCCGGAAGCATCCAGAAGTCCGAAGAGGAGTAGCAGACGGGCACCAGGGGCCCTCACCATAGCCAGGCGCGGCTCCCCCTTGGCCGCGCCTGGGGGTGGTGAGGCCACCCTGGTGGCCCACCGACGTCACCCTTTCGCCTATTTATTCCCCTGTGAAGGGAAACCCTAGGTACCTGATCAAAAATCCCCGAAAAGTTCTGCAGCCGCCGTCGTCGTCAACCCAAGATCAGGGGGTTCTGAAGCTGTCTCCCTGCACCCTGCCAGAGAGGAGATCATCACCGGAGGCCTGTTCATCACCATGCCTGCCTCCGGAGTGATGCGTGAGTAGTTCATCCTTGGACTACGGGTCCATAGAAGTAGCTAGATGGTTGTCTTCTCCTCCTATGCCTCAATGTTTAGATCTCGTGAGCTGCCTAACATGATCAAAATTGTTCTTATGTAATTCTATGTGTTGTGTTTGCTAGCATCCGAGAATGTTGAACTTATGCCAACTGTATTATAGTCTTTATTGCATATGTTATTTGTGATCTTGCATGCTTTATGTTGCTAGTGGTTGCTCTGGCCAAGTAGCTGCTAGTGACTCCTAGAGGGAGTATTTATGCTCGATAGTTGGGTTCATGCCTCCTTTTCGCCTGTGCTCGAGTGACAGAAACGTGACGGGGGAGGATGTGTTGTTGCCACTAGGGAGAAAATAGCGGTGTGAGTGCCCGCGTGCACAATCATTGCTTACATTACACACATTGCTTAATGTGATTATCTGTTGCTTGCAACTTAATACCTAAGGGGGTTCGGATGATAACCTGAGGGCGGATTATTAGTCATAGATGCAGTTGGATTACGGTCTATGTATATTGTTGTAATGCCCGCACTAAATATGATAGTAGTCATCATGTCATGAATCTGCACTACGGTGCAACCACTATTTGTGAATTGCCCAGCTGTAATTTGTTCACCCATCATGCTCTTTTTCATGGAGAGACACCACTAGTGAACCTATGAACCCCGGTCCATTTTCCTACACTGTTAAACAAATCACTACAATTCCCTGCTTTCTTTACTTACTGCAAGCATACACCATTTTCCACACTATATGTCTAATCTTTGTTTTCAGCAAGACCGGTGAGATTGACAACCTCACTGTACCGTTGGGACAAAGTATTTTGGTTGTGTTGTGTGCAGGTTCCATCACCGGTGAGGCGCCATCACCATCGTTAGTGGCATCAGCCTTCTGAAGATCCTCTTTCTCCTACTGGATTGATAACCTTGGTTTTTAACTGAGGGAAATTCTTACCATTGTACTCCTCACACCCTCTTCTTGGGGTTCCCAACACGCCATCCATAGCAACAAGAATTTCTGGCGCCGTTGCCGAGGACTTAAAATTCATCATCATCAAGAAGTCTCCCCGTCAAGGAACCATCAAGGCGTAGAGATATCATGTCGTATAAATGTTTTATTGCATAGTTTTATTCATAGAAGGGTATGACATTGTCGTATCTCCCTCTCTTTGTTTCGCTTGAATCGACTTGGCACATGCTCACGCATGCATAAGACTGAAAACAGAAGTCAATTAAGCCTCGATGATTTATTTTGCCTCAGAGTATTTGTATCATTTTTATGCCCTTCTAGTTTTGTTTTGTTGCAAGCATGATTATGACAGTTGTTGCTCTCTTGATTGTCGATCCCCGCCTATTGCTAGCTTTCACCTGTACTGAGTATGATCTCTACTCGTGCAATCCAACTCCCAAAAACCAAATTTTGCCAAATGTGTCCACCGTACCTACCTATACATGTGGTAATTAACCGCCACTCCAAGTAAATTTCTCATGTGATACCTTTAAAACCTTCTAAAAATATTCCTATTTTGTGCCTGTGTTTTAGCTCATGAAGACGTAAATAGAGAATTTTTATCTCACTTGTTGATTGGATTTCACACCCTGGTCTAGTGGCTTCATCCTCTTATCCAATTGATAGAAGATCTGGCAGCGGGGTGCCCAACCCCAAATTTACAACAAATTCTCTTCACTATTTTGCCCCTGATTTATCAGTCAAAGCATAATTGTGTAAACAAAAGAGAAAGAGGGATGAACTTCTACACCAGTTGCGTCCTTCAATGGGAGCCTCTCTTGTGAAGTCTAGTTGGCTTGTGACGTACTGTATTTTTTGTTTACCATTCATTGGCATAAGCATACACCTTTCTAAAAAAATGTTTTCAATACCTCTGTTTAATAAAATAAAAGCTCTAGCACATGAGTGATCCATGCTTCCCTCTGCGAAGGGCCTTTCTTTTAATTTTATGTTGAGTCTTCACCTCCTCACTTTATTCACCTTTTTGAGAGCATGGCTGTTATTCTTAGTGTAATGGGCTTGTCCCAAAACACGATTAATTGTTGTATAACTTTGATGCTTGTATATTTGACATCTTTATTTCTAGTCTTCATTTGAACTTCAGAGTTTCCCTAGAATTTATGTTTTGCTCCATTATTAAGGGAAAGCGAGTACACTTTATCATACCCTATTATGAGCATTGCAATCCTGCGGATTGATATACTTCATGTTGTCTATTATTAGTTTGTTGGTATCTCTTCATAGTTTGCATAACCGCTAGGTGACTTTTATCTTGCATGCATCTTATTATGAATTGCCTAAGCACCTGATCATATAGAGAGTATATTTACAACATATGAAACAAATGTGTTCGTAAAAGTTCTTTATCGCACTCAGTTTTCACTGAATTGCTTGATGACAAGCAATAAGCTAAGCTTGGGGGGAGTTGATACGTCCAAAACATATCTCCTTTTCCGTACACTTTTCTTATGGTTTGCCTCTAAACTTGTGAGTTTTGGATACCACTAACACGAACTAACGTTTTTTTCAGCAGAATTACTTTGGTGTCTCATTTTTGTGCAGAAAAATCAACTTTCGGGAAAATGCCCAGAAAAGACTCTATTGGGCTTATTTCGCTAGAAGACCCCGGGAGCCAGAAGGAGACCCAGAGAGGGGCCAGGAGGGGTCCAATCCACCCTGGGCTCCCCTCCTAGGCCGCGCCACCTGGTGGTGTGGGACCCCCAGGCACCTCCTCGGGCTCCCCTTTCGACTACTTATGCCCCGTAAACCTAAAACACGAGGGGGTTTGTCATATTCCACAGAAACACAACAAAGCGCCGCCGCCACCCCGAAATTCAATCCGGGGACCAGAAGTTCTCGTTCTGGCACCCTGCCGGGACGGGGATTCGAAGGAGATCATCGCCATAGACACCTCCACTCCTCCACCAACCATCCATGATTCCCCCGTCCATGTGTGAGTAAACCCCGCTGTAGGCTGAGAGGGATAGAAGTGATTGGATGAGATTGATCATGTAATAATGCCAGATTGTTAGGGCATAGTGCTTTGTATCCATTGTTAGTGTTTTCTTCCATTGTTGCAACTTGTTATGCTTAATGCTTGTCACTTGGGGCCGAGTGCCATGATTTCAGATCTGAACATGTTATTGTTTCATGAGTATAATTATGTTTCTTGATCATACCTGCAAGTTGTTTACACATATTGTTGTCCGGAACCCGAGGCACCAAAGTGACAGAAACTGGGACAACCGGAGGGGATGGATGTGATGTGAGGATCACATATGTTCATGGAGTGTTAATGCTTTGCTCCGGTGCTTTATTAAAAGGAGCACCTTAATTACCAGTAGTTTCCCTAGATGCCCCGCTGCCACGGGCTGGTAGGACAAAAGATGTTGTGCAAATTTCTCATTGCGAGCACGTACGACTATATTGGAATACATGCCTATAGTTAACCTAGAACTTGGATGCTTCATTATTATTATCTTCAATGCCCACGTTATTATTATTACATGACCTATGTTATCCATGCAACGCCCGTTCATCCATTCCCTATATGCCTACGGTACTCCCATCCTGCTGTTTTCCGCGATTACTACTGATGTTACTATTTTATTCCTGTTGTTATTTTACTACTACTACTGCTATAAAACTATTACCACTGATAAATTGTAGCGAGCAAGTCTACTTTCAGGTGCAGCTGAATTGACAACTCAATTGTTAAGGCTAATAATTATTCTTTGGCTCCCCTTGTGTTGAATCAATTTTTTTGGGTTTTACTTCCCTCTAAGAATGTTGCCATCCCCTATACTTGTGGGTCATCAGTTGGTAAACCACTATTAGAATAAGAGTGGATGCTTTTCATTGCAATGCTTTGTGTGATCTTCTATTATGGGATATTATGCCTAAAAGTTTATATGATATGCTTGATTTGAAACCATTGGATGAGAGTATTTTGGGAGTGCAACTCATAGACTCCACTGTTAAAAGACCTTTTGGGAAGGATTGATGATGTTATTATTATTGCTAACGATAATTATGTCCGCAATGATTTTCTTGTTTTGGATATTGAATGCAATGCTTCTTGTCCTATTATTTTGTGGAGACCTTTTCTTCGCACCGTTGGTGCTATAATTGATATAAAATATTGGAATTATAAGATTTCAGTTTCCTCTTCAAAAGGGCATGCAAAATTTCCCTAGAAAAAGAATCAAGTTACCTTTTAAGTCCCTTGTGAAGACTACCCATGATTCTAGTTGTAATACTTTATTTGTTTTTCATGCCTAGCTAAAAGGCGTTAAAGAAAAGCGATTGTGAGAGGAAACCCACATTTGTTTTCCTTCGATATCCTTCTGTTTTCTTTTGTTATTTTAGTGTTTTGGAATTTTTTTACCTTTGTAGAAACCTCTCTCTGTCCTTTTTATTTCGTTTTTGTGCCAAGAGTAACCTCTAATCGGGAGGTAGTTTTATTTGGGGAAGTTATTGTTCTAAAACATATTTCTGGGTTGTTACCAAAAAAATTCATATCTCTCATCCAGAGCATCGAATTGCTTTGAAAAATAATAGAAAAAATGCCCCAGGTTGTTATATAACTTTCATTAATTTTCCACTTTTTTCTTTGAGCAACAGACGATTTTAAAAAAAAAAATCATCTTTACCGACTATTCTGTTTTGCAAGTGTAACATCCCTGATTTTTAGAAAGATCAAAAATCACTAAAAATTAAAACTTTTGTTTTCTTGATTAAAGCAAGCCACCAAAAAAAAAAACTCAAACACAAAGGAAATATTACTGTTATTCCAATGTTATTGGAATTAAAAAACCACGGTGCTTGCTTTCAAGGAAGACAACGACAAGATTGCCATAAAAAACCAAGTTGGGAGTGACCCAAGGACTTCTGTTTGACCAAAAGAGTGACACCTCAGTGCACAAGGTAGTTCAACGGAACTATGTTGGTCTGTAGCTCTACCACGAAGGAAAGTTCTACTCAAGCCATCTAGAGACAAGCTACACAATCAAACCATGTCATTAGAATACCCACAAAAGTTTCTTTTAAGGGTGGTAGCCCACCCAGTTGTGATTAACCCAGATACCCAAAGCTATCTTTCTTTCTAGCCTTCCTGAATCTTGGGACGAGATTTCTTTAAGGGTGGTAGTCTGTAACATCCTTGATTTTTGGAAAGTTAAAAAATCACTAAGAGTTAAAACTTTTATTTTCTTGATTAAAGCAAGCCACAAAAAACAAATGAAACTCAAACACAAAGGAAATATTATTGTTATTCCAATGTTATTAGAATTCATGGGGCTTGCTTTCAAGGAAGACAACAACAAGATAGAAGATTGCCATAAAAAACCAAGTTGGGAGTGACCCAAGGACTTTTGTTTGACCCAAAGAGTGACACCTCAGTGTCAAAGGTAGTTCAACAGAACTATGTTGGTCTGTAGCTCTACCACGAAGGAAAGTTGTAGTCAAACATTTGGAGACAAGCTACACAATCAAGCCATGTCATTAGACTACACACAAAAGTTTCTTTTAAGGGTGGTATCCCACCCTGTTGTGCTTAACCCAGATACCCAAAGCTATCGTTCTTTCTAGCCTTCCCGAATCTCTGGACGAGATTTCTTTAAGGGTGGTAGTCTGTAACATCACTGTTTTTTGGAAAGTTAAAAAATCACTAAAAATTAAAATTTTTGATTTCTTGATTAAAACAAGCCACCAAAAATAAATAAAACTCAAACACAAAGGAAATATTAGTGTTATTCCAATGTTATTGGAAATTAAAAAATCCAATGGTGCCTCTGTTTTCCTAAACCCTAAAGCCTATTCAAAAATAAATATTCTTTATTCAAAGTAATTTTTTTTCTTAGAAAACCTTATTATATAAAATGTTTTCAATTCTACAATTACTTTGAAAAAAATTTATAGCCTTGGAAACCAAAGAATTATTGGATTTGGTAAATATCTAGCTCTCAAAATATTTGAAAAGAAATAAAGGTATTTATATAAATTATTAAATGCTATTCCAAGCTTATTAAGTCAGATTATTTGGATAGATAAAACAGAACTTATTAAGGGCATCTCCAGCCGTTCGGCCCCCCAGGACGCGAAAACTGCACCTTTTTTTCCGCCGCGGCGCGAAACGGCGCAATTCAGGAAGCTAGGGGGGCGCGTTTCCCAGCCGTGAAACCCATGCCGCCCCCCCCAGCCGGTGATTCGCCCATATTTGGGCAGGTAGAGTTTTGGCACACAAATAATTGAAGTTTTGCCACACAAATAAATAGAGTTCTGCCACACAAATAAATACTTCAACAATTTAAACAAAAAAAAACTAGTCATCGTCATCGTCCTCAACATTGCCATTCCCCTTTTGTGCCCACAAATGCTGCACCAGGTCATTCTGCAGAGCATGGTGTGTTCCAGCGTGTCGAATCTCCTGTCGCTTGGTGAGGAAGTCTGTCCATGATGCCGGCACCTGGTGATCAACAGTTGCAAGAGGGCCCTGCCGGTAGTATGGTATGCTTGCCTCACTGTCAGGCACCGGGTCATCCCGCTCACTCTCAATGATCATGTTGTGCAAGATCACACAACACTGCATCACCTCCAACATGTTGGACTTCGACCAAGTCATAGCTGGGTACCGGACAACAGCGAATCGAGATTGCAGCGCACCAAATTCCCGCTCAACATCCTTCCTGCAAGCCTCCTGCCACTTGGAAAACGAAGCTTTTGCGCTTCCTGGGATAGGGTTGGAGATGCTCTTCACAAATGTTGCCCACTTCGGGTAGATGCCATCTGCAAGATAATACCCCTTTGTATACTGGTGTCCATTGATCTCATAGTTCACAGGGGGGCATGGCCTTCGACAAGCTCGGCAAAGACATTCGAGCACTGCAAGACATTGATGTAGTTGTGACTTCCAGGCATACCAAAGAATGAATGCCAAATCCATAGATCGTACGAAGCCACGGCCTCAAGAACCACCGAGCACTCTCCTTCCTTTCCCTTGTACATCCCCTGCCAGTCAAATGGACATTTCTTCCATGCCCAATGCATACAGTCGATACTGCCAAGCATCCCAGGAAAGCCTCTTGCTTCATTCTCTGCGAGGAGACGAACAGTGTCTTGCGCATTGGGTGATCGCAGGTATATTGGGACAAAAACTGCAACCACTGCCCGGTAGAACTTGTTCAAGCACTCAAGGGCCGTGGACTCGCTCATGCGCAGGTAGTCATCTTGTGCATCTGGGGGAGCACCATATGCAAGCAACCTCATGGCCATCGTGCACTTCTGAATAGAGGCAAAGCCTACCATGCCGGTGCAGTCCTTCTTCAACTTGAAGTAGGTGTCGAACTCCCGGATGGCATGCATGATCTTGAGGAAGAGCGTGCGTTTCATCCTGAAACGATGCCGGAACACCTTCTCGTCGTTTGTGGGATCCTCGGCGAAGTTGTCGGAGTAGAGGATTCAATAGCCCTCGTACCGCTGCCTCGGCTTGCTCTTGCGGCGACCGGGCTTCAATCCAGCACGCCGCGGCTGGGCGGCCTGGGCCTGCAAGCCGGCCAGGCAGCTCAGGATCAGTAGGTGTTCCTCGTCGTCGATGGCGGCCTGATCTTCCTTGTCGAAGTGCTCGGCGAGCATCTTCTCGGCGTCGGAGTCCATGGCTCGGACAGAACGTCGAACACCTTGCGGGTGGTGGACGCGGTTCGCCGGGCACAACCTCTCCCGCGGCGGAGACGCGAGAAAACGACGGCGACGGTGTGGTGGAGCTAGACGGTGGTGGTTTGCCTCGCCGCTCGTGTGTGATCGATGGCGGACGACGGCAGCGACGTGGGGGGTGGCCGACGGGGTGGCGACGGCGAGGAGAGCAAGAGGAAAAGCCGAGTCGGGGTGGGGAAAGTGGGGCAAATGGCGCTCCCTCGACGACAACGCTGGCCCACGCGCGCTTTTCCTTCCGCCGCCCCCCAAGCCGAACCCAATGGGCTAGGTTCCTCCTGGGTGCGACGGCGCTAATTTCCGCCGAAACGGCGCTATTTCGGGTTCTGGGGGGACGGCTGGTAGAAAAAACGGCGCTTTTCGATGAAAACGGCGCTAATTCGTGTCCTAGGGGGGCGCTGGGGGGACGACTGGAGATGCCCTAAGGTTTTGATTAAACAACAAAAATAAAAAAGAAAAAGAAAATTGATGAAATCATGATAACGTCAGGTTATCTTCCTCCTCTCCTGCCATTTCAACCCGAGTAAAGGAGGATTTAATCTCCATGAATTGGAGCGTTTCAGGCCCCATTAAGCTGGCCCGATTCCCTTCCTATAAAGACCACGACAACCTCTCTGTTTCCCCTTTTCCCCCTCTCCAAATTCCACCGCCAATCGGCCACAATTTCTCATCGGAGTTCAACATTCCCGCGACTGTGGATCCTCTATTTTCGGCGAAGTAATAGAACACCGCCGCCCTTTCCTAACCTCCTCTCCTCCCATGGTTCTTACGCACCCCTCTGATACATTGCACGATTATTTTTGCAGCCAGTGCCCCGCGCCGTCCATTTTCCGTAAATCGTCTGAGCCGCACGACCGCACCTGCTCGTCGCCGTCCACAGAGGGCCCCTCGGAGCATGCCACCACCACCAACGAGATCCCCGCGTCGTGCCGCAACCCTCCGTCACCTCCCCGAGCCTAGGAGACCACCGGAGCACCATCACCGTCGAGTTTCTGATTCACCGGACACTGCGAGCAATTTTTTGGTAGGCTACACCGGCGGTGAGCCCCTCTCTCTACCCCTCTTTTATTTGGTGCCGTTAGATCTAGATCCCATGTCCCAGATTAAATCACGTATTCGAAAAGGTATCAGACAATAAGAGAATGCCAAGTGTCAGTCCAGTCAGCTCCGCATGGCAGCGAGTCAGCATCCCAGTCAGCGCCATGTCAGCCCAAATATTTCCTATAATTTCCCGAATATAATTCAAATGGCAATTTCACAGAAAAGCCCATGTATCTTGAAACCATCAGAGCTTTTGATTTACTTGGCCAAATTTAGTAAACTTGGACTTTTTGAAAATCCCTTGACTTGTAGAAACCTTTAACACTGTCTAAATTTAATTTTGACAAAATTAATTTGGTTCATTTTTAAATATGCTTATTTGATGAATTTTGGTATAATTGAAATTTTTGGAAACCTTAAGATGTTCTCTAACAAACCTTATTGCCCAAAATAATTTTTGGACAAGTTTACATTTAATTTAGATTTTAGTTGGTTATTTGAGTATTTTCAACACATATTTAATTCCATAAATAATTTGAAAATGGTTCCTTGCGCAAAATTGCTCCATATGGTAACCTTGGACTAGAGAAATCAGTACCTAAACCTTTTAGACACCTTTGAACCATGACCATATAATTTTGTGCTAGTTGGCCCTTCTAGTTGAAACCACTAAGTCTGGAATTGTTAAAACCATGAAGTGAAGAAAGGTGTCCTGTTTGTCATCCTTAGGATTTTAAAATGAAGCTAGAAGACCAATGAAGAACTTTGCAACTTAAGAAGCATCTCCAAGTAGTAGAAGCGCTTAGAATAAAATCGAGAGGAACTTCAAGAAGACCAATCCCATTTTTTTAAGTTTTCCTCCCCTTTCTTTCTTTTCGGTAGACCTCGTGCTATGGCTAAGTTAGATCAATCCCAGCCCCTAGCTTGAACCAAAACCATCAAGTTTGGAAAAGATAATGAAGTCATCACATCAAGGAGGAAGCTACAAAAGTAGGGTGAAGATTTTCCTTAAGAAGACCAACCAATGTGAAGACTTGGAGCTACTACCTATTCAAGGAGAATTAGTATCAAGGTTATTTTTGTCTAAGACTTAGAATTAGTTCCTCAAGTGAGATGAGAGCTTTTCACCAAGAGTGCTTAAAGAATCCAACTTCAACTCAAGAAGAATACTCATCCAGAGATGGTGGAAAATAATACTAAGAAGAATCCAAGTGGAGTGATCACTATAGTTGATACATCATTTTCTCCCCCATCACTCTTTGTTTTCTCCAAATAGAACCTACCCGACATTTCCTTAAGACCAGACCCTAGGTGTCCATCACATGCTAAACAAGTTAGTGAGCTCTTATGTCCCAAAACCATGAAGATTCTACAAGATTACATGGAGCCACCACACTAAGGAGGAGTCTACAAGAGAGCCTGAAGGTGATCTTCAAGAAGACCAACAATGTGGAGTCTTGGAGTAACAATACCACCATCCAAGTTGATTGTAATCAAGTTTTTTATTCCCAACCATAGACCCAAATGGAAAATCCCAAGACCTCATCACAACATTCCTTTTTCCTTATTGTCATGGAGTGAACCTAGGACAGCCTTAACCAAAAATGGAAAAACTCAGCCAAACCATGTCATGTGTTCCTTTGGTTTAATAAGTGGTGTGATCATCCTTAGTGAAATCTTGCAACTTCCTGAATAAATATGTTTTCAATAAAGTTTGATCACGACAAACTCAACCTACACATCCTTAGTGAACTCTTGGAACCCTTTACCTTGTCATAGCCAACTTGGTTAAACCCATTTTGCTATGTTGGTTGCCTTGTATGTTTTTCTACACTTGTGTGTTTGATTGTTAGAATGCATGTTTATTTTGTTATTGTGTTTCCAATGTATAGATTATACGGAGAGCAACGATATTTTTGAAGATAATGTGATTTCTTCACCAACTTCAACAAGGCAAGTAACACACCATCCATCCACCCCTTTATTTTATATATGCATGGAACCGAGTTTTGAGTAGTATGCATGATAGGAAATTTTACTAAATTATTATTATTATGCTATGCAAAATCATAGTAGTGTGTATCCATCCATTTTACCTTGTTATTTTGAAGCCTTGGTAATTAGTAGATGCTTAGCCTTGCAACAATCTTGTTTTACTCAATGTTCTGGATAAATTCTATGTAATAACTTCAATGAACTACTTGGGTGGATTTGGTTGCATGGTTGATGAGAGTTGAGTGTCTCCTCAGGGGTAATACATGAGGTGTTCACTTAAGGATTGCCACCTAGGAACAATGTGATTTAGATGCCCCCAAGTTTATCTTGTTTCCAGTGCAGCCTTTTGACATATGGCTTTGTCTTGACCAACTAAGTTGTGAGAGTTTAGCCCAGGCTTGACAAGAAGATGTAGCATAATTATAGGTGGAACGGTTCTTGCCGGTGGGTTGAAATTCTTCTTCTGAAATATCTAGTATCAATTCTCTCCTTTACAGGATGCACTCCGGGTGTATAGGATGTTTGGGATAATTGAAGAAAAAGGGTGAAAGTGGACAACCTTTGTAGAGTGACAAACTAAGATCTTAGATGTGTCCCTGGTTATGGAGAACTTCGAGCAGCTGGCCGAGGATGTACAGAGGAATCACACATCACCATTTTCAATAAGTAAATTTTTGACTAAGTGAATAATAGTTGTGGTTCTTGGTATTCAGTCCAATGATGCCACTCTTTGGAAATAAAAGTTTGTTTTACAAAAGAGATAGGAGAAAACTGGCTTTATGCAAGCTTAGCCAAAGACTTCACTCAACCAGATAAGCATGTAGTATTAGTCTTGCCATTTATATCCACCATAGTGTTACTTGCCAATACAATAAATTGTATTGACCCCCTTGTGGATGCATATTCCATCCTGCAGATGAATCCGAAGATGAGTGCAGATTTCATTTAGGATCTCGAGTCTACCGCCAACATGTTTTGCCTATGGCACATGAAGAATGAGGCTCAATGTTCTACTATGTTTTCCGTTGTAATACTTTGTATCCTGCTAGTCTTCTAAGGCTATGAAAGTTGTAATGTTATTTTGTAAAGACTGGATCATGCAATGTGATAGAATTTGAAGCATTTAGATGGTATTTAATTTTGTACTGTGGTGCTAGCAATTGATTCAGAGACTAGCACAATAACACAGGTGTGCTTACCTTTTTTTAACGTGGGAATGCTATAAAATGGTATCATAGCATTGTGTTTCCTATAGGATTCGAGACCCTATGTTTTGAAAAGACCCTAGGATGTAAAATTTAATATGTTCAAATTTCTAGAAACGAAACATCTCATCTTAATCTTTCTAATATCCTCTCATCTATTATTCACCTTCAAAATTTTATTCTCTTGTTGAAGATGACCTACCTCTTTAATACCATCAAGACATGATTGTTGATGACCATACAATTAAGTGAAACAAGTATTGCCACCACATGAAGTCCTGCACTCAAGATTAGTGAAGAACTTGTAGAAGAACTCAGATTTCACAACAATCAGAAATACCTCAAGACACCGAGAGAAGGATTTGAAGAAACTCAAGAAGATATAGACGAGACCACCAATCTAGTTACTTTGTTAGAACAACGTTAACGCGTTAGTGTATTTATCATACCAATGAGTGTGGTATGGTAATATTAGTTTGTTTGCTAAACCTTATTGTTTGGTGTGATGAATGATAGTTAGATGTTTCTAAGATGAGTTTCTTTGATCTACTGTGTTGGGGTAGGAATTTCTTTAGCTCTCTTTCTAATCTCTACTCCTACATGCTAAACCAAACCAAATCCTATACCCAATCACCAACCATAGTGAGAGGCCATTTGGTATGCAACAAACTTTGAGAGCACCCGAGGAATCCGACAACCAATATCCTACAAAGACACAAGCCATCCTATTTAAGGAAGGTAAGCCTTGAAGGAACAATCACATCCATGATGAAGCCAACTTTATACCAAGGAGCAACAAGCCAAATCAACAAGTGAAGATAGACAAGTGGAATTGAAGTTGCATGAACTATGAATATTTTGGAGCCTAATACACCATGAGAAGAATAGATAAAGAAGCTACAAAAAATTAAGATTGTGTTGTATAAGAGTATTTACACAACCCAATATCATGAGAAACGATAGTTTTTCTTAGGTTTGCCTTATGGATTAGAAACTTTCTGTTAGACAAGTGAGATGACCTAGTGTTATTATATGAGATTCACCATTCTAAGTACAAGGTAATGATTGAGTTCAACATGGATTTTCCCCCATGATGACTGAAGGCGTGTGACACACATTCGTTCGGAGACCCCAAGAGGAAGGTATGAAGAGCATAGTAGCAAGTTTTCCTCAGAAAGAAACCAAGGTTGAATCAACCAATAGGATATAGAAATAACTTCTAAAGGTTGTTGGCAGCTGATGTTGGCAGGACGCACTACCGGTTCAGCAACAACGTCGAATCTACACAACAAAACCAAGTTACTTTGCCCCACCAAAACAGTGAGGTTGTCAATCTTGCTGGTTTTGCTGAAAACAAAGGATTAGACGATAGTGTGGAAAACAAGGTTTGTTTGCAGTGAATGAAAAGAGAACAATGATTGCAGTAAAAGAATAGTGTTTGCAGTGGATGTATTATCAGCGTAAAAGAAATGGACCGGGGTCCACAGTTCACTAGTGGTGTCTCTCGAAAATAGATAGATAACATGCTGGGTAAACAATTTACAGCTTGGCAATTGACAGATATAAAGGTTGCACCGTAGTGCATATGCATGACATGGTGATTACTATGTGATTCTTGTGGGCATTATAACATAATTCATAGACCGTTATCCAACTATATCTATGACTAATAATCCACCCTCAGAGTGTAATCCAATCAAACCTCGGGTATTAAGTTGCAAGCAACAAATTATTGCATTAACTAAAGTGCGTAATGTAAATAATGTAAACATTGTTCTTTTCTCCCTAATGGCAACAACATATCCACCATCCGTTACGTTTCTGTCACTCGAGCGTCGATAAAAGGGAGACATGAACCCACTATCTAGCATAAATACCCCCTCTTGGAGTTACAAGCATAAACTTGGCCAAAGCATCTACTAGTAATGGAGATCATGTAAGATCATAAATAACATAAACATGATAGATTGATTATCACTTGACATAGAAATCAATATTCATCAGATCCGAGCAAACACAACATGTAGCATTACAATAAGATGATCTTGATCATGTTAGGTAGCTCACAACACTAGTAGAGATACCCTCTTCTGTGGCGCACCAAAAATAGATTCTGTGGCGCACCCCGGGGCCACAGGGGTGCGCCACAGAACTCACGCCACAAAAATATTTTCTGTGGCGCACCAAACCAGTGCGCCACAGAAATACTGACTTCTATGGCGCACCTCCAACCTGCGCCACAGAAAAGAGAAGATTCTATGGCGCACCCGTAGGTGACGCGCCACAGAAATATGGTGCGCCATAGAAAGATTTACTGGTGCGCCACAGAAAAGGATGATGTTTTTCGAAATTTAATTTGTTTCTGCTGTATACAGTTTGAATATACAGGAATTATATAGGAATTATACAGGAATTATACACAACAGTGATATTTGACAACATATAACATATTACTGATATTTTACAAAGTTACTTAATCACAATAGTGATACATAGTGCAAAGTATCGAATTTGTCTCAAAGTGATCACATAGTTACTCGAGTTGTCAAACACATCATCGAACAATAATTGTCACCACATAGTTACTCGAGTTGTCAAGTTACAAATGCCTAAGCTAAGATGAAATAGACTACAAGCACTGCGACGATGGTGAGCAAGAACGGTAGCTTGATGGAGGCCTCCATCTTGTTCATCTTGTTCATCTGTTTCGACTGGTGGTCCCTCCACTTCGCAACCGCCTCGTGTCTAGTCTTGTATCCTTTATAGCAGTTGCCGCTGAACTTGTCGACCTGTGCTTTGCAGTCCTTCCACTCGTCATAGACTCCTGGAACCCGACCCTCGAACACCTCGTAGTACGTCATCTATATAGATAGACACAAAGCATATTAGTAAGTATAATGCAAAAAACAACTAAGTCATATATGTTCACAAAAAACAACTAAGGAAACAAAAAATAAACATCAAAGATATACAAACATAAAGCTAGCTAGGCCTAAGTTAATTTAGAGCAAACTAATAGTAGCTAGCTAGGAGTTTAGAGCTAACTAATAGTAGCTAGCTAGGCCTAAGTTTAGAGCAAACTAATAGTAGCTAGCTAGGCCTAAGTTTAGAGCTAAACTAATATAGTAGCTAGGCTTATATAAGTTAAGCAAATTTTGTTAAACAAACTAATAGTAGCTAGCTACACACACCTCGATCAACGATACCTCAACTGGAGCGGCGCCGGAAACGGCTTATATAGGTCCTTGGTCATCCACGTCCTACGATCAGCCTGCCGCTCTAGGCGTTCCTGGATATCCCTCTGGCATAACCCTATGGGTTGGTGCAAGGACCCTCCCTTTTTGTTGACATCTTCAATGATTATCTCCGACAACTTGACTTTGATGCGATGAAAATCTTGTATAAGATCTTCCTGTGAGATTTCCCCCGCCATTTTGTTGGACCAGTCTTGGAGTCTAGAAGGATGATTCAAATTGTTTGCATCGCGGACAATCCCTTTGAGGTGATGGAGGGCATAGAAGGCCTCTTTCATGCTCCAAGCCGGCTGCTTGATGCAGGGGAACTCGGTCACGTGCCTGAACCCGTATTTGCCAGTACCCGGCCTGATACATTCTTGTTTCTTTTGGAATGTGCCTCCATTTTGGGCGTAGCCATTGATAGCCTCATCGAGAACACCCCTTATTCTGGTGTAGTCTTTCCTCTTCGTCACATTCGACGAGTCGAAGTATTGGGCAAGTGACCACTGTGGGCAAAGCACGATGAGTGTGCAGTATGTGTCCCTGCTCAACACATGCAATTGAATCCAGGATAAGCAATGGATGAAATCTAGAAAAAAAACATTAGCTATGACGGTCGCGAGACTTACTCGGGGAAGACAGGCAAAAGAATGTCCCTCTTGTTCTCACTGTTTCTCAACATGAAGCTCTCGAGGTACTTCACTGCCTTGGTCCGTGTACTTGATCCTTCCTCCAGCTGGCTATCACGCATGTAGTAGGGATCCGCTACCATAACGTGAGGGGGTAACTCTCGCTGGATCTACAGCTGAGCATTGAGCGCGTATAGGCGGACCAAGTTATAGTCCAGCCGTCTCGAGTGAAACAGACTGAAGATATCCTCATACGCTATGAAGAACAGTCCCGCGGGGTCTTCGTTGACGAAGTCCGGGCCCTCTGGCACCTTGACCGTGAACACAGGGTAATTTGGACACTTGTCTTGAAGAAGGAGGCCCTCTAGCATCACGATAATGTTCTGCAATGTGAGCATTGGTCCAGTTGCCCCCTGTATCTCGTCCGGACCCAGTATCGGTTTCCCAGCTTCATGCAAGCGGGTCAAGCCATCCTTACGGGGTCGTACCACGGCGTCGGCCAAGATCTTAGTATGCTGGACCTTTTTAGCAGGTCTCTTCCTAATCTTCTTGCTGGCGGTGGCTTGATCTGCTGCGGGAGCTAGGGGTGCGGGTGCTCGGGACGACCCTACGATTGTCTTATGCAGTGTGCCAGGGCTGAATACTGTACCCTCCGGGTAGGTCAGACGCTGCGTGACTTCAGTACGTCTAGGTTGATCGTCGTGACTGCGGAAGGCTTCGTCGTCACGATTCATATCAGGCATGTAACTATCTTGGCTGTAGCCCGTGTTGAGGTAGGCATTGATGTCTACATTGTCATCGTAATGATAGTCTTCGACACCGGCGGCTCCAGCAAACTGGTTGTCCACGTCCTTTGGTGGTGACGGCGGCTGTGATGCCGGCGGCTGTGATGCCGGCGGTTGAGGCACAACTGCATTTGATGATCTTTTGGCTGGTCGTTGCGGCATATTTCCCAACAACACTTTGTGCCTTGTTGTGGTGGCAACAACCGCCGGTTCCTTCTGGGTGGTGGTGGCGACGAGTACTGTTTCCTTCTGAGGGGCGGCGGCCTTGGGTGCTGTCTGGAGGGCTCTTTGCTTCGTGGGCCGGACGATCTTATTCTGCGGGGCCATAGGGGATGTGGCGCCGGTGTTGCGCTTGATCACAAGACCCCCCCAAGACGAATCTGGCTCTTCGGCCATTGCATCACCCAAGTCGTGCACTCTCCAAGTACCAAGTTGTCCTCGTCGCAGCCTGGAGGTTGAAAGGGGGGAGGACGTCCATGAGGCATTAAGAGGAGAAGACAACCATCTAGCTACTGCTATGGACCTGTAGTACAAGGATGAACTACTCACGCATCACTCCGGAGGCAGGCATGGTGGTGTAGAGCCCTTCGGTGATGATTTCCCCTCCAGACAGGGCGCTGGCGAGAGCTTCAGAACCCTCCCGAACTAGGGTTGACGATGACGGCGGCTACGAAACTTTTCGTGGCTGGGGGCTCGGGTGTTTAGGGTAAACCCGAGGAGAGGTATAAATAGGCGAAAGGGCAACGTCGGTCGGTGGTTAGGGGGGCACACCACCTGGTGGCGCGGCCAGGGGGGACCCGCACCACCCTATGGTGTGGGGCCCCTATGGTCCCCCTCCGGGTCTCCTCTACTCCATGTATGTGACAAACTTCTAAGACCCTGGGATTTTGTTTTGTCCAATTCCGAGAATATTTCAAGAACAACTTTTCTGAAACCAAAAACAGCAGAAAACAGGAACTGGCGCTATGGCGTCTTGTTAATAGGTTAGTCCCAGGAAATCCATAAAATTAATGCAAAGTGTATAGAAAACATGTAGCAATTTACATGAAAACAACATGGAACATTAGAAATTATAGATACGTTTGAGACGTATCAATGACTACACACATTATTCTCTCTTGCGATGACGAATGGTAAATCTGAGGACATTCCTATTTGAAGGACGACGATATTAATCCTAAACCATAGAATGGTAAGATGTAATTATAACCCTATGTTAGGAAAGTTTTGCTAAAACTTACTATTTTTTTGTGAGAATCAAACCAACCTTGGAGGTATCAAATAATGGAAGATTTTGCCTACCATGAGAGTTTCGTTAGAAATAGCATTGTGCTTGCTTTCAACAAAGACAACAACAAGATAGAAGATTTACATAAAAAAACCAAGTTGGGAGTGACCCAAGGACTTTTGTTTGACCCAAAGAGTGACACCTTAGTGTCAAAGGTAGTTCAACAGAACTATGCTGGTCTAGAGCTCTACCATGAAGGAAAGTTCTACTCAAGCCATCTGGAGACAAGCTACACAATCAACCCATGTGATTAGAATACCCACAAAATTATCTTTTAAGGGTGTTAGCCTACCCAGTTGTGCTTAACCAAGATACCAAAAGCTATCTTTCTTTCTAGCCTTCCCGAATCTCGGGACGAGATTTGTTTAAGGGTGGTGGTCTGTAACATCCTTGATTTTTGGGAAGTTCAAAAATCACTAAAAATTTAAGCTATTTTTCTTGATTAAAGAAAACCACCAAAAACAAATAAAACTCAACCAAAAAAGGAAATATTGTTGTTATTCCTATGTTATTGGAATTAAAAAATTCAATAATGCCTCTGTTTTCCTAAACCCTAAAGCCTATTCAAAAATAAATATTCTTTATTCAAAGTAATTGTTTTCTCTTAGCAAACCTTATTATATAAAATGTTTTCCAATTCTACAATTACTTTGAAAATGTTTTATAGCCTTGGAAACTAAAGAATTATTGGTTTTGGTAATTATCTATGTCTCAAAATATTTGAAAAGAAATAAAGGTATTTATATAAATTATTAAATTCTATTCCAAGTTTTAAACATAAAGTGGTTTTCATAAAATATTTTGTCTTGAAAATAAAATTTTGGCTTGTGGAATTTTTGTAAATTTTATTAAGCCACTTTTATAATTATTTAATTTTCTATTTTAAATGGCATTAAATTGCTATTAGTAAATCACTCATATACTAAAAATATAAACTATGAAAATGAGATAAAAATGACTTTGAAAATTTTTATATGACATGTATAATGTCTGTGATATTTTATTTAATCAATAACATCATATTTATTATTTTTCTAATTTTTAAATAATATTAATTATTATTAGTAATTTATTTATATTTGAAAAATAGAAAAATTGAAATGTGATGGAAACAACAAAATTATGTTTCTGTTTGATAGATAATTTAATTATAAATTTTTAGAAGTTTAAATGAGGTTATTTGGATTTACAAAACAGAAGTTATTAAGGTTTTGATAAAATAGGAAAAAAAAATTGATGACGTCAGCTCATCTTCCTCCTCTCTGTAAAGGAGGATTTAATCCCCATGAATTGAAGCGTTCCAGGCCCCATTATCCTTCCCTTATTCCCTCCCTATAAAGACCACAACGACCTCTCTGTTTCCCCTTTGCTCCCTCTCCAAATTCCTTCGCAAATCGCCCACAATTTCTCACCAAAGTCCTTCGTTCCAACGGTCGTGGATCCTCGATTTCCAGTGAAGTAACTGGACCCCACCACCCTTTCCTAACCTCCTCTCCTCCCCTGGTTCTTGCGCACCTCTCTGATATATTGCCCGATTTTTTTGCAGCCAGTGGCCCTCGCCGTCCATTTTTCCTAGATCGTCGGAGCCGCACGACCGCACCTGCTAGTCGTCGTCCACAAAGGCCCCCTCGGAGCACGCCACTGCCACCAACGAGATCCCCGCGTCGCGCCGCACACCTCCGTCTCCTCCTCGTGCCCAGGACACCACCGGCGCACCATCGGCGTCGATTTTCTGCGTCGCCAGCCACCGCGCGACATTTTCCGGCAGGCCACGCCGGCGGTGAGCCCCTCTCTCTCCCACTCTTTTATTTCCTGCCGTTAGATCTAGATCCCACGCCCCAGATTAAATCACTTATTCGAAAAGGTATCAGCCAATAAGCGAATGCCAAGTGTCAGTCCAGTCAGCGTCGCGTGGCAGCCAGTCAGCGCCACGTCAGCCCAAATATTTCCTGTTATTTTCCCAATAGAATTAAAGTGGCAATTTTGCAAAAAAGCCCCTGCATCTTGAAGCAATCATAAATTTTGATATACTTTGCCAAATTTAGTAAACTTGGACTTTTTGAAAATCTCTTGACATGTAGAAACCATACGCACTGTTCAAGTTTAAATTTGACAAACTTAAATTGGTTCAATTTTAAATATGCTTGTTTGATGAATTTTGGCATAATTCAAATTTTACAAAACAAAAAATTGCAAATAAAATATATTTGGAAACCTTAAGATGTTCTCTAACAGACCATATTTCCCAAAATAAATTTGGGCAAGTTTATATTTAAGTTGGCCATTAGAGTATTTTTAACATAGATTCCATCGCTAATCGCCCACAATTTCTCACCGGAGTTCTTCGTTCCCACGGTCGTGTGATACGTCGAAAATGTATCTCCTTTTCCGAACACTTTTCTCCGGACTAACACGGACTAACGCTGTTTTCAGCAGAATTACTTTGGTGTCTCGTTTTTATGCAGAAAAACCAACTTTCGGGAAAATGCCCAGAAAAGAGCCCATTGATGTTTTCACCCCAAAAAACCCCGGGAGCCAAAAGGGGGCCAGGAGAGGGGCCACAGGGTGGCCACACCCCTTTGGCGCGGGTCCCCCTGGCCGCGCCAGCATAGGGTTTGGGCCCCCCAGGACCCCGTCGGACTCCCCTTTCGACTACGAGTAGCCTCCAACCCTAAAACCCGAGGGGGTACGCCATATTCCACAAAAACACAACAGAGCGCCGCCGTCGTCCCGAACCTCGATTCTGGGATCAGAAGTTCCTGTTCTGGCGCCCTGCTGGGACGGGGAAGTGGAGGAGATCATCGCCATCATCATCACCAACGCCTCTCCATCGACCATCCATGTTTCCCCCATCCATGTGTGAGTAATTCCCCGTTGTAGGCTGAAGGGGATGGTAGGGATTGGATGAGATCGTTCATGTAATAATGCTGTGATTGTTGGGGCATAGTGCCTAGTGTCCTCTATTAGTGCTATTGACATTGTTGCAACTTGTTATGCTTAATGCTTTCCACTTTGGGCCCGAGTGCCATGATCTCAGATCTGAACATGTTATTGAATCACGATGATAATCATTGTTTCTTGATCATACCTGCAAGTTGTTTACATATATCGTTGTTCGGAACCCGAGGCCCCGAAGTGACAGAAATTGGGACAACCGGAGGGGATGGCTGCGATGTGAGGATCACATGTGTTCACGGAGTGTTAATGCTTTGCTCTGGTGTTCTATTAAAAGGAACACCTTAATAAACAGTAGTTACCTTGGGGCCCCGCTGAAAACGAGCTCGTAGGACAAAAGATGTTGTGCAAGTTCTCACTACGACCACATACAGCTATTTATGGAACGCATGCCCATGACATGATCATTATTTGAACTTTCTTATCCATGCAGCGCCCGTTCATTCATCCCTATGCCGACAGTGTTTAATCCTCTATTTACTTCAAACACTACTGTTGCTGCTGTTTTCATTCCACTGCTGCTATTATTTCACTACTACTGTTACTATAAAACTGTTACTACTGATAAACCACTGCGAACAAAAGTACTTTCAGGTGCAGGTGAATTGACAACTCACTTGTTAAGGCTCACAAATATTATTTGGCTCCCCTTGTGTCGAATCAATAAATTTGGGTTTTACTTCCCTCGAAGGCTGTTGCGACCCCCTATACTTGTGGGTCATCAAGACTATTTTCTGGCTCAGTTGCCGGGGAGCATAGCTTTATTTGCGAGCTCACCGGAGAGTATTATTATCTACTGCCAATCATTCATCATGGGTAAGTCTCGTGATGGAAAGTTTCCTATATTACCATCCACTACAAGAAGAGATAAAACTCTGAACACCTTTGTTGCTCTTGATTCACCGTCTGTTATGAGTAAGCTGCTTACACCACCACATGCTACACATGCTACTTCTGCTGAATCTAAAATGCTTCTGATACTTTTGATGATGCTTCTACTGTGCTTGATGAGAGTGTTTCTCTCGGTCCTTTCTTAGATGCTACTATTGCTAAAGCTAAAAATATTGCAAACACTAAAACTCCTGCTAAAAATCCTGTTACTCCTGCTTTTTCACCTGAGTTTAGAGACAACCCTAGTGATGATTTAGATGATGCTTTTATTGAACTAAGTGATGATCTTATTGATGAAATACATGCTTTGAAGGATAAACATGCTGCTATACGTCTTATGGAATGTCGTGTTGTTAGATATAAATTATCTCCTGATGCTAAGTTTTCCACTTCTCCTATTTATATTAGGGATAAGGATTATGATTTCTCTCTTGATTTATCTTATATATCTATTGTTGAGAAAGAACCTTTTTGTGGTACTGAAAATGAAAGTGCTATGAAACATATGAATGAGCTCTCCTCTTTGAGTAGTTTATTCTCTGATGATCTTAAGAAACGTAGCTACTTTTTTGCTAAAATATTCCCTTTCTCATTAAAGGATGCAGCTAAAACTTGGTTTAACAATTTGTCTCCTAGATCTATTGATAGTCCTATTGGTTTGGTTAATGCTTTCTTTCAGAAATATTTTCCTTCTAGTGCTCAACATGCTGCTTTACAAAATATATTTAATTACAAGCAATTGGAAGAAGAGAAATTGCATGTATCTTGGGTAAGGTTCTGTTCTTTAGTCAGAGCTACACCTGGGCATAAGCTAGAAGATAATAAACTTCTTGATATATTCTATAATGGACTAGCTGTTGAATCTAGGACATACCTGGATAGTTGTGCTAGTTGTGTTTTCAGGCAAAGAACTCCAGAAGAAGCTGAGGAATTAATGGCTAAAATAAGCAGAAATCATGATGATTGGACTATGGTTGAGCCTGAGCCGACTCCTACTCCAGTACCTACACCAACACGAACACCCAAGAAGATGGGAATCATTGAATTAAATGATGAAGTGATGAGAGAAGCCAAGAAATCTCTTAAAGAGAGGGGTATTAAATCTCAAGATGTGAAGAATCTTCCACCTATATAAGAATTGTGTAAGCCAATCCCTCACTCACCATCCATTGAGGTACACTCTCTCCAATATTTTGATAGTAGAGATACTCCCTATATAAAACCTCCTGATCAATGCTTAGATGAATTTGATAATTATGTCATTAAGCAAGATAATTTTAATAAGAGAGTGCAGAACCACCTTATGGAAAACTCTAGAGCTATTGATAATTTGCATGGTATTATAGAAAGAACCTCTAATGATGATAAAATGCTTGTTAAACATTTTCAAATGGTTCAAACTCAAATTGATCAACTTGCTAAATTGCAAAAATATTTGCTAGTTAATGTTGCTAAAGAAAAACATGCTTATGAAATAAGAACTAGAAGTGGCATTGTACACAAGATCCTTTATATCCTAAGGGACATCCTAAAAGAATTCAACAAGATTCCCAGCAAACTAATAATAATGTTATTCATACTAAGAAGAAAAAGAAGAAACATAAAACTGCTGTAGAATCCTCTGAACCTGCTAAAGATCGTAATAGTATATCTATCTCTAATGCTGAAACTGAAAGTGGTAATGAAAAGAATGATGCTTCTGATAAAGATGAACCTGTACCTGAACCTGAAAAGCAAATTAAAACCGCAAAGTATAATAAGGAAGATTTCATTACTAATAAACATGTTAATGAGAGAGAACCTTGGGTACAAAAACCAATGCATTTTCCTGGTAAGAAACACAAATCTAAGGAAGAAGAACACTATAACAAGTTTTGTGAATGGATGAAACCTTTGTTCTTGCAAATTCCTTTAACTGATGCTATTAAATTGCCTCCTTATGCAAAATATATGAAAGATATTGTATCTAACAAAAGGAAGATTCCTAATGAAGAAATTTCCACTATGCTTGCTAATTACTCTTTTAATGGCAAGTTTCCTAAGAAGCTTGGAGATCCTGGTATACCTACTATTCCCTGTTCTATTAAAAATAATTATGTTAGAACTGCTTTGTGTGATTTGGGAGCTGGAGTTAGTGTCATGCCTTTTACTCTCTATAAAAGACTCCTCCTAGAAAAATTGATACCAACTGATTTATCTTTGCAAATGGCTGATTAGTCTACTGCTATTCCTATGGGTATATGTGAGAATGTTCCTGTTCAAGTTGCTAATAATTGTCTGATATTAACTGGCTTTGTTGTGTTCGAAATGCCTGAAGATGATAATATGTCTATTATTCTTGGAAGACCTTTTCTTAATACTGCAGGGGCTATTATTGATTGCAATCAAGGAAAAGTTACTTTTAATGTTAATGATAAAGAGCGCACTGTTTACTTTCCCAAGAAGATTGATAGAAAATATGGTCTGAATTCCATTGAAAATATTGAGACCATCAAGATTGGAGAATTTTATTGTCCTATTCCAAAGCCACCCAAAGAATATGAAATTATTATGATTGGGACTATGCCTATCAAGGTTGAGGTAACGTAATTATTTAGTGAGAAACAAAGTTTTGTTTCATATAAAATTATTTTGGTAGCAAGACTTGATCACCCTTGTTAACAAAATCATTTTAAATGAAATGGGCAATGTTTTCACTATGTTTCCACCATCCTTATGCATGTTTTCCTGATGTTTTCACCCTGTTTACGGAAGTTATGCATGTTTTCACCACCCATACTTTTTGTTTTCACCACTACCACCTTTGTTTTCTTTGGTTATTCTTTCATTGGAATGTCTTAGAACCTCTGTAGTTCTGGTTTTGGTTTTGTTTTCCACGTTTTCACTTTCGTTTTCCCGGTTTTTATTAATTATTAAAATTCTGGAAATACCTCAAAAATAAAGTTTCTCGAAAAATTCCAGAAAAATTATAATAATTTTGACGTAAAAAATGAGGCAGAAAGCCACCTGGGAGACCCCAGGGGGACCCACCAGGCAGGCACACCCTAGGGTGGCGCGGCCTGCCCCCTGCTGGCGCTAGCCCATGGTGTGGGCCCCCTGGCCCTCCACTAACTCTCTCCCCTGCCAAAGTTCCTTCTCTCACCTCCCAAACTCAACACATTTCCTGGAACCCGAGTTCTTGCTGTTCTTCCTCGAAATTTTTTGATCTCTTTGCACAACCCATCTTTTGTGCTAAAATTTGGTGCATTTGCTCTCCGGTATGTGACTCCGCCGATGATGCAAGTAGAATTTTGTTTAGTGAAGTATTTCTTGAGTTTTTTGGTATTGTAGGTGACAGCTTATGTGAGTTTGCATGCTTTATTTGAGTAGAAATAATATAGTTTTGATGTATGTTTAGCTCTCATATAAGTCCCTATGGTAGTCTCCACCTTATAGTTGCTTGAAATTAATTTTTATGATGATTGTTGAAAAAATTCAGAGATGGATAGGTTCAACTTTGGTGATATATTTAGGAATGATGCTCCTAGAAGGACAAGGCTGTCACGCTCGTCTACTTCAGCAAGGGCCTCATATAATGAAGACGTTATGGCGCCGACTATTAATGATGCAGAAGATGACGGTATCATTTACCCATCTAGCTTTCCTTGTCACACATTTTTAAGAAATGCATGTCTTTTATATGATTTTCTTATGCTTGTTGAGAGAGTTGGTCTCACCAACTTTATGGAGGATGAAATCCCTCAGTATGCCACGCTTACAAAAGCTTTTGTTAAGAGCTTTCAATTTCAGAACACTCAATATGGTCCAACTGTTACATTCAAATTATATAGTAGTTTTGTGTCTTTGTCCTTGGAGGAATTTTGTGATATTATAGGTATCAACGCCACCGGGACAGCAAGCAGGATTCAGGATAGACCAGCAGACCTCCAAGGGATCTACCGAGAGATCACCAACGATGATGGTCTCTCATCCCAGCGTGGGAAGATAAGGAACATTCAGCTCCCTGCTCTTAGATACTTTACTTACTATATTGGTACTAGTATTCTTGGTAGGGAGAAAACTAGCCGTGTTTCTAGTTATCACCTTGCTTTTATTGATGCTGCACTAAACCGTAGCACAAAGTATAACCTTGGTGCACTTGTTGCACGCTGCCTTGCCGCTGCTGGGCCTATTTTTGGTGGCATTATTGCTACACGTGTCGCAGCCGCTTTGCATGTTTCCATTGATCCTAATGATGAAATTATTGCTCCACATAGGCTTAACTTTGCTGCTATGAAATCCCATCAGTTTGTCACTTCTAACTCTACTAATGAACGTTTATATAGAGTTTTGTATATGGATGGAGAAGAGAGGAAAGTTACTTTACCGCCACCTGTGTAATTTAAGATTGACATGTCACCATGGTCGCTCTCCAAGGAGCAAATAGACGAGCATCTGAGCACCATGGAGTTTTATCGGCAGCAAGAGAGGCGAGACGCGCCTTCCGAGGACCACAACACGCAGTACACCGGCGCATCCTCGAACACATATAAGGGGTGGCTTCCTCCTCGGCGTATTACGGGGATGGCACCTCTTGGGCCCCTTGGTGAT
The DNA here is from genome assembly GCA_028641055.1 of Alopecurus myosuroides. Taxonomy (NCBI): domain Eukaryota; kingdom Viridiplantae; phylum Streptophyta; class Magnoliopsida; order Poales; family Poaceae; genus Alopecurus; species Alopecurus myosuroides. The sequence continues at coordinate 121,271,716 of CM054061.1, read as the reverse complement.
TCATATCCACTTAGGCCAAAAGCCTAAGCTTGGTGGGAGGTATACTGACATCACACTCATTTATATATCATGTTCGGTCGGTTCTTTGTATATCCATGTTTTCTCTTTGTTTCTTTCGCTTGTTTTTCGCTTCTCTTTGTTTCTTTCGTTTGTTTTCGTTTTCTTTTGCTTCTTTTGTTTTTATTGTTTTGTTTTCTCTTTCCAAAACACAAAAAGACCAAAACGATTTCTGTTATTTCTCTCTATTTGTTTCTTCATTTGGTTTGCTTTATCTTTTAGTTGCAGTTTATTATTCAAAACCCAAAAATATTTTTGTTTCGTTTGTTTGTTTGCTTTCTTTTGTTCTTGTTTCATTTTGAAAACCCAAAAAGATTTTTGCTTTGTTTGGTTGCTCTCTTTTTGTTCGTGCTTTAATTGAAAAACCCAAAAAAAAAATTGTTCTTCTTTGGTTTTATAAAGTTTGTTGCAGAGTTCAACAGTCGTCCGTGATTCCATTGGAGCTTGGTTTTTATTATATATTATTCGAGCCACAAGTGAAGAGCAATAATGACGATATACGACACTTCAAGTTGTGGTGAGAGGCTGGTATGAATTCCATTTGGTTTCATTTTTTTACATATATCCATCTATGTGAGCATGCTTAGTTTGTTCGTATAAGATATATGTGACTTAATGGCTGCTTAATAGTTCATGCTCTCTCATGTTTAGTTCCAATTTATTGATAGTAAATGACTTGTCATATAAATATTTGTTCGCATTGTTCTATTCATAGAAGGGTATGATATCATGGTATCCTCCTCTGACTGTTTCATTTGAATCGACTTGGCACATGCTCACGCATCCTAAGACTGAAAACAAAAGGTCAATAAGCCTCGATGATTTATTTTGCCCCAGAGTTCTAGTATCAATTTTATGCCTCAGTTAATTTTACTTTGTGACAAACATGATTATGATAGTTGTTGCTCTCTTGATTGTCGCTCCCTGTCTATTTGCTAGCCTTCACCTGTACTGAGTATGAGCTCTACTAGTGCATCCAAATCCCTGAAAACCAAAGTTTGCCAAATGTGCCCACCATACCTACCTATATGTGGTATTTAACCGCCACTCCACGTAAATTGCTCACGTGCTACCTTTAAAACCTGCTAAAAATTATTCTTGTTTTGTGCCCCTATTTTAGCTCATGAGGACCTAAATTGAGAATCTTTATCTCACTTGTTGATTGGATTTCACACCCTGGACTAGTGGCTTCATCCGCTTATCCAAATGATAGAAGAGCTGGCAGCGGGGAGCCCAGCCCCAAATTAATACACACAAATTCTCTTCACTCTTTTTGCCCCTGATTTATCAGTCAAAGCATAATTGTGTAAACAAAAGAGAAAGAGGGATCACCTTCTACACCAATTGCGTCCTTCACCATGGGCGCCGCTCTTGTGAATCCAGTTGACTTGTGACGTACTGTATTGTCTGTTTACCATTCGTTGACATAAGCATAAACCTCTCTCAAAAAGTTTTCAATACCTCTGTTTAATAAAATAAAAAGCTCTAGCACATGAGTGATCCATGCTCCCCTCTGCGAAGGGCCTTTATTTTACTTTTATGATGAGTCTCCGCCATATTCTTTGAGCACTTTCTTGAGAGCATAGTTATCATTCTTAGTGTAATGTGTTTGTCCCAAAGTACGGTTGATTGTGATATAACTTTGATACTTGTATCTTTGATATCTTTACTTCTAGTCTTCCCTTGAACTTCAGGGGTGCCCTGGCATTTACGTTTTTCCCCACATTTAAGGGCAAGCGAGATACCACTTTATTAGATCCTATTATGAATACTTCAATCTTGCAAATAGTTATGCTTCATGTTGTTTATTATTAATATGTTGTTATCTTCTCATGGTTTGCATAGCTATTAAGTGTCAGTATCTTGCATGTATCTTATTAGGAGCATAATTAAGTATTTGATCACATAGTGAGTATATTTACATCATATGAAACAAATGTGTTCGTAAAAGTCTTTTATCGCACTCGTTGTCACTAAATTGCTTGAGGACAAGCAATAAGCTAAGCTTGGGAGAGTGGATACGTCGAAAATGTATCTCCTTTTCCGAACACTTTTCTTATTGTTTTCTTCTAAACTTGTGTGTTTTGGATACAACTAACACGGACTAACGCTGTTTTCAGCAGAATTACTTTGGTGTCTCGTTTTTTATGCAGAAAAACAACTTTTGGAAAAATGCCCAGAAAAGAGCCCATTGATGTTTTCACCCCGGAAGACCCCGGGAGCCAGAAGGGGGGCCAGGAGAGGGGCCACAGGGTGGCCACACACCCCTGGCGTGGGTCCCCCTGGCGGCGCCAGCATAGGGTGTGGGCCCCCCAGGACCCCCCCTTGGACTCCCCTTTCGACTACAAGTAGCCTCCAACCCTAAAACCCGAGGGGGAACGCCATATTCCACAGAAACACAACAGAGCGTCGCCGCCGTCCCGAACCTCGATTCGGGGATCAGAAGTTCCTGTTCTGGCGCCCTGTCGGGACGGGGAAGTGGAGGAGATCATCGTCATCGTCATCACCAACGCCTCTCCATCGACCATCCATGTTTCCCCCATCTATGTGTGAGTAATTCTCCGTTGTAGGATGAAGGGGATGGTAGGGATTGGATGAGATCTTTCATGTAATAATGCCGTGATTGTTAGGGCATAGTGCCTAGTGTCCTCTATTAGTGCTATTGACATTGTTGCAACTTGTTATGCTTAATTCTTGCCAGTTTGGTCCCGAGTGCCATGATCTCATATTTGAACATGTTATTGAATCACGATGATAATCATTGTTTCTTGATAATACCTGCAATTTGTTTACACATATCGTTGTCTGGAACCTGAGGCCCTGAAGTGACAGAAATTGGGATAACCGGAGGGGATGGCTGTGATGTGAGGATGACATGTGTTCAAGGAGTGTTAATGCTTTGCTCCGGTGTTCTATTAAAAGGAACACCTTAGTTACCAGTAGTTCCCTTGAGGCCCCGCTGAAAACGGGCTGGTAGGACAAAAGATGTTGTGCAAGTTCTCATTGCGAGCACGTACGACTATTTATGGAACACATGCCTATGGTTACTTAGTGCTTGGATGCTTTATCATATTTATCTGCAATGCCCATGAAATGATCATTATTTGAACTTTCTTATTCATGCAGCGCCCGTTCATCCATCCCTATGACTACGGTATTTAATCCGTTGTTTACTTCAAACACTACTACTGCTGCTGTTTTCATTCCACTGCTGTTACTATAAAACTGTTACTACTGATAAACCACTATGAACAAAAGTACTTTTAGGTGCAGGTGAATTGCCAACTCACTTGTTAAGGCTCACAAATATTCTTTGGCTCCCCTTGTGCCGAATCAATAAATTTGGGTTTTACTTCCCTCGAAGACTATTGTGATCCCCTATATTTGTGGGTCATCATCGTGGATCCTCGATTTCCAGTGAAGTAACATGACCCCGACGCCCTTTCCTAACCTCCTCTCCTCCCCTGGTTCTTGCGCACCTCTCTCATACATTGCCCGATTTTTTTTGCAGCCAGTGGCCCTCGCCTTCCATTTTCCGTAGATCGCCGGAGCCGCACGACCGCACCTGCTCGTCACCGTCCACAGAGGGCCCCCTCGGAGCACGCCACTGCCACCAACAAGATCCCCGCGTCGCGCCGCATACCTCCGTCTCCTCCCCGTGCCCAGGACACCACCGGAGCACCATCGCTGTCGAGTTTCTGCGTCGCTAGCTGCCGCCCGACATTTTTCGGCAGGCCACGCCGGCGGTGAGCCCCTCTCTCTCCCACTCTTTTATTTCCTGTCGTTAGATCTAGATCCCACTCCCTAGATTAAATCACTTATTAGAAAAGGTATCGGCCAATAAGAGAACGCCAAATGTTACTCCAGTCAGCGCCATGTGGCAGCCAGTCAGCGCCACGTCAGCCCAGATATTTCCTGTTATTTCCCGAATAGAATTAAAGTGGCAATTTTGCAGAAAAGCCCCTGTATCTTGAAACCATAAGAACTTTTGATTTACTTAGCCAAATTTAGTAAACTTGGACTTTTTGAAAATCCCTTGACATGTAGAAACTATAAGTATTGTTCAAGTTTAAATTTGACAAACTTAAATTGGTTCAATTTTAAATATACTTGTTTGATGAATTTTGGCATAATTCAAATTTTACAAAACAAAAAATTGCAGATAAAATATATTTGGAAACCTTAATATGTTTTCTAAAATACCATATTGCCCAAAATAACTTTGGAAAAGTTTAGATTTAATTTAGATTTAAGTTGGCCATTTGAGTATTTTTAACATAGATTTAATTCCATAAATAATTTGAAAATGGTTCCTTAAGCAAATGTGCTCCATATGGTAACCTTGGACCAGAGAAATCAGTACCTAAACCATTTAGACACATTTGAACCATGACCATGTAATTTTGTGCTAGTTGGCCCTTTTAGTTGAAACAACTAACTCTAGAATTGTGAAAACCATGAAGTGAAGAAAGATGTCCTCTTTGTCATCCTTGGGGTTTTCAACATGAAGCTAGAAGAACAATGAAGAACTTTGCAACTTTAGAAGCATCTCCAAGTAGTAGAAGCACTTAGAAGAAAATCAAGAGGAACTTCAAGAAGACCAATCCCATCATTTAAGTTTTCCTCCCCTTTCTTTCTTTCCCTTAGACCTTGCGCTATGGCTAAGTTAGATCAATACCAACCCCTATCTTGAACCAAAACCATCAAGTTTGGCAAGGACAATGAAGTCATCACATCAAGGAGGAAGCTACAAAAGGAGGGTGAAGATTTTCTTTAAGAAGACCAACCAATGTGAAGACTTGAATCTACACCCTATTCAAGGATAATTAGTACCATGTTTATTTTTGTCGAAGACTTAGAATTAGTTTCTCAAGTGAAATGAGAGATTTTCACCAAGACTGCTACAACAAGCCAACTTCATATCAATAAGAATACTCATCCAGAGATGGTGGAAAAGAAGAAGAAGAATCCAAGTGGATTTATCACTATAGTTGATACATCATTTTCTCCCCATCACTCTTTGTTTTCTCCAAATAGAACCTACCCAGCATTTTTTTAAGATCAGACCCAAGGTGTCCATCACATGCTAACAAATTTAGTGAGCTCTTATGTCCCAAAACCATGAAGATTCTACAAGATTCCATGGAGCCACCACAGTAAGGAGGAGGCTACAAGAGAGCCTGAAGATGATCCTCAAGAAGACCAACAATGTGGACTCTTGGAGTAACAATACCACCATGAAAGTTTATTGTCATCAAGTTTGTTATGCCCAACCATAGACCCAAATGGAAAATCCCAAGACCTCGTCACAACATTCCTTTTACCTTATTGTCATGGAGTGAACCTAGACCGGCTGTCAGACCCCGGACCCAGAGATATACATACTGTTATGTCCTCCTAGCCATGGACTCACAAGGGCTTCAGGGTTACCAGCCCCGGCCGCAACAAACAACGGCATGCAGACCGGAATCATCGGCACGTAGTCCGGATCCCCGGTCTACTACTCCTTGTATCCATGCTAGTCATAACCAATTATGCGTACTTAAGCGTCCACGAGTCGGATGAAACTGAAGGAACGGGACCAAAGTTATACAGAGCTGCTATGTGTCCAGAAAGTGCAACAACAATCAAGGGTTACTGGGGTTACCTCGCCCCAGGCCGAATCACATTGGCAGGCGGGCTCGGACATGGATCATCGGCTCCACAACCCCTCAACTGCGACAACTATGCAGGCATAGCCAAAACTGTATAACAACAGGCTCAAAACCAACAACCGATCAAAGCGGCACTCTAGACATGAAAGTTGTATTAAACAGGTGTTACTAGAGTATAGATTTACAAGCAGAGGTCACATGACCCAACATTACGTCAGACAACGGAAGGCAAATTATGTTGCTAATCAACAAGAACCAAAAAGGCCTAAGAGGCTGCAACATAATGCGACGTCCCAGCCCATAGATTCCAGGCTACTACCTGGGAACCCCAAACTACTCGTCGATGTCCATGTTGAAACACCACCGAACTGAGGAACTCCACCTAAACCAAGTTGAAGCAAACGTGAGTACGGGAGGTACTCAACAAGACTTAGTTAACCTATTATATATCTGCTTCTTTTAGAAAGAGCTATGAAGGTTATTTTGCGTAAAGCCATCTTTGTTTTCCAAGTTGAGGGAGGAATAGCACGTCTCATGGAGTATTTTGAAAACAGATGAGAAAGCTACTCAACTACTAATATCATTATCTTTTAATCCACCAAATCATAACAGCACCTCGTTCTTCAAAGATCACCACCTCAAGTTGTTCCGGTAACTCATGCTACAAGGTAACCCCTCTCGGCATCTCCGAGGAGGCATCCTTCATTCGTTATCAGCAAGTTTTAATCATTCTGTTTAAGTTGTCTATGATCACAGAATCCGTCACCAAGTCGTCCTTAACCACGGACACGGCTTTTCGAAAAGATTTAACCCTGCAGGGGTGTACAACTTTAACCACACGTACCAACCAACTCTTAATGCCACTGGTAGTAGCACTAGTACAGGAAGTGCCGGCAGAGGGAGGTTGACCACGACCTTTCCCTTGCTTCGCCTATTCCATGAGTCGCTCCGAGTAGAGATGGTCCGCCAATAGGGAGTGGCCATCTCCTGCAGGGTCTCTATCGTTGTGAGCGGTGCTTCAACTACTGTCTCGCCATAGGCTGTTACACCGCCACGTCCTAGTTTTGTAAACGTTTTTAACATCCCCGCAAATCCAAATGGAAATCCCGAACTAGGCGACTCATGGAACAAACTAGGCAAGTTGAGATCGAGGGGAATCTAAGCCCCGTGTGGATGCACGCTCAGTCTTGGCTCGAAGACGAGAACTCGCTCCTAGGGGCATGAACGAGACAAAAACCACAGACCCTCTGTGGTCTCATCATCCACACCTGTTAAGTCATCTTAATAAAGTATCTCTTAATTTACCACTACTTCCTGCCATACTAGATTATTTCGTAACCCTGATTCATCAACCGGATGGAGCAGAGAACACATGCATGTATGACTAAGCACAACATATTTCAGGCTTTGGCGATGCACACAAGCAAACCTATAGCTGCTAGGAGTAGTGGATCAGGATAAGTAGGCTATGCATGGTATAGGAGAACTCTAACTACTGACACAAGATACATTGGAATCGGATGCAATGTACGAGAATCAAAAGTCTTTCGAAATCATATATGGGCAGATAAGAGGTTATGCTTGCCTTAGTTATAAGAAAACCAATAGAAATGTCTTCTCGGATAAGTTCTTGACTTGTCGGTTAGGATCAAGTATTCGTCATGGAGTTGATGGCCTTCACTTCGGAGTCGGATTCTACTTAGGGGAAACAACACCGAAAACAAAGAAGAACAATCAACCATGGCATCGATGCAATGTGCAATATGTATGCATGAGCAAGTTAATGCACTGAAATAAATTCCTAAACATGTTTGTTGGGTTGCTAGGGTTCATATGACAGTTAAGCATTTTTACTGAATTTAGCCCGAAATAGACCCCGGAGGGGGTTTTCGGGCGATTCTGGAAGTGGGTCCAATTTTAGTTGCTCAAATGGGTTTAAAAACATCATAAACATGTTGCATTTGTCATTTTGAGAAATTTGATATATAACTTTTAATTTTCTAATTTTATTGAATAAAAACATATTTTTCCATTTTAAAATGATTAAACAACATTAAATAAATGCTCATTTTTGGAATTTGTCAAACATATGTGAAAATGATATATTCATATAGATTACATTTTTATGAACATTTCCATGTTTTTTTTTATTAATATTTCAGGAGATATTCAATATTGCATTTTAATTCATTTTCAGTAATTTAAAAACAGGGTCCACGTGTCAGCTCCTTTTCCTAATTACTTTAAAAAGGAAAACCGGTTTTATGACATCATCATGATGCAATGGTGACATCACCCTGCTCTGCTCCTCACAACTGCACTCGAATTCGACGAATTCGTCTATGGATTCTCGAATTAGATGCTAGGGGGAGCTTCAGTAGGCCGAGGTGCACTTGTAGGTGGCAGCGGTTGACCGTATGGTCACCGGAAAACTCGCCGGCGACCATGGGCGCGGCGGCGGCCGGGGGGGAGGGGCACGGGTACAGAGAGCTACCGAGCGGGAGGAAACGGGTGGAGGCTACCGGGAGGCTCACCGGGCTACCAGGAGGCCGTTGGCGTGGTCAGGGATGGTTGAGGATGCCGTAATCGACGGCGAGGAGCAGAGGAAGCCGGCGGCCGGAGTTGACAGAGACGACCCGATTCCGGCGAATGGGGGCATCCCGGCAAGCGAGGCTCAACCAGGAGGCGTAGGAGTCCATGGAGAAGCTCCCGATGGTCTCCAATAGTGCAGGGGTGGCCGGAGACGGCGGCGGCCGGAGGAACAGTAGGGTTAGGGTTTCGGGTCTTCTACTCGTTGAGAGAGACAGAGAGAGGGAGGTCGAGGTGAGGAGGAGGTAGAGGAGTGCGGGGTGATCTCTCCTCGCCCTTATCCTCGCGGAAGGAGCAGCAGGACGTGGCCCGGCGGCGTGGGGATCGACACGCAGGAGCTCCTACTGGCACAAGGAAGAAGACAAAGAGGATTTTCTGAAAACCCCCAGAAACTTCAGGAATTTACAAAATGGTCCTTTTTCTCTTTAAAAATAGAACCAAAACACAGTTTTAAGGACCTTTTTGAAATCAGAAAAATTGGCAAAAATAATATTTGGAAAGCTTGTAAAATTTCCAACCTTGCCATGTTTTGTTTTTCCCAAATTGAATTTGTTTTTAAAACAAATTTTGGGGAACCACTTTAAGTGATTTTTGGTCATTTCATTTGTTATTTTCCAATGCAAAATTGTAACCAAAGTTTTCATGCGTGTATGAGATGCCAAAAACACACCAACACCCTAATGTAGCAAAATTGGGATGTTACAAATCTACCCCCCTTACAAGAATCTCGTCCCGAGATTCCCAAAGGAGAAAGAAGAAAGGAACACCGGTTTTGAATGATCTTCTTGAACCTTACGGTTCTTTTCTCGAAGTGGTTGATCCGTAGCATCTTGAAGTATTGAACGGATACACCTTAGGTAAGAGGGAAAACACTTAGGAAATGATCTTCACGAAGATCGAGTATCCCATGGGTAACTCATGACAAGAATGTCCGTAAGGAACTTTTGAGTTAACATGCATGAAACACATCAAGGTAACGGAGTGAGTAGAAGATGGTTTCAAGTTTGCGGACGATTGGTCTTGAAAGGATTTAGAAGATGAGCTTTGCACAAGACTTTAAATCCTTTTGGAAAAGAAACGTTGGACAACTTATGACATCGAGATTTCTTCAAAAAGAAAACCAAGGTTGGAAAGGATTGTCTTGGATACCACAACTTAATATCCGTAGACGAGGGGAAACACGAGAAAACACTGTAATCGTGCGTCGGAGAAAATTTGATACAGAAACATGTTCACTCTTCGGAGTGGACACGGAAGATAATGGAACTTTCGTCAATCAAAGTTTGTTGAAATCTGTAGCATCCCAACTTTTAATAAAGATGGAATACCTGTGTTATTGTGCTAGTCCCTGGATCAATTGCTAGCACCACAGTACAAAATGAAATATCATGCAAATGCATCAAATTCTATTACATCGCATGATCCAGTATTTACAAAATAGGATTACAACTTGCATAGTCTTAGAAGACTAGCAGAAAACAAAGAAATATAGCTGGAAAACAAAGTACAACATTGAGCCCATCTTCTTCATGTGCCACAGGCAAAACATGTTGGCGATAGTCTCGAGATCCTAAACGAAATCCTCACTCGTCTTAAGAAACATCTGCAATATGGAATATGCAGCCACAAGGGAGTCAATACAATTTAATGTATTGGCAAGTAACACTATGGTGGATATAAATGGCAAGACTAATACTACATGCTTATTTTGGCTGAGTGGAGTTTTTGCTAAGTTTTGCATAAAGCCAGTTTTCTCCTATCACTTTTGTAAAACCAACTTTTCTTTTCAAAAGGGTGGCAACATTGGATTAAGATCCAAGCACCACAATACTGTTCACTTGGTCAAAAATTTACTTATTGAAATTGATGATGTGATTCTTCCGTCAATCCTTGTCCAGCTGCTCATAGTTGTCCATAACCGGGGACATGGCTAAGATCTTAGTTTGTTGACTCTGCAGAGGTTGTGCACTTTCACCCTTTGTCTTCAATTAGCCCAAACATCCTATACACCCGGAGTGCATCATGGAAAGGAGAGAATTGAGACGAGATCTTTCAGAAGAAGAAGTCCAAACCCACCGGCAAGACCGTTCCACCTATAATTTTGCTACATCTGCTAGTCAAGCCTGGGCTGAACCCTCACAACTTAGTTGATCAAGACAGAGCCCATATGTCAAAAGGTTGCACGGGAAGCTACTAAACTTAGAAGGACATAGTAATCTCTTTGTTCCTGGGTGGCCATCCTCAAGTGACAACCTCAAGTGGAATAACCCTTAGACAAGGGCCCTGAGGCAACATTCAACATAAACCAGTCTTACCACTTCCACCCAGGTGGTTCATTCATTATTTATACTTTGAATTTTTCCTCAACATCTAGTAAAACAAATTTTGTAGCATGGCTAAGCATCTAAATAAGTACCAAGGCATCAAAATAACAAGGTATAAGGATGGCTACACACTACTAGGATATAGCATAGCATAATATAACTTATTAAAATTTACTATCATGCATACTACTCAAAATCAACTAATGCATATAGAAAATAATGGGTAGTTGATGGTGTGTTACTTGCCTTGTTGAAGTTGGTGAAGATATCACAGTCTCTTCACAAAAGATCGTTGCTCTCCGTATAATCTATTCATTGACAACACAAAACCAAATAAACAAGAATCCTAACAAACAAACATACAAGTGTAGAAAACATACATAGCAACTAACATATCAAAAAGGGCTTAACCAAGTTGACTAGGACAAGGTCAAGATTTGAGTTTAATAATTGTTAAGGAAATTGCAAGGGTTTACTTGGGATGGTCTAGGTTGAGTTTGTAGTGATCAAACTTTATTATAACCATACTTGTCGAGGAAGTTCCAAAAGTTCACTAAGAATAAACATATTACTTCTTCAACTAAAGTAATACATGCAAACACTTGGTCATATTCACCTTCAAAAATATTTAAGTGACTATGTTAGTATTTTCCATTGTGGTTAGGGTAGGTCTACTAACTTCATCATCAAAGGGAAAAATATTACTAAGTCTTGGGTTTTCCATTTGGGTAAATGGTTGGACAAAATAACTTGTTATTCTTCAACTTGTATGGATTGCTTCTAGACCTCATGTGATTGCCTTCTTGAAGATCATCTTCATGCTTCTATTGTAGTCTTGTTCCTTGGATGGATTCTTCTCTTGGTCTTGATAAATTCTTCAGGGCTTTCACTTCACTAATTGGTTTGGGTATGGGATGGGCACAAATATCACTAAGTCAAAATGAAAAGAAAGAAATGGAAGGGATAGGAAGAGAGAGGAAAATGTCTTCTCCTTGATTTCTTCATACTCTTGTACTTCATTGAGTTTCTTCTTGTTGCTGTGGAGTCTAAGTCCTTCCTTCAATTTCTTCAATGATATTCTTCATAGCTCTTCATGTTGCCACCAAGTTGATATTGAAGTTTTATTCTTGTGCTTGAGTCTTGATCTCCATTTTGCTAACTTGATGATTTCTTGAAGCAAGAATAGGGGAATGGAGAAGTAGATAGAAAGCAAAGGTACTAGGGTCTAAGGTTTACCACTTGGTCTTGTATGTGATTTACACATACTAGGTACTTGGTCTTGGCTCCAAAATATCCATAACAACAAAAGTAAACAATGATAGAAACAACTCTAATACTTAACCAACTAGGTGGACTACTATGATGGAAGTTTGGCTAAAATTACATGGTCATGGTCCAAGGGTGTCCAAAATGGTTGGGCAAGGTTGTTTCTGGTCCAAGGTTATCAAATGGAGCAATTTTGCAAAAGGAACTATATTGAAAATATTTATAGAAATTATTCTATGCCAAAAATACTCAAATGGACAACTTAATTCTAAATTAAATTTTAATTTGATCAACAATTATTTTGGGACAGGGGATATGAAAGTACACATCCTAAGGTTTGCAAATATATTTTATTTACAATTTTTGGATTTGTAGAATTTGAATTATGCCAAATTTCATCAAACAAGCATATTTGAAATTGAAAAATTTTAAGTTTGTCAAATTTGAATTTGGCCATTGCCAAAAGTTTCTAGATGTCAAGGGATTTTCAAAAAGTCCAAGATTGCTAAATTTGGCTAAGTAGTTGAAAAGATATGATGGTTCAAAGTTCTAGGGGCTTTTCTGCAAAAACTACTTTTTATTTCTATTCGGAATTAATTCCAGAGAAAGGCTGGGCCGAGAAGTGCTTATCTGCCACGCGGGGCAATGGGTAGGGAATGGGTTTGGGCCTGCTGTGCGTTGCACCGAGCGACGGATAACAAAATAATGCTCGACTGACTTGGCGCAATGCCATTGGCTGGTACCCCTTCGCTTAGGTGACCTAATCGTGGTCGTCCGATGCAGATCTGAGGGTGGCATACCCCTTCGCTAAGTGATCTGTTTGGGACCGCGCGATCAAGATCTAACGGTGCTGGGGGCTTTGGTTACCTGGTCGCCGGAGTTGTGGCCGGAAAATGGTGCGCGGCGGCGCAGGGGCTCGGGAGTCGACGCCGGTGATGCTCTGGTGGTCCCCTTGCTCCGGGAAGACGACGGGAAGACGCGGGGCAGCACCACGAGGACGATGGTTACCACGGGATGGCTCCCTGCGCTGAGTAGCCACGACAGCGAGGTGGTTCCGAGGCCGCCGTGCGTTTTCGGCTCCGGCAGGCGTGTCCTCGTCGCCACCCTGCACCAAAACGACGAGCAGAGGCATCAAGACGTGCGCACGGACAAGGGAAAGGAGAGGGGCAGGGTCTCGTGCTCGGGGACCAATTGCACTCACCGGAAACGAGGGAAAACGATGGCGGGCAGAGAGAACTCCGGCGAGAGATTGACAGCAATTTCGGAAACGATTCGAGGGGGCAAGGGAGGGGAATTGGAGAGTAGAGAGGTGGCTTTAAGGGGGTAGAAATGGTCCTGGCTTTGATAGCCTTAAACACGAGAATTTACTCGAGAAAAATTCGTGGCCGAAACGTCCATTGCAGTTTCTGTGAGTTGATGACGATGATGACGTCAGCTGACGTCAGCATTTTTTTCCCTGTTTTCTTATTTAATTTATATCTTCTGTTTAAATAATCTAATCAACATGAAACAAAATTCTAAATTCATAATATTTGAAATACTTTCTAACAATACCATTTTTATAAACTTTTCAACATATTACATTTTTGAATTATGAAATTTGAATAATTAGTTAAAAGTGACTTAATAGCATTTTTAATAGAAAAACAAATTTAATTTTGAGAAAGGGTTTTATAAAAAATACAGATATATTATATAAGTCAAATATTATTTTTGAAAATCATTTACACCTGTTTTGCTATTTTATATTTTGAAATAGAAATGATTTCACTAATAGCATATTAATTCCAAAAACAAAATATCAATTATATAAATGAAAATTATTGGTTGAATAAAATATCAGAGACATCAATGTGATAAAATAACATTTTCCAAAATCATATTTAATGGTTTTCATATTTTATGATTTTAAAATATGAAGAAACAATGATAGTCACTTTAATAGAAAACATTAATTTTTATATGATTAAAACAATTTTTTTGAAATATTTTCTATGGTTCAACTATTGTTTTCTAAGACCCTTTTAGGAACTTCCATATTGTATATATTTCAACATATTAGTGAAACCACAATTAGTATCCTTTTGTTATATTTCAAACATAGAGAATTATTTAATAAATTTGGAAAATGGGGTTTAGTAAAAGCAGAAAGGTTTTCCCAAATGAAAACATTGTTTTCTCAAAGTATCTTACTTGTTTTCATAAACAATTTATTTCTATAGCACTATATTATTTTGTTGATTGACATAACACTTGGAAAAACAAGGATCCAACTTATATCTATTTTGGGGTTATCAATAATAGTGAAACCCTTTTTAGAGACAAGAAGAAAATATTAGAGATAACAATTCTCTAGTTTTTATATATCAAAAATATTTTCAAGATCATAATTGGGTTGAAAACATGTTTGGTGTAAGGGTTTGCTTAAGAAGAAATATTTTCTTTAGGTAGAAATATTTATTTTGAAATGACTTTAGGGTTTATGGAATAGAGGTATATTGGATTTTCATTTCCAAAACATTAGAACATGTATTGTTTTCTTTTGTTTCTTGCATCTCATTTGGTTTTTGGTGACTTGCATAACATGAGAACAAAAAGTTTCAAATTTTAGTGATTTTTGGACTTTCCAAAAATCAGGGATGTTACAAAATCCTTTTCAAAGATCAGGATGTTACTTCCCAACGGAGGATGAGTAACCAACGGACGTTGGACCATCGTAACAAAGAAGGTATTCTTGGTCACACCATAAAGATGAGTAACCAACGGTGATTGGAACACCGAGAGGGGTAAGGAATCTCTTTCCTATTGTGGTTTAGACGTGGCAATACATCTATCACATGGTTAAGACCCCATGGCTGAAGTGACTGACAAATTCACACAATGTGTGAGATGAACAGAACTTCAGGTATAAACAACTTGAGAAAGGGAACTGATCATTGGTGGTTACAGAACACCTAGAGATGGTTCTCATGATGAACTTGTTTTCACGAGAACAAAGATTTGGAGAATGGATAGAGAAACATTGGGAAAAATCAACTTTCAAGTTCTCCTTGATGTTTTAGATACCGACAGTAGGCTCACGAGAAGCCTTCCATAGGTCATCAAGTGAATGTAGAACTCCGGTTTGGAAGAACGGGGAGGAAAACTTGTTTAGAACGAGCCACAAGATTTATCACGGAGGGTGGTTGCTCTTACGGATTCAAGGAGATATGACATTAGGCCTTCCGGCTAATTGTGTCAACCACAACATCAACCATGCCTTATTTTCAAACGGACCTAATTCAATACCCTTGAAGAAACACCAACCATCATTGATGCTTGAGATTCAGCTCTGGTTAGTGGGTTGATAACGCAGACTCGGTATGTTTGATCAAAGAGATTGCACCGGTTACCAACGAGATACATATGCTGAATTCTCAAAATATAGACTACGATGCCACGCTCAAGAAGATGAGCGAGATTGCAGAACTGATGTGTTAGCAACTTGTGAAAGACGGTTGCACATACATGGTCTACTTGCGGAGCAACACATCAAAGTCATTGTTGGGAAGATGATAACAAAGATCACGAAGATCTTGGACTTCTTCTCTCAAGGAAAATCAGTCAGTGGCTTGGTGTGGATGCAAACTTATTCAAGGAGTGGAGTTAACAACCTACCATCTCAAGAGTAGTCCACACATGCATGACCGACTGGAGATTATTTCCGAAGGAACAAGAAAACTTTACTCGGATCCATGGCGGCAACTTTCACCATAAGCACACGAACCCAAGAAAGTCACTTCGAACATCGAGAACACAAATTTCGTGATGACACAAAGTTGGTTCTCGAAAGTTCCAATATTAATGCCAATTGTTCAAAATGAACCTCTTGCAACTTGGAGAAATAGGAATGTCATCGATGGGCTCAACAACACTATTATCAGAACACTCCAAGAAGAGGGATTCATATGATATATGAACAAGGCAAGATATTGGTCAGACTAAAGGACATGAAGGTACACTCAGGAGAAAACACCATGAGTGAAACACCATAAAGACAATCCTTGAATCTGAGCTTGATTTGACGATAGCCCAAATCAAATCAAGGTTAGGATGATAGCATGTCCACCACGGAGATACTATCCTGTTTCAACATGAGGAAAACTAGACATCCCATTGCGAAGGAACAAGTTAGGCGGAGCTTTTTCCTTTCAACTCTCCAAGTTGTTGTTTAAGCTCAACCTACTAGTCCAGGGTATCCAGCGGAGTTTCTTGGAGAAAAGAGTAGTTCAAACTACCCCTTGTTTAGACATCACGGTCAGGTAACCACCTGGTGATACTTCTAGAAAGACAACCAGAATATCCCAACCTACCAATATGTCTTGGATTTCGAAATGAGGCTTGCTTTTCAAAGCAACCGATATGATCTTGAGAGCTTCGACATGAACCTAACTCTTTGACCAAGAATATGCACCGGAATGGACGGATTTTTTAACACGGTCAACTTTAGATAGAAACCGGGTGACCAGTAGTGCTAAGAAGGATACAAATGTTTCCTCGGCTTTTCAAAGCAATAAGGATTGCTAAGAATATCTGATACACATGTCGATGAACATACCCATCATTCTCAAGCATTCCAGGCTTGGAGGAAGGGTGGGTGAAGAGGTGTAGGAGCATCACTTCATCGATGAGGCCATGAAACTCAACACAACCTCTTGATATAGAAGAGTGTGATACTCGAAGGTGGAACAGAGCAGAAGCTGATGACACTTCTTTAATCTGCGAATTACAAAACTTTGACCTGGTCCTAGAGATGAACGAGGTACTGGAGTTTGTTTCTCCTTACATTCCAAGGTGGAATGTTTTGCGGAAAACAAGAGCAAATGCATTGGAAGTATCCAACACACATATGCAACTTGTATTCCAAAACAACGGACGAAGTTCGGGAAGCAACTGAAGAGTAGGAACGTGCTCTGGAAGATCCTGAGATCACGTTGGATGCATAGAGTCATACTCATTTGTAAAACCCATGCCAATAGTTTGGTATAGCTGAAATAAGAACAAAGATGTGGAATTCAAGATGACCACTCTTGTTGTGATCCCTTTTGGTTCCAAGAGAGATCCTATAGCTATTGGAGTTGAGATTACCTAGCCATCCAGAGGTAGAACAGATTCCTCAGGATTCAACGGAACAGAACTTGGGTTAAAGGTTAGCATCCTGTACTAGTAGCGTGAGCATCACATGGTTAAGAAACCACATGACTCAACTCACCACAACTCAGCACATTCCGGGACCTTCGGTTCAAGTCCGAAGGTTAAAAACCAAGAGAAAGAAGTAACTACTCTCTTAGTGTCTTAAAGGACACTATGATTAGCAATCACGAAGTATCTTTCAAAAGACAAACATAACTCCGGAAGACTTTGAGCAGAGAATAACAGATACATTCGAGATGAAAAGGAAATCTCGAGGTTCAGGATTTTAGACTTTGGAACATGTAAGAATGTGGAATCCAGACAACTCTGAGAGATTGGAATGGAAAGGAAATCTCCTAGTTTAAGAGATAACGGAACATGGAACACACAGACTCTAGAACTTAAGACTAGGTCAACTTGGGTAAAAGACGTCCTTGCCAGAGAAGGCACCTAGGTTTTGAATGACTAGAAGAGATAGCAAAACCTTTACAAATCAAAACAGGTAAGGTGACCCAGAGTTAGAGCGATACCAGATAAGGAGAAAAAGAGTCCTAAGAAGGTTTTCACAACTCATTTGAGGTTTCAAAGTAGTTTTCACAAACACTAGACTCGACATCGACCAAGCAATAAGATTTTCCTACAGGCAGTCCTGCTCTGATACCACTTTTGTCAGACCCCCGACCCAGAGATATACATACTGTTATGTGCTCCTAGCCATGGACTCACAAGGGCTTCGGGGTTACCAGCCCCGGCCGCAACAAACAACGGCAGGCAGACCGGATTCATCGGCACGTAGTCCGGATCCCCGGTCTACTACTCCTTGTATCCATGATAGTCATAACCAATTATGCATACCTAAGCGTCCACGAGTCGGATGAAACTGAAGGAACGGGACCAAAGTTATACAGAGCTGCTATGTGTCCAGAAAGTGCAACAACAATCGAGGGTTACTGGGGTTACCTCGCCCCAGGCCGAATCACATCGGCAGGCGGGCTCGGACATGGATCATCGGCTCCACAACCCCTCGACTGCGACAACTATGCAGGCATAGCCAAAACTGTATAACAACGGGCTCGAAACCAACAACCGATCAAAGCAGCACTCTAGACATGAAAGTTGTATTAAACAGGTGTTACTAGAGTATAGCATTACAAGCAGAGGTCACATGACCCAACATTACGTCAGACAACGGAAGGCAAATTATGTTGATAATCAACAAGAACCAAAAAGGCCTAAGAGGCCGCAACATAAGGCGACGTCCCAGCCCATATTCGATGTCCATGTTGAAACACAACCGAACTGAGGAACTCCACCTGAACCAAGTTGAAGCAAACATGAGTACGGGAGGTACTCAACAAGACTTAGTTAACCTATTATATATCTGCTTCTTCTAGAAAGAGCTATGAAGGTTATTTTGCGTAAAGCCATCTTTGTTTTCCAAGTTGAGGGAGGAATAGCACGTCTCATGGAGTATTTTGAAAACAGATGAGAAAGCTACTCAACTACTAATATCATCATCTTTTAATCCACCAAATCATAACTGCACCTCGTGCTTCAAAGATCACCACCTCAAGTTGTTCCGGTAAGTCATGCTACAAGGTAACCCCTCTCGGCATCTCCGAGGAGGCATCCTTCATTCGTTATCAGCAAGTTTTAATCATTCCGTTTAAGTTGTCTATGATCATAGAATCCGTCACCAAGTCGTCCTTAACCACGGACACGGCTTTTCAAAAAGATTTAACCCTGCAGGGGTGTAGAACTTTAACCACACGTACCAACCAACTCTTAATGCCACCGGTAGTAGCACTAGTCCGGGAAGTGCCGGCAGAGGGAGGTTGACCATGACCTTTCCCTTGCTTCGCCTATTCCATGAGTCGCTCCGAGTAGAGATGGTCCGCCAATAGGGAGTGGCCATCTCCTGCCGGGTCTCTATCGTTGTGAGCGGTGCTTCAACTACTGTCTCGCCACAGGCTGTTACACCGCCACGTCCTAGTTTTGTAAACGTTTTTAACATCCCCACAAATCCAAATAGAAAGCCTGAACTAGGCGACTCATGGAACAAACTAGGCAAGTTGAGATCGAGGGGAATCTAAGCCCCGTGTGGATGCACGCTCAGTCTTGGCTCGAAGACGAGAACTCGATCCTAGGGGCATGAATGAGACAAAACCACAGACCCTCTGTGGTCTCATCATCCACACCTGTTAAGTCATCTTAATAAAGTATCTCTTAATTTACCACTACTTCCTGCCATACTAGATTATTTCGTAACCCTGATTCATCAACCGGATGGAGCAGAGATAACAGACATGTATGACAAAGCACAACATATTTCAGGCTTTGGCGATGCACACAAGCAAACCTATAGCTGCTAGGAGTAGTGGATCAGGATAAGTAGGCTATGCATGGTATAGGAGAACTCTAACTACTGACACAAGATACATTGGAATCGGATGCAATGTACGAGAATCAAAAGTCTCTCGAAATCATATATGGGTAGATAAGAGGTTATGCTTGCCTTGGTTATAAGAAAACCAATAGAAATGTCTTCTCGGATAAGTGCTTGACTTTTCGGTTAGGATCAAGTATTCGTCATGGAGTTGATGGCCTTCACTTCGGAGTCGGATTCTACTTAGGGGAAACAACACCGAAAACAAAGAAGAACAATCAACCATGGCATCGATGCAATGCGCAATATGTATGCATGAGCAAGTTAATGCACTGAAATAAATCCCTAAACATGTTTGTTGGGTTGCTAGGGTTCATATGACAGTTAAGCATTTTTACTGAATTTAGCCCGAAATAGACCCCGGAGGGGGTTTTCGGGCGATTCTGGAAGTGAGTCCAATTTTAGTTGCTCAAATGGGTTTAAAAACATCATAAACATGTTGCATTTGTCATTTTGAGCAATTTGATATATAACTTTTAATTTTCTAATTTTATTGAATAAAAACATATTTTTCCATTTTAAAATGATTAAACAACATTAAATAAATGCTCATTTTTGGACTTTGTCAAACATATGTGAAAATGATATATTCATATAGATTACATTTTTATGAACATTTCCATGTTTTTATTTTATTTATATGATTAATATTTCAGGAGATATTCAATATTGCATTTTAATTCATTTTTAGTAATTTAAAAACAGGGTCCACGTGTCAGCTCCTTTTCCTAATTACTTTAAAAAGGAAAAACGGTTTTATGACATCATCATGATGCAATGGTGACATCACCCTGCTCTGATCCTCACAACTTCACTCGAATTCGACGAATTCGTCGATGGATTCTCGAATTGGATGCTAGGGGGAGCTTCAGTAGGCCGAGGTGAACTTGTAGGTGGTGGCGGTTGACCGTATGGTCACCGGAAAACTCGGTGGCGACCATGGGCGCGGCGGCGGGGGCACGGGTACAGAGAGCTAACGAGCGGGAGGAAATGGGTGGAGGCTACCGGGAGGCTCACCGGGCTACCAGGAGGCCGTTGGCGTGGTCAGGGATGGTTGAGGATGCCGTAATCGACGGCGAGGAGCAGAGGAAGCCGGCGGCCGGAGTTGACAGAGACGACCCGATTCTGGGGAGGGGGGCATCCCGGCAAGCGAGGCTCAACCAGGAGGCGTAGGAGTCCATGGAGAAGCTCCCGGTGGTCTCCAATAGTGCAGGGGTGGCCGGAGACGGCGGCCCGAGGCGGCGGCCGGAGGAACAGTAGGGTTAGGGTTTCGGGTCTTCTACTCGTTGAGAGAGACAGAGAGAGAGGGGCGAGGTGAGGAGGAGGTAGAGGAGTGCGGGGTGATCTATCCTCGCCCTTATCCTCGCGGAAGGAGCAGCAGGACGTGGCCCGGCGGCGTCGGGATCGACACGCAGGAGCTCCTACTGGCACAAGGAAGAAGACAAAGAGGATTTTCTAAAAAACCCCTGAAACTTGAGGAATTTACAGAATGGTCCTTTTTCTCTTTAAAAACAGAACCAAAACAAAGTTTTAAGGACCTTTTTGAAATTAGAAAAATTGGCAAAAATAATATTTGGAAAGCTTGTAAAATTTCCAACCTTGCCATGTTTTGTTTTTCCCAAATTGAATTTGTTTTTAAAACAAATTTTGGGGAACCACTTTAAGTGATTTTTGGTCATTTCATTTGTTATTTTCCAATGCAAAATTGTAACCAAAGTTTTCATGCATGTATGAGATGCCAAAAACACACCAACACCCTAATGTAGCAAAATTGGGATGTTACACCGGCCTTAACCAAAAATGAAAAAACTTAGCCAAACCATGTCATGTGTTCCTTTGGTTTAATAAGTGGTGTGATCATCCTTATTTAACTCTTGGAACTTCCTGAATAAATATGTGTTCAATAAATTTGGATCACTATAAACTCAACCTAGACATCTTTAGTGAACTCTTGGAACCCTTTAACAAGTATTGAACCAAAAGAGAATGAATCTTTTAAACTCAAACCTTGACCTTGTCCTAGCCAACTTGGTTAACCCCATTTTTCTATGTTGGTTGGCTTGTACATTTTTCTACACTTGTGTGTTTGATTGCTAGAATGCCTGTTTATCTTGTGATTGTGTTTTCAATGTATAGACTGTATGGAGAGCACCAATATTTTGTGAACAGAGTGTGATTTGTTCACCAATTTCAACAAGGCAAGTAACACACCATCCATCCACCCCTTTATTTTCTATATGCTTCGAATAGTGTCATGGGATAATCACGGCAGACGTTACCTGGGGTAACTTACTTTGGGGAAAATCGACTCTGGTGTTTGGGAGAGGGTTTAGCTCAGGGGAAATCATGTTATCTGGCGATCTGGTAGCTCGGGCTGCAATGTCGCCGAGTCTCCGATCTAGGGTTACAACTATCCGCTCTCGTATTACAAAGATACTCGACTATCAGGGAAAAACTCTTGTGTCCTCTCTTTTCCCCAGGAGCCGGTTTATATATTACCCGGCTCTCTGGCTTCCTATACAAGGCATACCCCGAATCCTACCCGGAAACCGCACACAACCCTAAGTTTCCTAATCGTGACCCCCAAGGTACGGGTTACAAGACCCACGCTCCCCCTTGGGCCTTCTAGAAGCTCTTTCACCTTGGGCTGGGTCTTGTGCGACCCCGTTGGGCCGGGTTTCACCTAGACATGAACATACCGGGTTACCATCCCCCCATCAGTAGTCCCCAGAATAGCTTGTGCTTCTCAGGATCAACCATGAAGCGCACGCTATTCCCTGCAAAACAATAAACATTCAAATACATAATATAACGGGTTAGAATGCTTTTGATTGTAGCTAGGCCTGCTCTTTAGGCGGTCCATATAATAACCCGGTTTTTCCCGAGCCAAAGCACCATTTCCCGGGTCAACACTCCGAGGAAAAATGACAAGACCCGGCCTCCGTACCGTTATCAATCAATCCGAATAACACGCCTGTAATCTACCTCGATCATGATCCGGATATCTCGCAACGGGTATCTTGATACTTATCCCCGAATATCCGGGCCGGATCATTTTTCTCCCGAAAATTTTGCAGTTGCCGCCAATTCCTAGGGTTTTTTCCCCGCGCCTATAAATAGGCCCCAGGGGTCAACCCTAGATCTGCCAGTCATTCTCCCTTCTTCCTCCTCCTCTCACTCCATCTTTGCGCCCGCGAGCTCAAATCCAGTCCCGCGCGCGCGCCAGAACTACTCCAACTTCCACGGGGTCAGCGCCGGTCAGCGCCATTAACGCCCGCAAGGTCGCCGCCGGCCACCGCCGCTAGCGCCCGTGAGCACGCCGCCGCCACCTGCGAATCACCATTGTTGCACTCGCCGCCGACCCAGATCTCCACCGCCGAGCACCTCGTCAACGGACCATTTCGGTAAGCCCCTTTGGCGTTAGATCTAGATTCCTTCCCCTTCCATTCTCGCGCTAGCATTTAGGTTCAAATCTCACTTGTAGCTATCCACCATTGCTCCACTATCTAAGTGCGCCTCCACGGCTTCCCAATCTCACATTTTTCGCGATTGTTCCAGCTAGATCTGTTTTTTGTATCCCTTACAAGCATTTTAACCCTCATCTTTCTTTCCTCGCTACACCACTTAGATGTGCTTCCAAATTTTTTGGATCTATACTCACTTTGAACTCAATTTTATCCAGATCTATTCTCCATGGCACCCAAAGCCGGCGCCAAGTCAAAGGGCAAAAACCCGGCCGAAAAGCAGAAGCCGGTCAGTCGATTTCCGCCAATTGGGCGAAATCGACTGTCACGAAGGCCAAGCTTGACGAGCTGGCCGAGTCGGGTGTCTTGCCCACCCGGTCAGAGATCCACTGGAGGATACCCGGCGAAGAGACCCGGCCTGCACCAGGCCTGGATGAAGTGGTAATCTTCTTCGAGCACGTGATCCGGGGTTTCCGCCCCCCGGGTCACCCCTTCTTCCGAAACTCTTGGATCACTACAAGCTCCGGGTATTCGATATCGGCCCGAACTCTATGCTTAACATCTGCCACTTCATAGTCCTTTGTGAAGCTTATTTATGCATTCCTCCCAACTTAGCCTTATTTCTTGAAATCTTTCAATGCAAACCCTGCCGGGAGAGCGGTGACGGGGCCCTCCTAGTTTGTGGAGGAGTCTCAATTTAGAGACGTAAAAACTCCCTGATGCCGACTCTTAGCCTCCACACACATGTAAAACACTGGCAGAAAATTTATTTCTACTGCCAAGACACCTCTTTACCCCGCGAGAAGCCATTGCCGGGTTTCTCTACTGACACGCTTTCCTTGTCCGATAATCTGAATTCTTTCGCATCCGAGGCCGATAGGAAATCTATCCATCCTTTTCTTCACAAGCTCGCTGTACTTTCTGCCCAAGGTCTCCTTGGGCTTAATCTGGTGAAGACCTGGGTAAGCTGCCGAATCTAGCCTAACAGCACCCGGCCCAAACTTATGTGCGACTATTCTGGGCATGTCACCGATTCTCTCCGATACTCGGAGAAAACTTACCCGGCTGCTGATATGAACAAGATCATGAAGACTTTCTTAGCTGAGAAACTTGATGTTATCAAGAACATAGCCGGGCTTAACCCCTTCACTCGCTCTAACCCGGCTCCTCCAATAAGAACCGGCTTAATTTCTTTATCCGACCGATGTCTCTTATGCGTATATACTAACCTTTGTCTCTGTATTTCTTACACAGGAAGACGATGAGTTCTGGAAGATAGTCACCCCTCCCCCTTCAGAAAACTCGGAAGAGGACGAGGAACCGGCTGATAGTGATGAAGGTAAAACCGGGTCTTATATTTACACTTACCTCGTTAACTTGTTAGACCAAATCTTCCCCTTTTCCGACAGTGCTCCTTATTTACCAGAGCTAGATGACAAGGAGGATACCCAGTCGGAAGAGAGTGAGGCTGAGCCGGAAGCAGAGATTGGGGCGAAGAGGAAGACCCGGAGTGTTGTTTTCAAGGTGCCCTATTCCTCCATGACCTCCAAGCCGTACTCGTATGCCAATATGTGCGAACTTAACCAGCGTCTAACCAATTCATCATACTTGAAGGAACCTGCCCCGACCAAACGAAGGGTAATCCGGAATTCCCCAGGTGACGATCCTCTTCACCCGGGCATCCCTTCATCACCCGCTCGCCGAGCCGGTACTTCCCAAACTCATACGTCCCATATTCCTCGAAGATACCCTTCTCCGAATCACCCATTAGCCGGACAACTTAGGGTCTCACTTTCCAATTCTTTGTCAGCATCTTCCGGGTCCAGCAACGATCTCCCACCGGATTTCTTCGTGAATACCGGGTAATTCACTTTCCTTGCTAATCAATACACTACTATTTTCCACGTCTTTCGTTTATTATCTACTAACTGCTTATTTTTCTTTCTCAGGGCCAAGGTTACACTTAGTGATCCTGAAGATATGAACATCGATAACCCGGCTATGGAAAACCCGGAGAACGTTGTGGAGCCCACAGCTGGTGGTGAAGGAGAAGAACAGCTGGACAACCCTGTTGACCAGGAGGCCGAGTTTCCCCTGCCAACACATCAGCCGACCGATGATGATGTCGAGTTTCTGGGATCACAGAGGGGTGTCCCTGCTCCCAACACTCAGGCAACCAGAGTCGACCCATTGAAACAAGAAAGGACCCCGCCACCGGGTAACCAGAACCCAAGCTCCTCCAGGCCGAATCTGAGTGGCCTTGACTTCGAAGGGATGCTAGATGAACTGTTCTCCCCGAAGAACAATGAAAGAGACATCCTCGAGTCCCTAGCTGCTGAGCATCAGGTATCTTTACCAATATTGCTTGCATACTCATCTAGTCCCCAAGTTCCGGGTGAACTACGCGTAGTTTACTCGGTACTTCCATAGATATATATCCCTCCATACTCGGCTTTTACACTATAGCCAACTAATATATCCTTTTATTACTTTTCAGGCTTATGTGACCCGGTCGGAGGAGATCTTGGCGAAAACCAACGAACTCCTCCGAGTCGAGACCAAACTTCAGGAGGAGCTGGAGGTCGAGGTGAAGGATCTTGCCAAGGATTGCAAGAAATATATTAAAAAGCTCCACCAAGCTAAGGACTTACTGAAGAAACTGTCAGCCTCTGTTGCCGACACTTACCGCTCCTTTCTTGGTAAAAGAACTTAACTTCTTGACTAAGACTCGGATTTCTCACTTAATATGATCTATGACCCGGATCTTACCACTTTACCTTTCCTTTTACTCTGCAGGTCCGGGTGACAAAGCTGATGATGAAGATGACATAGAGAAGTTAAAGACCCTGAAGGCCGTGATCCGGCAATTTTCTGCGGGCACCAAGTGGACCATTGAGGCCATAAGGTGGCCTGGTGGTTATGGCGGTGTTTCCCACATGCTTGACGCGTACTCCACGGTCCCTTCTTGGATCGATCACTGGAAGCGCTCAACATGACGGGTTGGGGTAACCCGCGGCCTTGCCTTGGCCAAAGCCTATTTTCCTAGGCTTGAGCCGGCAACGCTCGTGAATGGGTTCCCCGAGTTTAACAATGATGGCTCAAGATTCTCGGCTAAGTACTACAGGTCTATCCACGCTCAGGTACGTCACTCGGAAAGCCTGATAGCCGATAAGCTGGATGTGAACAGGCTCACCCCGCCCTACAATGCTGAAGACAAGCCGGTCCCGTCTGCTCTCCCGAAGCCCTTTGACATGCTAGCCCGGTGGAAGGAGGAGGCTGCCAAGAGGAAGGCCGAGGCCGACACTGCGCCATCCACATCTACTCCGGTTGTTCCTCCTCCAGCTCGTGCTGATGCCGCAACTGACCCGGACATGGAGGCAGGGAAGAACACATAGGAGAACGTCGAAGACCCGGCTACCAAGGCTGCTGCTGAAGACTCGGCTATGGATGCCGACTGAAGTTTTTATCATTTCCCACCCTTGAACACTTTATTCGGCCAATAGGCATGGTTGTAATATGCCTGATACAATTATTTGTTTAATAGTGCGCCTGTGCACTTTTGATACAATTTCCTCGGTTTGTAATACGATTAAACTTTAATGGCTTTGATGGCCCTTTTGGGCATCCACTTCGATATGCTTTTATCCAGTCTTAAACTTTTTGCCGCTTTTCTGATATTTTCTTTCTTTTTCCCCATCCATGAGACTCGGTTTCCGGGTCTCATGGTTTTTGACTGTGAACTTTTTGCTTTTCAAGCACCCAAGTCCCCAAGTCCCCAAGACTCGGATTTTTGGGTTTCAAGCTTGATGGCCAAACAGTTTGTTGCTTTTTTCAAACTCCCAAGTCCCCAAGACCCAAATTTCCTACTCTAGGGATTTGTAGTTTTTAAGAAAAAGCTACCTGTTCTTGCCAGGGCCCAAAGTATATATCTTCCCATGTAAATTTTGAAGCTATGCTTAATACATTGTGAGTTTCCAGCTGTAGCCTTTTACTCCGCATAACTTGTGGTTTGGATGACCCTTTTGATCCTCTTTGTTGTAAGCCGGCTTTCGCGTGGATATTCAGTGCTGCTATAACTGTATAAAAACAGGGTCAGGCAAGTCCCAATGGGCATCATGACTGATTGTGATTACACGTTAGCAAGTCACGCCACATTATTGCGAGTCACATCAAGCTTAAACAAGAGAAATCAAGAAAGTTTGGCTCTATTGTCCAGTTATAAGATTGTAACCGTACTTATTGCAAGTAATCGGTCCTCATAACTTAATGGCATCGTGGCCGGGTCTTGAGATTATAGCTGTGCTATTCATGCAATCAGCCCCCAAGGCCTATGTATGCAATCTATGAAAATTTTAAACCTAGTGCATCATGACTAAACAATAAATACTTACCTGATATGAAACAAAGTAAAACATAAACATTAAGAACAAACTAACAGAAAATAAATAAGAAACAATATCATAGTTTAACCATCTCTTTATTGATATGAGAAAAGTTAGGTCAGCAAGCCGCCTCATTAAAAACCCTCCAGTCCCCTTAGGTACCCTGGATAGAAAAAGAGTGCGTCTGAAACCTGCTGCCTGTTACATCGTGTAATTCAACTTGTAAACCTAGCCTATGCTAAGTGTAGTAGGGACGTAGCTGAGCCACGTTCCATGGTCTTTCCCGCTCTTGCATAGATGAAGTGGTATGTGTCGTATCATTAATAGTATCCGACTCTTCCCTTGCATCTATCAGGTAGTATGATCCATTGTGCAAATTCCGGCTGATGACGAAAGGGCCTTCCCAAGGTGGAGATAACTTGTGGTTTCCTTCCTTTGACTGTACTAGGCGTAGAACCAGGTCTCCTTCCTGGAAGACCCGGGTTTTGACTCGCCGACTGTGGTATCGCCTCAAATCCTGTTGATATATGGCTGATCTTTCCAAGGCTTGCTCTCTGTGCTCTTCTAAAATGTCCACAGCATCTTGCCGGGTCTTCTCATTCTCCACCTCAACATAGGCCGCCACTCGGGGCGAGTCATGTATAATATCACTCCGCAGGACTGCCTCTGCACCATAAATCATAAAAAACGGAGTCATCTGGGTAGATCTGTTAGGTGTAGTGTTAATTCCCCAAACCACTGATGGTAATTCCTCAACCCATGCTCCAGCAGCTCTGAGGCACGGGACTCGTAGTCGTGGTTTCAACACACGAAGCAACCCCTGATTTGCCCTCTCCACCTGTCCATTAGCTTGTGGATGGGCTACAGAGGCTACGTCAAGGCGGATGCCATTGTTCCCACAAAATTTCTCCATCTCACCTAGGGACATGTTGGTTCCGTTGTCTGTTATTATGCTATGAGGGTATCCAAACCGATAGATAATCCTTTTCAGGAACTTGACTGCCGTGACTGCTTCGCAATTGGTGACCGGCATAACTTCGACCCACTTAGTAAACTTATCAATAGCCACCAAAAGATGAGTCTTTTTGCAAGGCGACATGTGAAAGGGGCCTACCATATCCATACCCCAAACTGCAAACGGCCAGGTTAGCGGGATTGTTCGCAACTCCATAGCCAGCACATGGGTTTGGCGAGCATACTTTGACATCCATCACACCTTACCACCAATCGCTCCACGTCCGCCAAAGCCGTGAGCCAGAAGAAACCGTGTCGATATGCTTTAGCGACAAGGGACCTTGTGGAGGCATGATGCCCACAATCACCTTCATGGATCTCCCTTAAAATCTGTCGGCCCTCCTCTGGTGTTACACAGCGCAAAAAGACTCCTGCAGCGCTTCTCTTATACAACTCGCCATTGATGATAGAATAACCCTTCGCTCGTCTCAGAATTTTCCTGGCTAAAACTTCCTGTGGTGGTAACTCGCCCCGTGACAGGTAGGCCAGAAACGGTTTTGTCCACTCGGGAATAGCGCGTACGACGGCTACGAGTTCCAAATCCGGGTCTTGGTTGGCCACCTCTTCCTCAGACTCGGTTTTGACGGAAGGCCGCCATAACTCGTCCAGAAAAACGTTAGGCGGGACCGGCTCTCGGCGCGAACCGAGTCTTGCGAGTGCATCTGCTGCCTTGTTCTTTCGCCTATCAATGTGTTCCGCCTCATAACCGGAAAAAGACCCGGCCACCTTGTCCACCTCTCTGCGATATGCTGCCATTGTTGCATCCTTCCTATCCCAAGTTCCAGAGACCTGCTGTACCACAAGATCCGAGTCTCCATAGCACCTTATTCGCCTGATATTCATCTCCTTTGCTACTCGTAGTCCGTGTAATAGGGCCTCATACTCGGCCACATTGTTGGAGCAATCAAAGTGAATTTGCAACGCATAACTCAACTTGTCTCCTTTAGGCGATGTAAGCACCACCCCAGCTCCCGATCCCTCGTATTGCTTGGAACCATCAAAGTGCATCACCCAAGACTCGGAACTTGGCATCATTGTGGGCATGCTTGTGTGAGTCCAATCATTGATAAAATCAGCTAAAGCCTGGGACTTGATTGCAGATCGAGGCTCGTAGTTCATGTGATAATCTCCCATCTCAATGGCCCACTTGGCTATTCTACCTGTCGCATCTGAATTTCTGATAATATCTGCCATGGGTATAGAGCTAACCACCGTTATGGGGTGTTCCTGAAAATACGACTTCAATTTCCGGCTGGCCATAAAGACTCCAAAAACTAGCTTTTGCCAATGCGGGTAACGCTGCTTTGCTTCCGATAAGACCTCACTCACGTAGTAAACCGACCTTTGTACCGGGTGATCTTTTCCATCCTCCTTGCGCTCAACCACAACCACTGCGCTAACCGCCCGAGGCCCAGCCGCGATGTATAATAACATGGGCTCTTTGGGACCCGGTGCTGCCAGGATCGGTGCCTCAGATAACTGCTTTTTCAGAGCTTCAAATGCCTCGTCCGCCTCTTGGTCCCACACGAATTTGTCGGTTTTCCTCAAGAGTCGGTATAGAGGTATTGCTTTTTCTCCAAGCCTAGATATAAACCGGCTCAATGCTGCCACACATCCCGTGAGTTTCTGAACGTGCTTCAGGCCTTCCGGCTTTTTCAGGCTCTGGATGGCCTTGATTTTTTCCGGGTTTGCCTCAATTCCTCTCTCGGAAACGATGAAGCCGAGTAACTTTCCTGCTGGCACCCCGAACACGCACTTAGTCGGGTTAAGCTTCATCTGGCATCTCCTCAAGTTCTTGAAGGTCTCCTTTAGGTCATCTATAAAATTTTCAGCTTTCCTTGTTTTAATCACCACATCATCCACATAGGCATGAACGTTGCGTCCAATTTGATCCTAAAACACTTCTGTATGCACCGCTAATACGTTGTGCCTGCGTTTTTCAGCCCAAAGGTCATGGTCTTATAACAAAAAGCACCAAAGGGGGTTATGAACGAAGTTTTCTCCCAATCCTCTTTTTTGAGCTTTATTTGATGATACCCGGAATAAGCATCCAGGAAACATAATAAGTCACAACCTGCCACTGCATCAATGATCTGGTCTATTCTCGAAAGGGCAAATGGATCCTTTGGGCAATGCTTGTTGAGGCTTGAATAGTCTATGCACATCCTCCATTCATTGTTCTTTTTCAGCACTAGAACCGGGTTTGCCAACCATTCCGGGTGAAAAACCTCCATGATAAAGCCGGCTGCGAGGAGCCGAGTTATCTCCGCTCCTATAGCCTTTCTCCTTTCCTCATTCATTTTTCTCAGACACTGCTTCACAGGTCGCGACCTAGGATCAACATGCAAACTATGCTCAGCTAACTCGGTCGGGATACCCGGCATATCGCTGCGCGTCCAAGCAAAAACGTCCTGATTCTCACGAATAAACTCGATAAGTTCTTATTGTTGTTTGTTGTCTAGGTTAGAATCTATGGCAAATTGTTTGGACGGATCTCCCTCGACAAAAGCCACCATCTTGGTATCCTGGGCCGCTTTAAACTTTGCCATCTCGTCCTCTGTATTCGGCCTTTTCAAAGCAGTTCTATCTTCCAGGTCTACTTGAGACCGGTAATACTTGAGCTCTTCCTTCCTGCAAGGCTGTTCTGCCATTGCCGCATCTCCTTCATCACACTCTGCTGCCACAGCCCGGTTCCCATGTATAGTAATGGTCTGCTTGGGACCCGGGATCTTTAGCTGTAAATACACATAGCATGGCCTGGCCATGAACTTAGCATAAGCCGGCCTTCCGAACAACGCGTGATAAGGACTGTGCAATTTCACCACCTCAAATGTGAGCCATTCTACTCGGAAATTATCCTTGGATTCTCCAAAAGCGACTTCTATTGTTATTTTTTCCTCAGGGCACGCCGAATGACCCGGCACGATTCCATGGAAAACCGTGGAACTTTTCTATAGCTGAGACTCCTTGAGCCCCATGCGTAGGAAGGTTTACCAATACAAGATATTAATGCTGCTTCCACCATCCATCAAAACCTTTTTCAGCTCGTAACCATTGACATGTGGTGCGACCACCAAAGCTAACACACCCGGATGTTCTATTGTTTCCGGGTGATCCCTTCTGCTCCATGTAACTTCTTGATCTGACCATCTCAAATATCTCGGAACATCTGAAGAAACCGAGTTTACGACCCTTTTAAGTATCTTTCTATCTCTGTTGGTAGTGTGAACGTGGTACTGTCCTAACTGCTTTGGGTTGGCCTGGAAACCCCCAGCACCTCCTTGATTATTACCTGGATTGCCACCTCCTGCGTTGCCAGCGGGGGGTGGCCCGTTGCCCGGGTTTCCACCCGGACCCGGTCCTCCTCCCCGTCCTGCACCTCGCAGGGCTTTATGTATTTCCTCATTCTTCCACCTCTGTAAATCTACGCACTACTCCAATGAATGATTAGCCGGCCTGCCATTCCTGTTGTGACGCGAACAGGGCATCCTGAAGGCCTCTATATGGTTAGCCGGTCTCGGTGGTCCTTGGTAATTCCCTCCATTAAAGTTTCCTCCGTTGAAATTTCCCTCTGCCCTGGGTCTTGCAAACCCGGCTTCTGTATTCGCAACAAACTCAAAATTTCCTTCGTATGGGTGCTTGTGCTGGTTATTTCCATTATTTCCTCCGTTGTTACCCGGTGCAGCTCCATTGTCGGGTCTTCCATTGTTGGGTTTCGCTTTTTTGTCATCAACATCCTTCTCTGTTGTGTCTGTAGCAGCGTGCTTATTGCAAGCGTCCATCAATTCTCCCATTGTAACCTCTGAGGCGTGCCGACTAGATTTCATGCGTGTCAACTTTTGCACCAGGGGTAAGTATTTGCACGTTTTTGCCATAGCTTGCAATGCATCTTTTGGCTAGATATCAGTGGAAGAGTGGAGAATTTCCATAACCCGACGCACCCAGCTGCGCGCCGACTCTCCCTTCTTCTGGACGCATCGCTCTAAATCGTCAATCGTGAATAACTTTCGGCACGTCCCAGGAAAATGTTTGATAAAGGCATCTTTCAGCTCACTCCATGAATTGATGGATCTTTCAGGCTGGTTATTGAACCACAACTTTGCTGCTCCTTCGGACATCATAAGATACATAAACTTAGCTTGGAGATTCTCGGATGCGTTGCGAATTGACATAGCCATCTCGTAACTGCTCAACCAGGTTTCTGGGTCCATGGTCGGCTCATAGTTAACCAATTTACCCAGCTCCTTGAATTTATCCGGGTAGGGCTCAGCCCTGATGGCATCCGATAAACACTTAGGCCCGGCGAGGTTTGCCAGTACCGGCCTTACTCGGGAAACGTGCGATCCTGCAGCTGGTGCGGCGGGGGGTGCAACCGCTACCGGCCCTCTTACCGCAGACCCGGCTGCTACGCGCCTGGCTCGAGAACTGTCCACAATGGCTTGTGTTGCTGATGCTGCGGGCGTTGCCGGTCTATGGGGAGGAGGCGGCATTTTCTGCTGCTCTGCCCTCCACCTTGCCGAGCTTGACTGAATATACCCGGTATTCCCGGGTTGCCGGCTGACATACGGTGTCCCGTGCAAACCACTTCTATGATCCGGGTAATTTGCCTGCTGAGCAACTGCGGTGCGTAGCATCTCTATGGCCTGCCGAGTTTCGATTTCTCGAGGCGTCTCTCCCAGAGGGATACGGTCGAGCGCTAGAGTCGCGGCGTACACGTTATCCATGGGGTTGTTGAAGTGACCCGGTGGAGTATGAAATCGCAGTGGTGGTGGTGCGGTATTGCCAACAGCGATCCCAGTTTGCAACGTGGGTAACCCGGCTTGCACGTTCGCCGGCTGTCCTCCCAGGGTTGTAGCTCGATATCCAGTTTCTTGATTCACCACCGGGATTGGTTGATTCTGAGGGGTAACAAACAATGTGGCTGGCTGTAAATTCCCTCCGGTTGCCGGTAATCTCGTCTGGTGCCTCTGATTGTAAATCCTGGTCGACTGAGTTTGAAGGCGATTCTCCAGTTCTTCCAACTCGCGCTGGCGCGCGGCCATCCCTTGTTTCTCGGCTTCGATATCTCTCCTTTGCTGATCCAATGCGCGGCGAGCCACATCTAGATCTCGGGCACGTGCCGCTGCGTTTTCTGGAGTTATCACCGTCGCTAACACTGTGGGATCCAAGATTAGGTTATTGTTGAACAGAGCCGGATTTCGCGGAGCCGAGGTTCCCGCACCCGGCGTTCTGTTTGCTGTGAATCCAAACATGTTCCTTTGCCGTTCACTTTCTCCGGTATGACTGGTAACAGAAGCCGACTCTCCGTCGACCCGGGCTACAACCAGGTTTCCGTCAACCGGTGCCTGCTGTTGGGCCAGCGCTCGCGCCGCTCCGGCCGCGGCCGTCGTCACATCCCCCTGATTCAGATTGATTGCAGGGGCTGTATAGACCGCGACCCGGCGCGCGATGCCTGGTGATGATTCGTATTCCTCTTTCTCACAGCTATCTTCCTCGTACCGGTCTTCGAGCAGGTGCAGGATAGACTCGGTATCATCTTCTCTTACGACCCGGCCATGCGGGGTCCATGCCGGCTCCTCCGGCTGTTCCCTCTTCGTGGTGGGCTCTTCTTCTGGATCGGTTGTCCCAACCGATTCTTCTCCGTCCGATTGAACGCAGGTTGCTTCTCCTGACACAAAATCATATTCAATGTTATCAGGAACAGAACCAGATGCACGTACCATACCGACGAAGACGTTGACCCGGCCGATCGTAACGATAGATCCGGTTTCCAGCAGATCCAACTCTGGTCCCCAACCAAAGTCGTCCACCATCTTTTCTCCTTCAGGGTTGGTGATGATTTCGCCGATGACGAGGTTCTTCATGCTTTCCTTAGCTTCTCCCGTGATGTAAACACCCTTGGACATAGGCCCCACGGTGGGCGCCAACTGTCGTGGGATAATCACGGCAGCCGTTACCTGGGGTAACTTACTTTGGGGGCAAATCGACTCTGGTGTTTGGGAGAGGGTTTAGCTCAGGGGAAATCATGTTATCTGGCGATCTGGTAGCTCAGGCTGCAATGTCGCCGAGTCTCCGATCTAGGGTTACAACTATCCGCTCTCGTATTATAAACATACTCGACTATCTGGGAAAAACTCTTGTGTCCTCTCTTTGCCCCAAGAGCCGGTTTATATATTACCCGGCTCTCTGGCTTCCTATACAAGGCATACCCGGAAACCGCACACAACCCTAAGTTTCCTAATCGTGACCCCCAAGGTACGGGTTACAAGACCCACGCTCCCCCTTGGGCCTTCTAGAAGCTCTTTCACCTTGGGCTGGGTCTTGTGCGATCCCGTTGGGCCGTGTTTCACCTAGACATGAACATACCGGGTTACCATCCCCCCATCAAATAGAGTTTTCAGTAGTATGCATGATATGAAATTTTATGAAGTTGTTATTATTATGCTATGCAAAATCCTAGTTGTATGTAGCCATCCCATTTACCTTGTTATTTTGAATCCTTAGTAGTTACTAGATGCTTAGCCTTGATACAATTTTTTTTTTACTCAGTGTTGTGGAAAAATTCTAAGTAATAACTTCAATGAACCACCTGGGTGGATTTGGTTGCATGGTTTTATGAGAGTTGAGTGTTTCCTCAGGGGTAATACCTAAGGTGTTTACTTGAGGAATGCCACCTAGGAAAAAATTGATTAAGATGTCCCCCAGGTTTATATTACTTCTAGTGC
Source organism: Alopecurus myosuroides (assembly GCA_028641055.1). Taxonomy (NCBI): domain Eukaryota; kingdom Viridiplantae; phylum Streptophyta; class Magnoliopsida; order Poales; family Poaceae; genus Alopecurus; species Alopecurus myosuroides. Next base: position 121,236,623 of record CM054061.1, on the reverse strand, counting down.
AGCCTTTTGACATATGGCCTCGGTCTTGATCAACTAAGTTGTGAGAGTTCAACCCAGGCTTGACAAGCAGATGTAGCATAATTATAGGTGGAACGGGTCTTGCCGGTGGGTTGAAATTCTTCTTTTGAAAGATCTCATCTCAATTCTCTCATTTCCATGATGCACTCCAGATGTATAGGATGTTTGGGCTCATTAAAGACAAAGGGTGGAAGTGCACAACCTCTATAGAGTGAAAAACTAAGATCTTATCTGTGTCCCCGGTTATGGACAACTTTGAGCAGCTGGACGAGGATGGAAGGAAGAATCACATCACCATTTTCAATAAGTAATTTGTTTACTAAGTGAACAGTAGTTGCGGTGCTTGGATTTCAGTCCAATGATGCCACTCTTTGAAAAGAAAAGTTTGATTTACAAAAGAGATAGGAGAAAACTGGCTTTATGGAAACTATAGTATCGTATTAGTCTTTCCATTTATATCCACCATAGTGTTACTTGCCAATACATTAAATTGTATTGACCCCCTTGCGTCTGCATATTCTATCCTGCAGATGAACCTGAAGACGAGTGGGGATTTCATTTAGGATCTCGAGTCTACCGCCAACATGTTTTGCCTGTGGCAGATGAAGAATGAGGCTCAATGTTGTGATATGTTTTCTCTTGTAATACTTTGTATCCTGCTAGTCTTCTAGGAGTATGCAAGTTGTAATGTTATTTTGTAAAGACTAGATCCTGTGATGTAATAGAATTTGACGCATTTGCATAATATTTAATTTTTTACTGTGGTGCTAGAAATTGATCCATGGACTAGCACAATAACACATGTGTTCTTATATTATTTAAATGTGGGAACGCTACAGAAAGATTTCTGCCAATATTTGCATTTGTGTCTTAATCTCTTTCTTTTGGTGTTCTTTTGAAAGGGAGAGCTTTAAAAGAAGTCGTGACAATATATAATGTGCTAATTGAAGTGTTAGAATTGTGTTGAAGCTGAGTCAAGTGGATTTATTATTTTGATTACACTAACGTTTCTAATGAAGATTGTGAGGAAGTTTTCAAGTGTAGGGAGAGAAGAATAATGTGATGAGATGAAGGATGGACAAAAGCTCAAGCTCGGGGATTCACATGTCACCCCAAGACATATCCAAGAAATACAAGCCTCAAAGCTTGGGGATTCCCAAGGCATCCCCTTCATCAACAAAAAATATCATGATATGTGTTAATCTTGGAGCGTCATTTTATTTCGCTTTCAGTTTTTTTTCATGTATCTTTTGGTTGGATCCTAACAATTTTATTTTGGGAGATATACGCTCTGTTTTTAGTGCCTAGAACACTCTAGTTTTCACTTTTATTGTTTTCTGAGTTTTTAATTTTTGCTAGTACTGCGTTTAGCTCTTGTTTTTCACTCGAATTTTGTTCAGATCTTGTTGGTTTGCTTTAGTTACATTTTATTAGGTCTCTAGTCTTTGATGATTATTTTCCTTGAGAGTAGTTTCAGATAAGTTGATTGGTGTTGTGAAAGAGTAAATTGTTTCATGCTTATAGTGGTGCCATAGGAAGTTTTTTTGATTGTGGCATAGGCTTTGGCATGTCATGCTAGATGTTGTTTTAATTATGTGCTTAGTTATTTATGATGTATCATGACTAGTCTCAAATAGCTGAGAGTGCTTAATGTGCCATTTAATTTTATCATGTGTTCTTCTCTCATATTGAAGTAAGGTTTTCTGGTATTTCTCCTTTGAATGCTTTATCTGGATTGATTTGGCGCATGCTCACACCATGTTATGACTACAAACAAAGTCACCTCTAGCCTTGATGATCATTTAATTTTTTGCCTCGTAATATGACTTCATGCTTTGATTAATGATGTTTTGTCGCTATGCATGGTTATGGCCGTTATTGCTCTCTTAGTTGGTCGCTCCCAGTCTTCTGCTAGCCTACACCTGTAATGCGTATGAGCTCTACTCGTGCGTCCAACTCCCAAAAACCAAAGTTTGCCAAATGTGTCCACCATATCAACCTATATGTGGTATTTAACCGCCACTCCAAGTAAATTTCTCGTGTGCTACTGATACGTCTCCGACGTATCTTTAATTTCTGATGTTCCATGTTGATATTATGCCAATTGCTACATGTTTTCTCCCTTCTTTATAGCATTTTTACATGTTTTCCAGGACTAACCTATTAACAAGATGCCAAGTTCCAGTTCCCTATTTTCTGCTGTTTTTTATTTCAGAAAATTTGTTCTGGAAATATTCTCCGAATTGGACCACACAAATCTCGAAGTTCCTATTTGCCCGGAAGCATCCAGAATTCCAAAGAGGAGTCAAAGACGGGCACCAGGGGGCCCTCACCATAGCCAGGCGTGGCCCCCCTTGGCCGCGCTTGGGGGTGGTGAGGCCACCCTGGTGGCCCACCGACGTCGCCCTTTCGCCTATTTATTGCCCTCCGAAGGAAAACCCTACGTATCTGATCAAAAATAGACGAAAAGTTCCACAGCCGCCATCGTTATCAACCCTAGATCAGGGGGGTTCTGAAGCTGTCTCCCGGCACCCTACCGGAGAGGAGATCATCACCGGAGGCCTCTTCATCACCATGCCTGCCTCCGGAGTGATGCGTGAGTAGTTCATCCTTGGACTACTGGTCCATAGAAGTAGCTAGATGGTTGTCTTCTCCTCATATGCCTCAATGTCTAGATCTCGTGAGCTGCCTAACATGATCGAGATTGTTCTTATGTAATTCGATGTGTTGTGTTTGCTGGGATCTGATGAATATTGAACTTATGCCAAGTTGATTATAGTCTTTATTGCATATGTTATTTGTGATCTTGTATGCTTTCTGTTGCTAGTGGTTGCTCTGGCCAAGTAGTTGCTAGTGACTCCAAGAGGGACTATTTATGCTCGATAGTTCGGTTCATGCCTCCTTTTCGCCTGTTCTCGAGTGACAGAAACGTGACGGGGGAGGATGTGTTGTTGACACTAGGGAGAAAGCAGCGGTGTGAGTGCCCGCGTGCACAATCATTGCTTACATTACACACATTTCTTAATGCGATTATCTGTTTCTTGCAACTTAGTACCTAAGGGGGTTCAGATGATAACCTGAGGGTGGATTATTAGTCATAGATGCAGTTGGATTACGGTCTATGTATATTGTTGTAATGCCCGCACTAAATATCATAGTAGTCATCATGTCATGAATGTGCACTACGGTGCAACCTCTATTTGTCAATTTCCCAGCTGTAATTTGTTCACCCAGCGTGCTATCTTTTATGGAGAGACACCACTAGTGAACCTATGAACCCCGGTCCATTTTCCTACACTGTTAAACAAACCACTACAATTCCCTGCTTTGTTTACTTACTGCAAGCATACACCATTTTCCACACTATACGTCTAATCTTTGTTTCCAGCAAGACCGGTGAGATTGGCAACCTCACTGTATCGTTGGGACAAAGTATTTTGGTTGTGTTGTGTGCAGGTTCCGCGTTGTTGCTGACATCGGTGAGGCTCCATCACCACCGGCAGTGGCATCAACTTTCCGAAGATCCTCTTTCTCCTACTGGATTGATAACCTTGGTTCTTCACTGAGGGAAATTCTTACCGCTTTACTCATCACACCCTCCTCTTGGGGTTCCCAACACGCCATCACAAGCATCAATAATTTCTGGCGCCGTTGTCGGGGACTTAAAATTCATCATCATCAAGAAGTCTCCCCGTCAAGGCACCATCAAGGCGTAGCAAAGAATTTCTGGCGCTGTTGCCGGGAAGAAAGAAGTTTCTGGCAAGGGGAGTATCTCACTCTCAACCTCTTTATTTTGTTTATTGTCTTGTTTTTATTTATTTTTTGTCTAGTTTTGCTTCTTTATATCAAAAACACAAAAAAAAAATTAGTTTACTTTATAGCTGTTATTTATCTGCTTGATTTTATTTTGCTAAAATGAGTTCCTCTGAGAATACTAAGTAGTGTGACTTCACTAGCACAAACAACAATGATTTTGTTTGCACACCTATTGCTCCACCTGCTCCTACTGCTGCTTTTTATGAAATTAAACCTGCTTTATTAAATCTTGTTATGAAAGAGCAATTTTCTGGTGTTAGTACTGACGATGCTGCTGCTCACCTTAATAATTTTGTTGAACTATGTGAGATGCAAAAATATAAAGATGTGGATGGAGATATTATTAAACTGAAATTATTTCCTTTCTCTTTGAGAGGAAGAGCTAAGGAATGGTTGTTGTCTTTGCCTAGAAATAGTATTGATTCATGGACTAGGTGTAAAGATGCTTTCATTGGAAAATATTATCCTCCTGCTAAGATTATATCCCTGAGAAGTGACATAATGAATTTTAAACAATTTGATAATGCTAAAGCTTGGGAAAGAATGAAAACTATGGTGAAGAATTGTCCCACTCATGGACTGACTACTTGGATGATTATACAAACCTTTTATGCAGGACTGAATTTCTCCTCAAGGAACCTATTGGATACAGCTGCTGGAGGTACCTTTATGTCCATCACTTTGGGCAATGCAACAAAGCTTCTTGATGATATGATCAAAAATTATTCAAAGTGGCACACTGAGAGAGCTCCTCAAGGTAAGAAGGTAAATTCTGTTGAGGAAACCTCCTCTTTGAGTGAAAGGCTTGATGCTATTATGTCTATGATTGTTAATGGTAAAGCTCAAGTTGATCCAAATAATGTTCCTTTAGCCTCTTTGGTTGCTCAAGAAGAGCATGTTGATCTGAACTTTATTAGAAATAATAATTTTAACAATAATGCTTGTAGAAATCATTTTGGTGGAAACAATTATAAGCCCTATCCTCCTAATAGTGGTAGTGGTTATTCTTATGGTAGATCTGGAATGCCTAGTGAGGAAAGGATTGTAGAAGTTGAAAAAGCAACTAAGAACTTTATGAAAATACAATATGAACAAAATAAGTTGTTTACTAAAACTATGGATGAGCAATCTGCTATGTTGAGAACTATTAGCCAACAAATTGGGAATTTAAATAGAGAAATCTCTAGTTTGCAAGGTAAAATTTCAAGTGCTGAGTTTAATATTTCGGCCCTGTCAGAGGCACAATTTTCTTTTATAAATAAAATGGCTGCTAAAACTGAAACCATTGAAGATAATCCTTTTGCTGTAACCAATGCCGTTCAAGTTCGAATTGATGATAATGTTAGGTTGATGGATGAATTACGTGCTAGGTGGGAAAGAGAAGATGAATTGGCTAGAAAGAATAATATTGCTAGAGTTTGCACTATCACCACCACTAGTAAAACTGAAGCTCCAAGTGCTAGTAAACCTCCTACTATCAATGGTAAAGTAGTTGGTGTTAACAAAGTCTCCACCCCTTCGGTGAAACGTGCTAAATTGCCTCAAATTGCTGAAATTGCTTCTATAAAAGTGCTGAAATTTTTAGAGATGTGGGAGATAATGGTCCCATTACTTTTGATGATAATAATTTTGATTTTGATGATTGCAATATTTCTGAAGTTATTATGTTCCTACAAAAGCTTTCTAGAAGTCCCAATGCTAGTGCCATGAATATGGCCTTTACTAAACATATTACCAATGCTCTCATGAAAGTTAGAGAAGAAAAGCTGAAACTTGAAACATCTATCCCTAGGAAATTAGATGATGTTTGGGAACCCATCATTAAGATAAAAGTAAATGATTTTGATTGCAATGCTTTGTGTGATCTTGGTGCTAGTATCTCTGTTATGCCTCAAAAGCTTTATGATATGCTTGATCTACCACCGTTGGAACACTGTTATTTGGATGTTTATCTTGCTGATAATGCTAAGAAGAAACCTTTTGGTAGAATTGATGATGTTCTTATTATGATTAACAATAACCTTGTCCCTTTTTTTTTGTTATGAACATTGAATGCAATGCTTCTTGTCCTATTGTTTTGGGAAGACCTTTTCTTAGAACTGTTGGTGATGTTATTGATATGAAAGAGGGGAGTATTAAATATCAATTCCCACTCAAGAAAGGTATGGAACACTTTCCTAGAAAGAGAATGAAGCTACCTTTTGACTCTATTATTAGAGCAAGTTATGATGTTGATGCTTCCTCACTTGAAAATACTTGAGTTGCTTTCTATGCCTAGCTGAAAGGCGTTAAAGAAAAGCGCTACCGGGAGACAACCCGTTTTATTTCTCCATTTTCAACCCGTTTTCCGTCGTTTCTTTCTGTGTGCTTTGCACCTAGGTGTTGTCTATTTCCTTAGCAACCCTGCCATATCTTTTCTTTTGTGTCTTTGTTGAGCCAAGTAAAGCCTCTAGTGGAAAGTTGAGACTATATTTTGGATTTCTGCGCACGAAATAGATTTCTGCTGTCCACTGTTAACTTTGTATAAACTCACAGAAAATTCAAAATGACCTTAGTTTTTTTTTGTGCATAATCCTGGGGTATATACGCAACTTTTCTTAGCTGAACACTTTTTGATTTGAGCAACAGAAGATTTTTGAAAAAAATCATCTTTACCTGTTGTCCTGTTTTCACTGATTTCTGCCAATAATTGCATTTGCATCTTATTCTCTTTCTTTTGGTGTTCTTTTGAGAAAAAGAGTTTTAAAAGAAGTTGTGACAGTAGCTAATGTGTTTATGAGTGTTAGGCTTGTGTTGAAACTGAACCATGTGAATTTATTATTTCGATTGCACTAACGTTGCTAATGAAGATTGTGAGAAGTTTGGTATGAAGGAAGTTTTCAAGGGTCAAGAGAAGAGGATGATATTACATGATCAAGAAGAGTGAAGAGCCTAAGCTTGGGGATGCCCCGGAGGTACATCCCAGCAAATTCCCAGAAGACTCAAGCGTCTAAGCTTGGGGATGCCCAAGGCATCCCCTTCTTCATCAAAAAATTATCAGGTCACTTCTAGTGAAACTATATTTTTATTCGGTCACATCTTATGTGCTTTACTTGGAGCGTCTTTTATTTTTGCTTTTAGTTTGTTTTTGTTTTTGCAATAAGCTTGGTTGGACCCCATCATTATTTTATTGGAGAGTGACACGCTCCGCTTTTTCATGGGAATACTTTGTATTCTTAATCTTTGTCTGGCTGCTGCATTTATTTAGCTCCTATTTTGCATTCATAAGCTGTTAGTACTCTCTAGTTTTCATTGCTATATGCTTAGAGACAGTTTTTGTTGTCTCATATATGTGCTTGGTTGGGAATAGAAATGCTTATGTGATAGTTGGTATAGTAGAAAAATTCGCATGGTCTTGTCGATCACTAAACTGCTTCACTTGAATCACTTCTGTTGTTTTGAGATATTAATTTGCTTAATGGATAAACGGGAATGACTAGTAAGTAGAAACTTTTAATGGTTGGTCTAAGAAACTTGAAACTGTGCCAAACTTAAATTACTATCTGATAGAAACAATGGTATATGATGGCTACGAGTGATGCATTTCTGATCGGCCTTTTGTTACGCGCTACGGTCGGGGTAGCTAACAGTGACTTGTCACTGCCACGGACCCTCCTGGAGTGATTTGCATTGTTCCTTGTAAATATGATTTGCTTGCTGCAACCTTTTAACTCGTGAGTATATGTTGCGGTTCCTAGCACTTCCACCATCCATATTTGTTAGCCTCTTCCGTACTGTGCATTGCCCTTTCTCACATTGAGAGTTGGTGCAAACTTTGCCAGTGCATCCAAATCCCGTGGGAGGACTTTGTTCTCCTACACATAAGCCCATATATTGTTCCTCAAAACATCCACCTACCTACCTATCATGGCATTTCCATAGCCATTCCGAGATATATTGCTGCACAACATCCACCTCCATCATGTTACTTGATGATGAGCTTCATGGTTATTTATGCATACTGCTACATGATACGTCGAAAACGTATCTCCTTTTCTGAACACTTTTCTTATTGTTTTCATCTAAACTTGTGTGTTTTGGATACAACTAACACGGACTAACGCTATTTTCAGCAGAATTACTTTGGTGTCTCGTTTTTATGCAGAAAAATCAACTTTCAGGAAAATGCCCAGAAAAGAGCCCACTGATGTTTTCACCCCAGAAGACCCCGGAAGCCAGAAGGGGGCCAGGAGAGGGGCCATACCCCCTGGCGCGGGTCCCCCTGGCCGTGCTATCATAGGGTGTGTGCCCCCAGGACCCCCCTCGGAATCCCCTTTCGACTACAAGTAGCCTCCAACCCTAAAATCCGAGGGTTTTCGTCATATTCCACAGAAACACAACAGAGCGCCGCCGCTGTCCCGAAACTCTATTCGGGGATGAGAAGTTCCTGTTCTGGCACCCTCCCGGGATGGGGAAGTGGAGGAGATCATCGCCATCGTCATCACCAACGCCTCTCCATCGACCATCCATGTTTCCCCATCCATGTGTGAGTGATTCCCCGCTGTAGGCTGAAGGGGATGGTAGGGATTGGATGAGATCGTTCATGTAATAATGCCGTGATTGTTAGGGCATAGTGCCTAGTGTCCTCTATTAGTGCTATTGACATTGTTGCAACTTGTTATGCTTAATGCTTTCCTCTTTGGGCCCGAGTGCCATGATCTCAGATCTGAACATGTTATTGAATCCCGATGATAATCATTGTTTCTTGATCATACCTGCAAGTTGTTTACACATATCGTTGTCCGGAACCCAAGGCCGTGAAGTGACATAAATTGGGACAATCGAAGGGGATGGCTACACTGTGAGGATCACATGTGTTCACGGAGTGTTAATGCTTTGCTCCGGTGTTCTATTGAAAGGAACACCTTAATTACCAGTAATTCCCTTGAGGCCCCGCTGAAAACGGGCTGGTAGGACAAAAGATGTTGCGCAAGTTCTCATTGCGAGCACGTACGACTATTTATGGAACACATGCCTATGGTTACTTAGTGCTTGGATGCTTTATCATATTTATCTGCAACGCCCCTGACATGATCATTATTAGAAATTTCTTATCCATGCAACGCCCGTTCATCCATCCCTATGCCTATAGTATTTCATCCCGTTGTTTACTTCAAACACCACTGCTGTTGTTTTGACATCACTGCTGCTATTATTTCACTACTGCTGCTGCTATAAAACTGTTACTACTGATAAACCACTGCGAACAAAAGTAATTTCAGGTGCAGGTGAATTGACAACTCACTTGTTAAGGCTCACAAATATTCTTTGGCTCCCCTTGTCTCGAATCAATAAATTTGGGTTTTACTTCCCTCGAAGACTGTTGCGATCCCCTATACTTGTGGGTCATCACTACACTGGTAGGAGCATGCAGTTGGATACATGATGCATGTAAAATGCATACATGAACTTTGCATGTTATTACTTGTTTTTCCTACATATTAGCAACTTATATTCATGTTTTATAATGATTTGGGGGATTTTCTAAACAATCCCCCTTCTTTTGGTTCTAACCCAGTTTTTCCAGAAAACGTACTTTTTAGTGTTTAAGACTTTCCGGGAGCTTCGGGACTCCAAAAAAGGCAAGGCCAAAGAGCACGGTTCAGAATTTTTGAGACGAAGACCGTGGGCCAAAGTAGAGGGCCAAAAGGCCAACCAGGTGGAAAAGAGGACCCTCCACGCAGCCAGATTCCTTGGCCGCGTGAGAGGCCCCCTTTTTGCCCCCGTGGCTCCGATGCCGTCGATCTTTCTTCTCTCGAGTGTCTCGTGACCTAAAAACGACTATATAAAGGGTCCCCTAGCCTTTTCGAGGAGGAGGCGGCGCCGAGAGACGAAACCACGAAACAGAGAGATAGAAGGCTGCCGCCGGAGAAGATCGGAGGAGGGAAACGCCACCGGGATCACCCCCGGAGGGCTCCACCCCCCTCCGGCGTGTTCATCATCAACATCTACAGCAAGATCAGCTCCATCTCTCCACTGTAATCTCTTGGCAAACACGATGTATGATGCAATACTATATTCCCTTGATGTATTGTGTCTCCCCGTCTATGTTTGAGTAGTGAATTGTTCTTGGCAATGGTGAAGTAGTTCGTTGATTGGTTGCATACAAGTTTGTTATCTTCTATGATTGTCTTTATGTACAATATATGAGTGCATGCATATGTTGGGGAATGCATGTAAGGTGGTCACCGGTAGCATAATGGAGTGGTGGTGACTTGGGAGTGACAGTAACCTGAGACCGAGCCACAAAGTTAAGTTATTGGGGGATATATGTAGGGGACCTTAGAACGTAAGGCTATGGTGGGACTTTATGTCTTAATCAATCTTGTGCAGTCATTTACTTGGCCACATGATCCATCATAAGGGGTTGTAGATCATTTACTTGACTATACCTATTCATGGCTCCTTCCTAGAAGAAACAACTAAGACTAAAACATGTGCTTCACTAATTGTGACAACCACACGAACGAAACACCTATTGCTAGAACACTTGCTCCCTTGAGATACTTGAGATATTTGCTGCTTGCTACTTGTGAAACTTGCTTAGAAACTTGCTTTAGAAACTTGCTTTAGGATTACTTGCATTTTAAACTTGCTTCACTAGTTACTAGACAAACCACACTCCACGTCACTTGCTTTTAATTAGTTAGTTCCTTTTAGTAAAACTTATTGCTTTGCATAAACAGCCATATAAGAGGGTTATAGGGATTTAGAGAATAGATAGCTTACCTTCAGCTCCTCGTGGGTTCGACACTCAAATACTTAGCGAAAGGTACTACAATTGATCTCCTGCACTTGGAAGTTATCAAGCACTTTTCTGGCGCCGTTGTCGGGGAGCGTTGTGCTAAGCTTTTATTCTTGTTTGCATTGCATACTAACATATAAACCTAAAACACAAAAAAAAAATATAAAATGGAAAACAACCAAACAATTTTAGAACTGTATAATATCTACCTTGAATTAGGACATGAAGTGTTTGAGGAGAAATAAAAAAATTATTTGCACAACAATCATATTTGTGGTAGTACTAATTCTTTGAACACCTTTATTGCTAAGGAAAACCTTGAGCCTGGGGAAGTTTGTCTTGATGAATATGATATTTTTAGTCCCCCTACTATTGAGGATAAAAATGATATACTTGCTGATTCTATGGAAAGTGTTAAGCTTGGGGAAGTTGGTTTTGATGAGCATGATATTTCTAGTTCCCCAAGCTTGGAGGAGAAAATTCACTTTGATGATACTATGCCTCCTATATATGATGATTGCAATGAAAATTATGAATGTTTAACTCCCACTATCACTAATGAGGATTTTACTTATGTGGAGAGTAGTGATTCTTTTATGCATGTGGCTCATGATAAGAATGTTTTATGTGATATTCATATTGTTGAATCTATTCATGATGCTACTGAAAATTATTATGAGAGAGGGAAACATGGTTACACATATTTCAACAATATTAAGTTTCCCCTCTTTATGCTGAAAGTATTGAAGTTGCACTTGATCTACCTTTCTATGCTTGCTATTATGTGCTTCTTTTATCTGTTTCATTACAAAATGCCAATGCATAGGAAAGGGGTTAGACTTAAAAATAAATTATTTAATATTTTTTGGTGTGTTCCTTATGCTTTAATTTCCTATTCGGTTTGAGCACACATTTATGTCTTTCCAACATGTAAAATACCTTTACCTACTGTTATCTATCATTTAGTTTAAGATTTTCATTTTATAAAAAATTTGGGAAAGTAAATGAGAAGGATGAGTAATGGAGAAGTTGGGGTCGACCTTGAACATGTGTTGTTCATGCCAATGAAACCATTGCAAAGTCTCTATCATTAAAACTTTTTCCAAACCTAAAAACAATAAAAATATTAGTTCACTACTGTAACATCACATTTCTGTATTATTTCTCATCATAAATGGCAAGAATAATCTTATATGAGAGATAGGATTAAACAATAGTAATTAGCTGTCCAGAAAACAGATTCATGAACTTCACTGCGAAAAATGTTTAAAATCACAGAAGTGGAATTTTGACCTGGTAATTTATGAAAGCAATATTTAGTTATCACTACATATTTCATTAGTTTTAAGTTTTCTTATTTGAGAAACTTAAGTGCCTCTAAAAATTCACTCTTTACGGGCTGTTCAGTTTTTGGCAGATTATGTCTTTATTTTGCATTGCTATCATTACTTGTGTTTTGTGTGGTTCTTTTGATCAAGGAGCAATGCACAACTGTAGTAAAAGTAGTTAATATTTAGAATCAACTCATGATGTGTCTTTGCTGTACCTATGTGGATTTTATTTATGGAGGCACTAACCCCTCTAATCAAGTTTTATGTTGAGATTTGTGTAAGAAGAATTTTTCAGGAGGAAGAGTTGAGTGAGATGAACAAAGATCAAGAGGAAAACAAATCAAGCTTGGGGATGTACCCCTGGGCTCACCCTATATGTATCAAATAAGTACAAGAATCCAAGCTTTGGGATGCCGAGCCACCTCACTCCAACCATCATGATGTTAAGTGAGAAAAGCCTAGCTATACGGCTATCAATAAAGCGCTTTACGGGAGGCAACCCGGTTGTTCTTAGTTGGTTTTTCCTAGTGTCCTCTTGCTGTAACAAGAGACTTAGTATTTAATTTAGTTTCTGTATTTTTCAATAAAGTGTCAAGTTTCACCCATTTGGATTTAAAAGTTGCTATCCTAGTGCTTGGAATTTCTGCTTCAGCACGATTCTTCTCACTGTGCGATTTTTAATTTTTTATCTGTAAGTCGGATTGAGCTAATTTTTTAGTATGTTCTGTAACTTTTCGTACTCTGTAAGAAAAAAAATTGGATTAATTTTTTGATGAGTCTAGCTTAGGGAAAAAGTTAGTTTTTCTGCTATTGCTTTTCTGGACAGATTTTGCCTTCTTTTGTTGGATGCACTCTTTGGGTTTGGGACTTGAATTTCCTTGATCTTTTCGAGCTAGAGAGTGAACATACAACATTATGAACCTTATTTTCTATCTTCTGGAGCATTTGTTTTGGAATTTTGCGCAGCATGCATACGTTTTGTTTGTCCTTGCTAATCTCACCCACAGAAAAAAGAATGGGAGAAACATGTTTTGTAAAGTTTTTTCACAGGGAATAGAGGAGCTGCGCCAAGAGAGATCCAAGAGTGGTGAAAACCACAAGCTTGGGGATGTGGTGAACACCTCCCTGGACCAACACTCTTTTGGTTAGCACACGTCTACTTTCTGTTTTTCTAAGCAAAGCATTTATCGCAGAAACTTGAAGCGTCTAGTTTTGCTTTTTTTAGTTTATTTGTGAGACCACCACACAATTATCTTTATGAGAATCAGCTACTAGAATAATGGGCTGAATTAAGTTGGATGTTTTTATATTTATTGGGAAAGGGATGCTTTAGTTGATTATAAAAGCTACTTATAGTTGCATGATTTATATGCTGTTTTAGGTGTAGAAATTTGCAATAGTGTTGTCATGAGCTATCTCTTATTCATGTTTTTGATGTTAATTGTTAGTTTACTTAGTTTGTCATGAAATGAGTAGTTCTATGGACACTAATGCATGCATAGTAGCTGGTCAACTATCTCCCTCTTGCTAGCCAAAAAAGTAAAAATTCCAACAAGTATAAACTTGTTTCCAACACCCTTTAGCCAAGTATTTCCAGTGAGTCCACCATATCTACCTATTAGCTTCAGAGCTATTCCGAGTATGTTCACCATGTTATAGTGTTATTTATGTTCTAAATTAAGATATTCACTTTATTAATTGTCATGAGCTGAATTTGGGATAGGACTCTCACGAACTTTTGAATGCACACCTTTACTTTTCATTGCACTTAATAAACATGACCCAATAACGGGAGCTAAAAGTTTTGCGTTTGACAAGTGTGTGGTTGGGAGCTAGCTATAAACGTGTATCACCGGAAAGCTTTCAACATTGCACAAAAATTTACATTTGGTTGATATCGTGTACTTTTGTTTTTGGACTCCTGCCATGCCGAAATGAAATAGAGGAATAGTAAGTTTTGATGAGTAAGTATCTATATGACTAGAGAAACGCATTGGGCCGCTAACCCAAGCCATGGTTTATCATGGTGGAAATTTACTTACAGCTTGAGTGACTCTACAACACATCCTACAATAAAATAAGAAGCTATGCATAATAGTGAATGAAAATAAAAAGGATGATGAGTCTACTCCGTTTGTTTGTCTTGTCATTGTGACATGGGCTTGTTTCCATGTCATGGGGCAAGAGGTACCTCTTTGCGGTTCTCTATGATGTCATTAATACTTATTATGATTGTACAAAGCTTATTAGGAATCTTAAGTTGAGTAATCATGGAGTAGGTTTTCACACTCACGGGGCATGAGGCTTTCAACCACCTTGTCATTCACATTACTTCAACATTCACCATTTAAGATGCTAGTGATAAAGGGGCAATGAGAGTCCTAGATCAATGGATACCACATTTCAATTAGTAATTTTAGTTGAATAATTTAGAGGCTAAATAAGACTTGATCATGTTTTACCTCTACTCAATTTTCTCCAAAGTGTCCACCATATTTTCTATTTTCCATTATGCTATTCTTTGACCAATATAGGATTTTATTTTTCATTTTGTGTATGCATTTGGTCCATAGTGCTTTTATTTCATTATACACTTTGTGAACTTTCATGAAGCATCTTTGCTTGCATATTTGATATTTCTTACAACATGAATTGTATATTGCTACTCATTTCTAGTATTAATCATTTGATTATATGTAGCATGAATAATCCTCCTTGATATCCCATGATTGTTTCAATATGCAAAGTCCATGTTAGTTTTATCACCTTCATACTTGAGGACAAGCATGGGTTAAGCTTGGGGATGTTGATGCATGTAAAATGCATACATGAACTTTGCATGTTATTACTTGTTTTTCCTACATATTAGAAACTTATATTCATGTTTTATAATGATTTGGGGGATTTTCTAAACAACCCCCCTTCTTTTGGTTCTAACCCTGTTTTTCCAGAAAACGTACTTTTTAGTGTTTCAGACTTTCCGGGAGCTTCGGGACTCCAAAAAGGGCAAGGCCAAAGAGCACGGTTCAGAATTTTCGAGACGAAGACCATGGGACAAAGTAGAGGGCCAAAAGGCCAACCAGGTGGAAAAGAGGACCCTCCACGCGGCCAGATTCCTTGGCCGCGTGAGAGGCCCCCTTTTTGCCCCCGTGGCTCCGATGCCGTCGATCTTTCTTCTCCCGAGTGTCTCGTGACCTAAAAACGACTATATAAAGGGTCCCCTGGCCTTTTCGAGGAGGAGGCCGCACCGAGAGACGAAACCACAAAACAGAGAGACAGAAGGCTGCCGCCGGAGAAGATCGGAGGGGGGGGAAACGCCACCGGGATCACCCCCGGAGGGCTCCACCCCCCTCCGGCGTGTTCATCATCAACATCTACAGCAAGATCAGCTCCATCTCTCCACTGTAATCTCTTGGAAAACACGCTGTATGATGCAATACTATATTCCCTTGATGTATTGTGTCTCCCCGTCTATGTTTGAGTAGTGAATTGTTCTTGGCAATGGTGAAATAGTTTGTTGATTGGTTTCATACAAGTTTGTTATCTTCTATGATTGTCTTTATGTACAATATATGAGTGCACGCATATGTTGGGGAATGCATGTAAGGTGATCACCGGTAGCATAATGGAGTGGTGGTGACTTGGGAGTGACAGTAACCTGAGACCGAGCCACAAAGTTAAGTTATTGGGGGATATATATAGGGGACCTTAGATCGTAAGGCTATGATGGGACTTTATGTCTTAATCAATCTTGTGCAGTCATTTAATTGGCCACATGATCCATCATAAGGGGTTGTAGATCATTTACTTGACTATACCTATTCATGGCTCCTTCCTAGAAGAAACAACTAAGACTAAAACATGTGCTTCACTAATTGTGACAACCACACGAACGAAACACCTATTGCTAGAACACTTGCTCCCTTGAGATACTTGAGATATTTGCTGCTTGCTACTTGTGAAACTTGCTTAGAAACTTGCTTTAGGATTACTTGCATTTTAAACTTGCTTCACTAGTTACTAGACAAACCACACTCCACGTCACTTGCTTTTAGTTAGTTAGTTCCTTTTAGTCAAACTTATTGCTTTGCATAAACAGCCATATAAGAGGGTTATAGGGATTTAGAGAATAGATAGCTTACCTTCAGCTCCTCGTGGGTTCGACACTCAAATACTTATCGAAAGGTACTACAATTGATCTCCTGCACTTGGGAGTCATCAATACATCAGAGATATTCTATTATGAGTTATGAGTACTGAAAGTGGGATGATTCATTGTAATATAGGATTTTGCCCCTACCGGTGAGGATATATATAAAAAAATAAAAAAAATGAAAAATCCCAAAAAAAAAGGCCAAAGAGAGAATAAAGAAAGAGGGGGAGCATCACTATCCTTTATACCACACTTGTGCTTCATTTTTAGCACCAATGCTTCAGTTTGGAGAAAGTTTTCATATTATCATTCATTCATAACTATGTGGGGAACTTTACATTATAGAACTTGGCTTGTATAGTCCAATGATGAGCCTCTTCAAATGAGATCTAGGTCTTCGTGAGCAAGCAAGTTGGATGCACCCCCACTAGTTCCATTGGAGAGCTTTCATACATTTATAGCTCTATGTTCATCCGTTGTGTGGCAATCCCTACTCCGCGCGTAGCTTCGGTTCTAAGACTTTCTCTTGTCTAATGACCACTTTCAGCTTTGTGAGCCTTTCTTCCATTGACTTTCCAAACCCCCCATAATGTTCTCTTTGCCATAACATCCCGGTGCCAGGGACCAACGCAGAACACTTGCTTGTTTTTAGTGCGCAAATAGTTTAAGATTCAAGCATTGAATCGTGTGGAAAGCTTGACTTGATCCTAACAGGGGTTGTGAAGATCGTTTGACGTGCATGATATTGTTGTTCTTGAAAGCTTAAATCATCTCTAATAAACTTTGCATGGTTGATAATCTTTTAGTATTAATTCATTAAAACTTTTACTTCTGTCTTCTTTGTTTATGCATTACTTGTTGATATCAAATATAGATCACATCTTTAGTTCATTTGATCCTAGTTTACATGCTCTGCTTTACATATTATGATCAAGATTGTGTGGTAGCATGTCACCTCAGAAGTTATTTTGTTTTATCGTTTACCTACTCGAGGACGAGTAGGAACTAAGCTTGGGGATACTTGATACGTCTCCAACGTATCTATAATTTCTGATGTTCCATGTTGATATTATGCCAATTGCTACATGTTTCCTCCCTTATTTATAGAATTTTTACACGTTTTCCGGGACTAACCTATTAACAAGATGCCAAGTGTCAGTTCCCTGTTTTCTGTTGTTTTTTATTTTAGAAAAGTTGCTATGGAAATATTATCGGAATTGGACCCCATAGATCCCGAAGTTCCTATTTTCCCCGGAAGCATCCAGAAGTCCGAAGAGGAGTCGAAGACGGGCACCATGGGGCCCTCGCCATAGCCAGGCGCGGCCCCCTTGCCCGCGCCTGGGGGTGGTGAGGCCACCGTGGTGGACCACCAACGTAGCCCTTTCGCCTATTTATTCCCCTCCGAAGGAAAACCCTACGTACCTGATCAAAACTCCCCGAAAAGTTCCGCAGTCGGCGTCATCGTCAACCCTAGATCAGGGGGTTCTGAAGCTGTCTTTCGGCACCCTGCCGGAGAGGAGATCATTACCGGAGGCCTGTTCATCACCATACCTGCCTCCGGAGTGATGCGTGAGTAGTTCATCCTTGGACTACGGGTCCATAGCAGTAGCTAGATGGTTGTCTTCTCCTCCTATGCCTCAATGTTTAGATCTCGTGAGCTGCCTAACATGATCGAGATTGTTCTTATGTAATTATATGTGCTGTGTTTGCTGGGATCCGATGAATATTGAACTTATGCCAAGTTGATTATAGTCTTTATTGCATATGTTATTTGTGATCTTGCATACTTTCCGTTGGTAGTGGTTGCTCTGGCCAAGTAGTTGCTAGTGACTCCAAGAGGGAGTATTTATGCTCGATAGTTGGGTTCATGCCTCCTTTTCGCCTGTGCTCGAGTGACAGAAACGTGACGGGGGAGGATGCGTTGTTGCCACTAGGGAGAAAACAGCGGTGTGAGTGCCCGCGTGCACAATCATTGATTACATTACACACATTGCTTAATGCGATTATCTGTTGCTTGCAACTTAATACCTAAGGGGTTCGGATGATAACTTGAGGGTGGATTATTAGTCATAGATGCAGTTGGATTACGGTCTATGTGTATTGTTGTAATGCCCGGACTAAATATCATAGTAGTCATCATGTCATGAATGTGCACTACGGTGCAACCTCTATTTGTCAATTGCCTAGCTGTAATTTGTTCACCCATCATGCTATCTTTTATGGAGAGACACCACTAGTGAACCTATGAACCCCGGTACATTTTCCTACACTGTTAAACAAACCACTACAATTCCCTGCTTTCTTTACTTACTGCAAGCATACACCATTTTCCACACTATACGTCTAATCTTTGTTTTCAGCAAGACCTATGATATTGACAACCTGACTGTACCGTTGGGACAAAGTATTTTGCTTGTGTTGTGTGCAGGTTCCGCGTTGTTGTTGACACCGGTGAGGCGCCATCACCACCGGTAGTGGCATCAACTTTCCTAAGATCCTCTTTCTCCTACTGGATTGATAACCTTGGTTCTTAACTAAGGGAAATTCTTACCGCTGTACTCATCACACCCTCCTCTTGGGGTTCCCAACACGCCATCACAAGCATAAATAATTTCTGGCGCCGTTGTTGGGGACTTAAAATTCATCATCATCAAGAAGTCTCCCCGTCAAGGCACCATCAAGGCATAGCAGCTACCTTTAAACCTTCAAAATTATAACATGTTTTGTGTTCTTGTTTTAGCTCATGATGAAGTAGTTTAAAGTTTTGTATGGTTTTTTTCAAGCAAAGTTCTTCTTCATTCTTTCACCCGATGAGTATGGAATCTGTGCTCATCTAAATTTGAAGAGAACCGGTGCCAAATAATGACAAAAAGGCACTTCCCCATGGTTTGATGAAAGGTGGTCGGTACCCGTGAACATGGCCTAGTTTGTGAAAGAAAGGTGGGGGAAGTGCCAAACTAATAAAACAACGGAAACCGCTCTCAAAAGTATAGACACTTTGATTGATATGGATTATGATAAGTTTTTCATTACCATTCTCTTACATAGACATACACCTCTCTCAATATTTTTTCCAATATCTCTGTTTTATCAAATAAAATGCTCTAGCACGTGAGTAATCCCTGCTTCCCTCTGCGAAGGGCCTTTATTTTACTTTTATGTTGAGTTTTCATCTTCTTTCTTTATGCACCAGCTAAGAGAGCATAGCTGTCATCCTGAGTATAATGTGCATAGTCCCAAAATTTATTATTGATTGATTCATGATTGTGGTATTGCTTGCTCTTAAATTATCTGTATCTAGTCACCATTTAAACTTTGAAGGTGTCTTGGCGTTTATGTTTTGCTACCACGCGAAGGACTAGCTGGATACCATTTTATTATGTTTTTCTTTATGATTGAAACAACTGTATCACTTTCAATATTTGATTATTCATTTTCTTTTATTTGTGTTTCTTTTCATGTGCAACATGGTTGCTAGGTTTACATGCCTTTGTTAAGTACTTTGATCTCAGCTTTGCAATGCTTTTACATAACGCTGACTAAGATTTGTGTTGGCTTCATGTCACCTCAAAAAATATTTTGTTATCACTTACCTACTCAAGGACGAGAAGGAGTTAAGCTTGGGGATGTTGATACGTTGCAAATGTATCTATATGTTTTGATCCTCCATGCTTGTTTTCTACCCAATACCTTTTGTTTTCCACATTTTTTCTTTCGTTTTCCGGATGTTTTCACAGACTAACCTATTAACAAGATGGCCTAGGCCAATTGATGTTTTCTGTTATTTTTCTATTTCAGAAAAGTTCTTGAGAAAATATTCTTGGAAAGGGTTAGAAATCCACAGAGATCAATTTTTACCCGGAACGAAGACGATGTCCAAACGAGAGACGGAGGGGAGCTAGGGGGCCAGGCGCGGCCCCCCTAGGCCACGCCTAGTGGGCCCCTAGGAGCTCCCGGTACCACCTCTCGTCCCCCCTTCGCTTATAAATTGACTATAACCATAAAATCATCAAGGATTGAGTTATTTTTCATGAAACATATAGAGAGGCGCTGTCACCTCAAAAAATCCAATCTAGGTCTTTTGGAGTCCTGCTCCGGCACCCTACCGAAGAGGGGGCCGTCACAGGAGGTCTCTACATCGCCATGATCGCCTCCGGACAGATGCGTGAGTAGTTCATCTCGGGACTACGGGTCCATAGAAGTAGTTGGATGGTTGTTCTTTCCCCTCTTTCTCCATGTTTAGAGTCTCGTGAGCTGCCTCACATGATCGAGACCACCATTATGTAATTGTGCATGTTATGTTTGTTGGGATCCGATGAACAATGAGATTATGATTATTTTGTTCATGTCAATGTGAGATGGCCCACTTATATTTGTAGAGAGTTTTAATCTTGTCTGGCAATGCTCTATAGTGTTTATGATAACCTTGGCCACATAGTTGTTTTCACCTCCAAGAGAGAGTTTATATGCTAGATAGTGGTTTCATGCCTCCTTGTTGCCTACGGTCGAGTGATAGAAACGTGCGGGGGGGAGGGGGGGATGTGTTGTTTCCACTAGGCAGAAAACAGCGGTGCTCTTGTCTACGGATGTGAACCACTGCTTACATTACGTATTGATATGAATGCATGTGTCTGTTGCACACATAGCAATCACTTTGTTGCTGCAACTTAATACAAAGCGATTTTCTGGATAGCTTTCTTGAGGTGTACTTTTAGATATGGATGCATGCTGGATAGCGGTTCATATGCCTTGACTTAATGCCTACAATGTTAGAACTCGTGAACTTTATCTCGTCATAATAGTATTGTTATACATTCACGATTTGTCAATTGCACAGCTGTAATTTGTTCATCTAGCATGTTTATTTTGTTTGGAGAGACATCACTAATGAACCTATGGCCCAAGGTACTATTTTTCTCATATTGCAAACATTCTTTTAAGCACTTTTGTAATTGTTTTCCTGTTTTTCCTTTTTTTTACTTTATTGTTTTCGAAGACACTATACGTTTAATTCTCATGTTTTCAGCAAGACTCGAAGATTGAGACCTTTCTGAAAAGTTGGGACAAGAGATAGTTTGTGCTTGTGTGTAGGTTCCACACTTCGTCAATGGTACTTTTTTGGCGTCGTTGATTAAGTAACTTTGTTCAAGACTACAAAGTCCTACTGGTTCGATAACTCTGGTTATTTACTAGGGGAAAACTTACGCTAGACTACATCATATCTTCCGTTTGGGGTCTCCCAACAAGCGTGATATCACTTCATCATTAAAGTGCTATGGACAAGTTCTCCGGTGGTATTCCCCCGTTGCAGAAAAAACCGTTCATACTTCATCACCTCCACTGAGGTCTTCTTGAATAAACCGGTGCTCGTCATAAAACGGCGCCGAAAATATTTCTCAGAATAAACGGACTTCTCCGCAAAGTAGTTGCACATCAAATTGTTGTACCCATCGATCTCTTCCCTTCACATGCTCTCTCTACCGAGGGTAGACCCACCATTCCTCGCCTTCTTTTTGGCGTGCATTGCCAAAAATTTGACTATTTTCTCCTCCTCTTCGAGCTTGAATTCTTTAACGGCCGAATCAAACTCAGAAGACGAACTCATCTACACAAAAAATGCCGCTTATTTCGCAATACTACAAATAGCAATCATGAAATATATAGAAAGGAGAAATTTGACGCCGACGCATAATTTTGAGGAATTCTGTTGAACAAATTGTCCGTGCTGGGTTGATATGCTGCCGCCGGACACCGCGCGCACGCGTGGAGGTTCCCGCTCCAATCGGCGGCGATGGGAATAACTCGGAGGTGACGGTAAGCTTCGGCAGCGGGGATGTGATTGTGGGGGTGTCGCTGGCGGGGGCGCTTTTTACTGCGTTGGCGCGACCATCTAGGAGGTTGTCGGAGCTGCGCGCCTCGGGCGAATAGATAGGCCGACACGGTAGCACAGCAGTGGGGGATTCGAGCGCCTGAGGAGCAGAGACGACTGGTATTGGAAGCTGCCGCGGGAGCACGGAAAGTTTCACATGGCGGTTGGGAGTTCGCGCGTGAGCTGGGCCGTCCAGCGCGCTGAAGGAGAGGCACACGATTCTTTGTGCCGGCTCCGGCTTTTCCCCGCGTGTTGGACGATTATTTTCACGCGCTGAGTTTCAGAGCGCCCGCTGGAGCCATCGCTTTTGCCCCGCGCGCTGGGAATCGGCGGTTTTTACCGCGCGGGGCTATTTTAGCACCACCGCTGAACATGCTCTAACAAAAAATGAAACTTAAAGATTGAACACAAGAAATATACCCTTCCTAAAAATTCAATCGATCCATTGCCGCCGGTGGCGCCTCGGTTGGCTCAGGCGGCGTCGGGGTTGCCTCGGCAACCAACGGCGTGGCGGTTGGAGCAGCCGCCACAATAGCACCAGACCCGCCCGACCCCGGCGCGGTAGATGCAGGAGCAGCCGCCGCCATTGCCCTTTGCCCGCCACCGTCATCTTCTTCGGCACCACAGCCGGTTTCTGTGCTGCGTGCCGTCTTCCCGTTGACTCCTCCATGTCCACGGCCGCAGAGGACTTCTTCTTCAACTCCACGAGTGTGGCGGCAGGCCGAGAGGAGCAAATACGCCTCCTCCTCTTCCACGGCCAGCGGGGACGACGACAACGATGGGTGGTGGCGGGATGGGGGCATCAATGACGGGAATGGAACCGGTGATGGTCGGCGCACCCGCGGCGACGTTCGGCGGGGTCGACATGGTGGGGGATCGGTGGCGGATCGGATGCATGCCGTGGATCGCGGAGGCGAGTCGGCGGGCAGAACCTTCCGATGAGCAATTGCCGCGCGCGACTTTTGGCGTTTTAGGGCACGGCCCCGAGTGATGTAAATTTAGATCACCTTTAGCAAATTTTACATCGTGCTCTATGATTTTTCGGCCAAATTTATTCACGGGCAGCTGTTGGAGAGCTATTTGTGGCCCCAAGTGATGTAAAAGTTAGGTAAACTATTGGAGATGCTCTAACCGACGCGTATTGGCCGAAAATGCTATATTCAAGGTGTTAGCGCGCGCGGGGCTTATCTCAGCCGTTCAATTGAGCAAGGGGATGCGCGCCAGGGGACCACCCACCTGCCAACTCCCTAGTACTAGATTCGTTTCTCAAATGCACTAATAACAAAAAAGCAAGCATAACTTTTAAATAAAAGATGCAAATTAAATTTTGAGTACATATTTGACTTTCTCACGACGAACTCTCTCAAATGAGTCTAATATTTAATATATTCAAACTCATTTTAAAGTTTGAATCTGAATAACTCTTTGTTAGTGGTGGTCAAGGCCGAACAACTTGGACGAACGGTTCTTTGAATTTTCGTAATAGATCTGAACAGTTCTATTGTTATTTTTGAAGAGTGCCAAACGTGTTGTTGAAAGGTTCTTTGATTTACACATAGCCCAAAACTGAAGATTCTGTTTTTAATATGGGACCCACCGGCCCAGATCCCCACAAAAAGCTTGGATTAGACCAACGCGCGGTAACACCTTGAAAAAATCCGCTTACCGTATTGGCCTGCTGTATCCGTTTCCTTTTTTTTTCTTCTCTGACAATCTTCCGTATCCGTTTTCAAAACAAGCTAGTATAACGAAAATGAATACAGTATATAACACGGGTCATCCGAGCTTCCTAGGCCAACACCTGTAACCACCTCCCGTCGACTTCGTCTTCTCCACGAAGCAGCGATCACGGTTTTTTCCGCCGAGATCCTCGACGACTAGGTGGTCTCCTCTCTCTCCCTTTCTCTTTCCCCCTCTCTCTCACACACACATACACAAAATAATGTCATGTATAACCCTAACCCTAGCTTTTGTCCAATTCTCCAAGAAGATGATGTTCCCTTGATCAAATTCTTCTTCGTTCAATCTGATACGGAAGGTGTTTTTTATTTGTGTCGCCACTTTCATATGATTTATGCCATAAGTTTTAGTCGTCTCTGAAGTTTATGCTCTGTCGTTCGTGTAGCTGTGACGTTTTGGTCCGACAGGGCAAATCATAGCTATTTCAAATTGCTTTCTGAACAGTTCCTTTTACGATTGTGTCCAGTGTCCAACCAAGCACCAGCATTTCACCGACGATGAGCAGCCTGCATCTAAATGGGAGGCTGTACATAGATGACATGGCCCCAGGCACCGGCGACGCGGAACTTCGCCGCCACTTTGGGCGCTACGGAGATGTGGCTGACATCTTCATTCCCACGTGCCGCCGCACTGGCAGACTTCGCTGCTGCGCCTTTGTCCAGTTCTCCAGCCCTCATGACGCGGGTCTCGCCCTCGCTGACCCTCGCCATGTCATCAATGGACGGGAGGTACCTATGTGACTATGTCAACCTCGTTGCGCAGTTTCTTCCTTTTCCCACATAATGAATAATGAATGACTGGATCTTATTATTCGGCATGCACCAGTCCTGCAGTCATGGTTTTCACTTGGAGTGCGATTAACTGAATTCCAGTAGACACTGAAGTATTCACCTTTCAGCCAATATTTCAGCAATTTCAGTAGTACACAGAAATTCAAATATTTTCGAAATATTTCCAAATATTCAAATACTTTGGTTCAATTCCAGTGAAACTGAACGTGAAAATCATGGTGCTTGCTACACACTATTACCAGTGAGAATGCAGTCAATTTTTCAAGAGAAGGTGGACTGGGATTTAATCTCCTGATGTACAACATTTGGCATACCATTCATGCCTGCTTGGGAATTTTAGATCCCGTATATATGGCTTGGTGTGGTTATTGGCTGATAGATTGGAAATGCCTTTTCCTGTGCAGGTGCACATTGCAAGGGCACGACCAAGACGTTTGGAAGAATCGAGTGTGTAAGCCTCTCTCCCTCTCACATACAACAAAACCATCTGTTTTGACCCTAGCTTTGTCAAGTTCTCCAAGAAGATGATGTTCCCTATGATCATTCCTCTTCTTCTAATCTGACTCTGTGATTGGAGGGTGTTTCTTTTCTAGCCACTTTCATATGATTGGTATAAAAAATATTACTTGTCTCTGAAGTTCACACTCTGTCCCCTTGCTTTCTGAACGGTTCTTTCAACGATCGTGGTTTACAGTATCCAACCAAACACCAGCATGTCAACGGCGATGAGATGGCATGGCCCCAAATACCATATAAACGGGAGGCTGTACATAGATGACATGGCCCCAGGCACCTGTGAAATGGACCTCCGCAGCCACTTCGGTCGCTACGGAGACGTGGCCGACATCTTCATTCCCACATACCGCCTCAATGGCCAGCCCCGCTGCTGCGCCTTTGTCCAGTTCTCAGACCCTGGTGATGGTGGCCGCGCCCTCGCCGACAGACCCCATGTTATCAACGGCCGGCAGGTAACTTTGTCAACCTCGTTAGCAGTCTCTTCTTTTTCCCGCATAATGAATGACTGGGATTTTTTATGGGGATGTGTCGTGCATCCGAACTGATTCTGTATAATCTTTTTATTGGATTCGTTTCAACTTCTGTTGTGTCGTTCTGTCGATAAGGGATGTCCAGAAGAAGGTAATTGAGGTTTTGTTTGAATGGCAACCCAATTAAAAGTCGGACAAAATAAGTCATATTTTTTCCTGTTAATATGCTGCTTATATTATACTACTATACTGCAACATCATAATTTCAGGCAAGTATTTCGGCCCGCATACGAATCGGATAAAATTAGTTCTGTGTCACAAGAATTTATTATATGTAGTAGTAAACAGAGTAACTATCTGTGAAAGGAAACAATAATTTGGCTCTCCATTCATGCCTACTTGGGAATTTAAAATCCCATATTATGGTTTGGCTTGGTCATAGGCAGATAGATTGAAAATGTATTTTCCTGTTCAGGTGTACATCGGAGGGGCACGACCAACACATTTAGAAAGATCGAGTGTGTACCAGTACAAGCCTCTCTGCGAGCGAAAAATCCGGGATGGTACATGGCGTGGATATCGGGTTGGTGACATCGGCAAGACAGGCTGGGGTCCGCTCGTGTATGACTCCATCATAACATATATCTCGGAGGATGGTGTTCAATCTTGGGGCAGACCAGTAGAAATGCACACTGAGAGCAATTTTACCGGGTACGGGCCAAGAAAACATTGATACGAGCTCTCTGAAAGACCGTACTCAGTGTTCTTCAAGTGCCGAGCCTTCTGCAAACTTTAGCCAATTGTTTAGTACTTACTAGATGACCCATTGGCGCAAATATCGGATTTATGCTATATTTTTATTTCATAAGAAAATAATTATTGATCGTCCCTAAGCTGAGTGCAATTGTTTTTTGTTTTGTCGTGGATCATAACTCATATTAGCCTAGAATGATGGCAGGATTTATTTTCATAAGAAAAGTATTATAAACTATAAGTAAAGTCCACTGACCCCGTGTGTTGACAGGTTTGGATCATAAATCACGTATATACTTTAGAAAAGTAAATTCCCTATGCTTTTTAATATGTCATTAGCGTGGTCTGGTAGATGAAAAACCACCATTTTCTATGCTTAGTTGGCAAACCAGTGGTTAATCTAAATGCCCAAAATAATGAAAATAAGCTGGATTTGGCGCAAGCACGCTAAGCTATACATGAGATCACGACCATGTTGCTCCACTAACGTGGGTCTTGGAATTGTGCCAGAATTTCTTCCCATGTGAAAGCTATTTAAGTAAAGGTAAGTTGTATCTAATGGTTAGGGGTGTAAAGAAAAATGGTAATATCAATAATATGTTGATATATTGATCAAACAAGAACTAAGGCTTGCACATTTTGTAATTTTGCACTAAATTTATGAAATTCAAATCAAATGCAACTCACTTAAAGAGTTGATACAGCCACAATTTTGGCCATTGATTTAGTTAAAATGAGAAAGAATCTGAAACTTTGTGGCTATAGAACACGTAAGACGTGTTTGTTTAGTTCATTTCAACCGGATAAGTTGATGTCAAGTACTTTTTTCTGCTTGTTAGTTTGTGGTAATTCTTTTGGCCTAGCGGCCATGCACCCAATCGCAGTATACATGCATGAGCGTTCTGGCCATGCACAATTGAATTGCGTCTGTGTCGACCGGGAACAAGAGAAGACCAATTTCCATAGTTGCGTCGCAATTTGTTCGACTATAAGTCTCCAGTTACTCCAAAAATTGTATTTGAAAGAGTTCCTAGAAAAATTACAATGTTTGAGAATAAAATAGCTTCAAACGCCCAAAGGCGGTATGCGTATGACATGTAATTATGTATTTACAGTGCTACACTGCATCATCCCTTCAAACGCCCAAAGGCAGTATGTGATGTGAACCAGATACAATGCAGGAACAAAAAGTTGAGCAGCAGGTATGAAAGTTGAGATGCAGTAAGAATTATAAATAAAGCAACCTCCAAAACCGATTTCATACATGTGACGCCCCGAGATCGGGCACTATGCAGATTTCAGCATTTCCGCCAAAATCCACATAATAACCGATTCCAGGTTGCCACCTGTGATAACATTACAACAGTTCACAAATATTCCGCAACAACAACAAAAAAGATATATACAAGACGACTCAAACGAGTCAAGGATACAACTGATACAATAAAAAGATTCAAATAACAGCGGAAGAAACAACATAGCGTCCGACTACAGACAAGATACAAATTGGACTAAGAGTTCTGAAGATAACCGGTGACGTCCAATCCCTTCCCAGGCCAAGCCGGAGGGATTCCCAAGCTAACGTCGTCAGACTTCAAACCTGTTGACTGCAATGTGGAATATGCAGCCACGAAATGGATTCGTGGGTCAGTACGATTAAGTACTGGCAAGTGGATAAACCATACTCACAAGATACCAGCGTAACCAATCATCACAAGATACAAATACTTTGGGTACAACGGAAGGAAGGGGTTATTGCAAAGAAGCGGCAGCGGGCAGCACTAACAAACTATAGAGACGCGCTACAACTTCCGGCTAAAAGAAAGGGATAAGATAGCGCGACAAAACCAACTATAACTACTCACCAAACAATACCCATCCAGGGTTACCCCCTACTAAGGAAACAACCCAAGGAAACTCACGCTGTTGATTAAGGTGACATTCATTTTTATGGTGAAGGTAATACTATATTACTAGTCAAGTTATTGTCATTAGGTGTAAGTTGTCTGAGTACTTGTTAGCCAGCACTTTCACCAAGTCGTCACATAACCGCGGACAACACGGCTTCTCAAGAAGATTCATCCCTGCAGGGTGCGCTACAGTACCCGTACACCCTCAAGCCACCAACTAAAACTCAGGTTGGCTCGACACGACCCAAACCGTCTCTACAACCCATCCTAGGAGCCACGGAGCTATAAGGTCCCGGCCAGTTCGACCTAACCTAAGCGCAAGGGTGAAAACCACACCCCCCGGCACCACAGGCCTCGCCCTATATGCATCATCATCATAACCATCATAATCATCATCAACCATGGGGGCGCCTCCCATTATGCATATGCGCAAATGGAACGCCCGAACTAAGTGTGGCTCTTCGGACAAGCTGCAAAATCAGGTCTAAGTCGAGGGGGGTCCCATACTACCTCCCGGATGCGGTTAGCGCGCTCATCATGGATCAATGGACAAGACTCTTTTCCTAAGTTCGACATCAGCAGGCTCCAAAACCACGTCGTGCCTCCTGCCGGTGCCTTATCATCAAATTATTATTACCCCAAGCATTAACATGTTGTTGATTAAATTGAAACCCAACTATCAACTAAACAGGTGATACGACAAAGGACAACAAGACTCGAGCGCAGACAACACTAAGCATGCAACTACGACACGAGGGCCAACAAGGTAAACAAACAACAGTTAATAGGAAGTGGAAGGAAAGGCTATATCATGGTTGCAAGGTAAACATATGATAGGATCGATACACAAGCATCGAGTCATAAGGCTAGAATAAAGGCAACGGAAAGAATCGGTAACAAGTGATGAAAGGCAGCTAGGTAGCAAGTGAGTATACTTGCCTGGAATCCAGCAAGTAGAGGTACATCCGAACTTGTCGTTGCTCACATCATCTCACGTCCTATCCGCGAAGAAGCAACGAACTAGAACAAACACCGGATGCAACAATTACTTCTACGGCAAAAGATCCAGCATGATCAAGATATGGATGCATGACAAGTTTAAGGATGCATCAAAGATAAACTAGTTGACATGGTAAACATATTTAAATGGGCCCATATGCAATTTGGATTGCATATGGAAAAGCCCATGAATTAATGTTGAATTAAATGATCTACAAATAACCATCATGTGAAAGTTGATTAGAATGATGCATGGATGATGAAAACAATAAGAAAACAACAATAGCTTCAGTTTGATATGTTGTTTACCAAGTTTGGAATTTTATTTATTAAGTTATGAACTTTGGCATTTTAAATGATTAAACAAACATTTGTTGTTTTCACCAATTTTAAATGTTCAAAACAGATAACAAAATTTATATTTGGAAAGAACACAAAATTTTAGATGGAATACATATTTCATTTGTTGAATTTGGATTTAAAATGAGCAAGTTATGAATTTGGCAATTTAAAAGGTGTATTTAAAGTATTGAATTATTGCACCAATTTTAATTAGAAAAAACAGTAAACAAATTGTATTGAAAAGGTTGAAAACATGTAGCAAATGTTTCACTGAACATTTTGAGCTATTAAACATAATTTTTGGATCATTATTGAAGTTATTATGCATTTTTCCATAAGCATTTTTATTCTGCCCCTTTTTGTAAACAGAGGTAAACATGTTCAAATTTAATTCAATTGTGCCCAAATAAAATACCAATGTGTAGAGTTTGTTAAGACAAATTTTTAGAGCCCAATTTTGCTCAATTTGGGTGAACAGAACTCAAGTTATGAATTCCCAAAGTTTCAAATTTTAATAGCCATTTATGTATTTAATTATTTAGTGCAAAATTTATTACAGAAACATGTTGCAATTTTGTGACTAATAGAAAGAGAACAAGATTCTGAATCCATAGAAACTTGAATCATTGAAATTGGAGCAATTTTCAATTTGTTATGGATTTTACAAATAAAAGCTCAGATCTGTTTTTCTGGATTTCGGGAAATAAAAGAAAAAGGAGGAAAAAGGGGTGGCTTTTGCTGCGGAAGGGGAGATTCGAACCCGGGGCTCCAGGGAGTGCGGACAGGGTACCACGCCACTGGGCTGCTGTGCGTGTTTGTGATACAATACATCCCTCACTGAATATGAGGTGGTACCGTGCGGTTTTAACTGAATTTTTCAGATCGGAAACACGTATAGATGCAGGGACGGACGAGCTCGTCCATGGCAGCGGCCAGCATCGCACGACGGCGAGCGCACAGAGCAAGGGGGAAGGACGGGGAAGAGGGGCCCGAGGGCGGAGGCGAGCTCACCGCGGGGGTGGACGAGGCAGAAGGCGCGGGGCGCGGAGGCGTCGAGGAAGCAGACTCGCGGCACGGTCGTTGTTCGTGGCTGCTGCCGAACGGAGGAGGAAGACGACGACGGCGAGGTCGATGCAGCCGCCCTCCGGCCTCAGTTTCTTCAGAGAAAAGAAGGAGGGAGGCACCGGGGTTCCATTCCCGGTGCAAACACATCCCGGCGTCGACCACCGCAACCGCACCATCTCCTCCATCGGGCAGCCATGGAAGTGGTGGTTTGGGTTCAGAAAGGTTCAGAGATGAATAGGGAGTAGAGGAGGGAGAGGGGTGGCGGCAGGGAGGAAGAAAGGAGGGGAGAAGGGCTAGGGTTAGGGTTTGGGAGGAGGAGAGGGGTAGATAAAGGAGGGGAAAGGGAGCAGGTGGGTGGAGGGGTCCATGGAGGTGGACAGCGACATGTCCTCCTCGTGCCTGTACGGATGGAGGAAGGAGAAAGGCTGGGGTGGGCTGGTTTGTTGGGCCTGGGCTTGGTGGGCTGCTTTCTCTCTCTCTCCCACTCAAACATTTTTTTTGTTTTGTTTCTTTTATTAATTTCCAGAGATTGTTTTTGCACTATTGGAAATAATTTTTTTTAATTTTTTTTTGAGGCCACAAACTCAACTTTGATTTTTATGAAGATTTAAGATTTCCAACCAATTAAATATTGGGTGAGTTAATGACATGATGGCATGATGCATGATGATGCGAAAAGGAAAAACAAACACACAAGTTCTAATTGGGGAAAACCCCGGGTGTTACAATACAACCTCCACATCCAAAGTTAATCCTTGCTTTCAGAATTTGTTGAATCAGCACACCCAATTATCGCGATGAATATCACTCACTGTCAGTGTTACATATGTCCAAAAGTGCGGTATATGGAAGCCACTAAAACATGATATAAACGATGAATACATGGCGGCAGCAGCAGCATCAAGCCCTCAATAGGCAGCCCGAACTCAAAATTCGAGGCAAAAGAAACATCCCGACTTCTTTTAGTTGTCTTCAAAGTTGAGACGATTTATTGATGATCCGAAAAGAAACTATGGTGCAAGTTAGATACAGAAATAGGTAAACTACAACAACCATCAACCCTCTTCTCAATTCTGGCTTCATAATCATCTCATCTATCTATTAAACATTCCCGGACATCTTAGATCATTCAGAGTTACAAACTAACATTGGCGTAGCAGCAAAGAGACTCTTCTGGTATATTACAAGGCAACTTCGTCTCCAGAATCATTTTGGGTTCCTGAGAACAACGATGACTGAGTCCCCGCGGAGGAACATCTTGCTGATGAACCTGTCCATGATCACTGGAAGGGCCTTCTTCTTGCCTTTGCCGGTCTTTGGAACTTGTCCATGTTCACTGGAAGGGACATCTGTCCCGTGGTCAATTTCATGCCACCGAACCCGGTACCAACCCCGGAGCTTCCAGAGCCCCGGTACTACCTGAGAGGCTCGGTACTACCGCTGTAGCGGTAGTAGTACCGAGGAGGTACCTTGATCTTTGCCGCTTCGTGGCAGGGGGCATTGTCCCGTGGTCGGTTGCTCGGTACCGACCCGTTACAAATTCAGGTACTAGTGGAAGCGCGGTACAACCGGGGGTAAACCCAGTACACTACAGGAATGGCGCTAGGTGCCGACGGCCAAATTCTATGCTGGCAGCAATTTGTCGGGGCCGTCGGCATAGACCCAGTGAAGAAATCTCAAATTGCGAAAAAAATTAGCTATGCTGACGGTAATGCCGTCGGCCTTTTGTTTTTTTATTTTTTGAGCTACGCCGACGGCTGCCGTCGGCATCGACCCTAAGAGGGAATTCTGAATTGCGAAAAAAAAAATTGAGCTATAGCCAAGCTCAATTTTTTTTTTGACTTAATCACCGTTTTGATCATAACTTTTGCATTCCAACTCGGATTTTCACGTTCTTTAGCTCGTTTCAAAAAGGAGAAATATATCTAAATTATCATGCATATTGTTAAAGCTAAATTCTTAGAAAAAAATCATGAGAAAGAACGCAACTAGCAATAATGGGTTAACAGTTTCGTCTAAGGGTGGGCATGACCGTTCGTAGCTAGGGCTTGAATATTGAGAAACTCTTGGTGTATCTCTGATGAAATAGGTAGTTGTGTACCTAAAAATGATTTTTTCCAAAAATCATGAGCAAACTACGAGGCACCTGTAGTTCAAATTTGACCCGTTTCCAACTGAATCGGCAGAAACTTGTGTTTTTCAAAAGAGGTGGATGAAAACCTTTTCAGAGAAAAATAATTGGTTATTTGTGCATATAACATGGTCTAGTATTTTAAAAAATGCAGCTCCCAGGTTTCGCAACATATTTGTGGTTGATGCTTCACAAAAAAAGCCATTTTTTCACACTCGGAATATGGAAAATGGTTTTTTTATTCAATGAAAAGGAAAACTTTCTTCGGGAACATTGTCCGTTCTTCCAATATGCATGTTTGTGTGGAATATGGGCATATTTAAACAAACTATGCCATGGATTTGGCCATTACACCCGTCATTTGGCCCGAAACACTAGAATGTTCGTAAGAGATAGCTCATTTATGTGAACATATTTTCAACACAACTGTCGTATTCCAAGTTTATTATTTTTCGTGGATACTAGGACATATATAATGACACCACGCGAAGGTCTTGCATCATTTTGGGGTTTTTAAATTTTCTGGAATTTTCTAAGTCGGTTTCATGAAAAAGTCAAGAGGGCGGGCATGACCGTTCGTAGCTAGGGCTTGAATATTGAGAAACTCTTGGTGTATCTCTGATGAAATAGGTAGTTGTGTACCTAAAAATATTTTTTTTTCCAAAAATCATGAGCAAACTACGAGGCACCTGTAGTTCAAATTTGACCCGTTTCTAGCTGAATCGGCAGAAACTTGTGTTTTTTCAAAAGAGGTGGATGAAAACCTTTTCAGAGGAAACAAATTGGTTATTTGTGCATATAACATGGTCTAGTATTTTCAAAAAAATGCAGCTCCCAGGTTTAGCAACATATTTGTGGTTGATGCTTCACAAAAAAAAGCCATTTTTCACACTCGGAAAATGGAAAATGGTTTTTTTATTCAGTGAAAAGGAAAACTTTCTTCGGGAACATTGTCCGTGCTTCCAATATGCATGTTTGTGTGGAATATGGGCATATTTAAACAAACTATGCCATGGAATTGACCATTACACCCGTCATTTGGCCCGAAACCCTAGAATGCTCGTAGGAGATAGCTCATTTATGTGAACATATTTTCAACACAATTGTCGTATTCCAAGTTTATTATTTTTGGTGGATACTAGGACATATATAATGACACCACGCGAAGGTCTTGCATCATTTTGGGGTTTTTTAAAATTTTCTGGAATTTTCTAAGTCGGTTTCATGAAAAAGTCAAGACGGCGGGCATGACCGTTCGTAGCTAGGGCTTGAATATTGAGAAAATCTTGGTGTATCTCTGATGAAATAGGTAGTTTTGTACATAAAAATGATTTTTTCCAAAAAATCATGAGCAAACTACGAGGCACCTGTAGTTCAAATTTGACCCGTTTCCAACTGAATCGGCAGAAACTTGTGTTTTTCAAAAGAGGTGGATGAAAACCTTTTCAGAGGAAACAAATTGGTTATTTGTGCATATAACATGGTCTACTATTTTCAAAAAATCCAGCTCCCAGGTTTTGCAACATATTTGTGGTTGATGCTTCACAAAAAAAGCCATTTTTCACACTCGGAAAATGGAAAATGGTTTTTTTATTCAATGAAAAGGAAAACTTTCTTCGGGAACATTGTACGTGCTTCCAATATGCATGTTTGTGTGGACTATGGGCATATTTAAACAAACTATGCCATGGATTTGGCCATTACACCCGTCCTTTGGCCCGAAACCCTAGAATGTTCGTAGGAGATAGCTCATTTATGTGAACATATTTTCAACATAACTGTCGTATTCCAAATTTATTATTTTCGGTGGATACTAGGACATATATAATGACACCACGCGAAGGTCTTGCATCATTTTGTGGTTTTTTCATTTTTTTGGAATTTTCTAAGTCGGTTTCATGAAAAAGTCAAGACGGCGGGCATGACCGTTCGTAGCTAGGGCTTGAATATTGAGAAACTCTTGGTGTATCTCTGATAAAATAGGTAGTTGTGTACCTAAAAATGATTTTTTCCAAAAATCATGAGAAAACTGCGAGACACCTGTAGTTCAAATTTGACCCGTTTCCAATTGAATCGGCAGAAACTTGTGTTTTTCAAAAGAGGTGGATGAAAACCTTTTCAGAGGAAACAAATTGGTTATTTGTGCATATAACATGGTCTAGTATTTTCAAAAAATTCAGCTCCCAGGTTTTGCAACATATTTGTGGTTGATGCTTCACAAAAAGCCATTTTTCACACTCGGAAAATGGAAAATGGTTTTTTTATTCAATGAAAAGGAAAACTTTCTTCGGGAACATTGTCCGTTCTTCCAATATGCATGTTTGTGTGGAATATGGGCATATTTAAACAAACTATGCCATGGATTTGGCCATTACACCCGTCATTTGGCCCGAAACCCTAGAATGTTCGTAGGAGATATATCATTTATGTGAACATATTTTCAACACAACTGTCGTATTCCAAGTTTATTATTTTCGGTGGATACTAGGACATATATAATGACACCACGCGTAGGTCTTGCATCATTTTGTGGTTTTTTAAATTTTCTGGAATTTTCTAAGTCGGTTTCATGAAAAAGTCAAGACGGCGGGCATGACCGTTCGTAGCTAGGGCTTGAATATTGAGAAACTCTTGGTGTATCTCTTATGAAATAGGTAGTTGTGTACCTAAAAATGATTTTTTTCCAAAAATCATGAGCAAACTACGAGGCACCTGTAGTTCAAATTTGACCCGTTTCCATCTGAATCGGCAGAAACTTGTGTTTTTCAAAAGAGGTGGATGAAAACCTTTTCAGAGGAAACAAATTGGTTATTTGTGCATATAACATGGTCTAGTATTTTCAAAAAATACAGCTCCCAGGTTTTGCAACATATTTGTGGTTGATGCTTTACAAAAAAAACCATTTTTCACACTCGGAAAATGGAAAATGGTTTTTTTATTCAGTGAAAAGGAAAACTTTCTTCGGGAACATTGTCCGTGCTTCCAATATGCATGTTTGTGTGGAATATGGGCATATTTAAACAAACTATGCCATGGATTTGGCCATTACACCCGTCATTTGGCCCGAAACCCTAGAATGTTCGTAGGAGATAGCTCATTTATGTGAACATATTTTCAACACAACTGTCGTATTCCAAGTTTATTATTTTCGGTGGATACTAGGACATATATAATGACACCACGCGTAGGTCTTGCATCATTTTGTGGTTTTTTAAATTTTCTGGAATTTTCTAAGTCGGTTTCATGAAAAAGTCAAGACGGCGGGCATGACCGTTCGTAGCTAGGGCTTGAATATTGAGAAACTCTTGGTGTATCTCTGATGAAATAGGTAGTTGTGTACCTAAAAATAATTTTTTTTCCAAAAATCATGAGCAAACTACGAGGCACCTGTAGTTCAAATTTGACCCGTTTCTAGCTGAATCGGCAGAAACTTGTGTTTTTTCAAAAGAGGTGGATGAAAACCTTTTCAGAGGAAACAAATTGGTTATTTG
Source organism: Alopecurus myosuroides (assembly GCA_028641055.1). NCBI lineage: Eukaryota > Viridiplantae > Streptophyta > Magnoliopsida > Poales > Poaceae > Alopecurus > Alopecurus myosuroides. The sequence goes on along the minus strand of CM054061.1, from coordinate 121,200,444 downwards.
TGCATATAACATGGTCTAGTATTTTCAAAAAAATGCACCTCCCAGGTTTAGCAACATATTTGTGGTTCATGCTTCACAAAAAAAAGCCATTTTTCACACTCGGAAAATGGAAAATGGTTTTTTTATTCAGTGAAAAGGAAAACTTTCTTCGGGAACATTGTCTGTGCTTCCAATATGCATGTTTGTGTGGAATATGGGCATATTTAAACAAACTATGCCATGGAATTGACCATTACACCCGTCATTTGGCCCGAAACCCTAGAATGCTCGTAGGAGATAGCTCATTTATGTGAACATATTTTCAACACAATTGTCGTATTCCAAGTTTATTATTTTTGGTGGATACTAGGACATATATAATGACACCACGCGAAGGTCTTGCATCATTTTGGGGTTTTTTAAAATTTTCTGGAATTTTGTAAGTCGGTTTCATGAAAAAGTCAAGACGGCGGGCATGACCGTTCGTAGCTAGGGCTTGAATATTGAGAAAATCTTGGTGTATCTCTGATGAAATAGGTAGTTTTGTACATAAAAATGATTTTTTCCAAAAAATCATGAGCAAACTACGAGGCACCTGTAGTTCAAATTTGACCCGTTTCCAACTGAATCGGCAGAAACTTGTGTTTTTCAAAAGAGGTGGATGAAAACCTTTTCAGAGGAAACAAATTGGTTATTTGTGCATATAACATGGTCTACTATTTTCAAAAAATCCAGCTCCCAGGTTTTGCAACATATTTGTGGTTGATGCTTCACAAAAAAAAAAGCCATTTTTCACACTCGGAAAATGGAAAATGGTTTTTTTATTCAGTGAAAAGGAAAACTTTCTTCGGGAACATTGTCCGTGCTTCCAATATGCATGTTTGTGTGGAATATGGGCATATTTAAACAAACTATGCCATGGATTTGGCCATTACACCCGTCATTTGGCCCGAAACCCTAGAATGTTCGTAGGAGATAGCTCATTTTCGTGAACATATTTTCAACACAACTGTCGTATTCCAAGTTTATTATTTTTTGTGGATACTAGGACATATATAATGACACCACGCGAAGGTCTTGCATCATTTCGTGGTTTTTTAAATTTTCTGGAATTTGCTAAGTCGGTTTCATGAAAAAGTCAAGACGGCGGGCATGACCGTTCGTAGCTAGGGCTTGAATATTGAGAAACTCTTGGTGTATCTCTGATGAAATAGGTAGTTGTGTACCTAAAAATGATTTTTTCCAAAAATCATGAGCAAACTACGAGGCACCTGTAGTCCAAATTTGACCTGTTTCCAGCTGAATCGGCAGAAACTTGTGTTTTTCAAAAGAGCTGGATGAAAACCTTTTCAGGGGAAACAAATTGGTTATTTGTGCATATAACATGGTCTAGTATTTTCAAAAAATTCAGCTCCCAGGTTTTGCATCATATTTGTGGTTGTTGCTTCACAAAAAAAGCCATTTTTCACATTCGGAAAATGGAAAATGGTTTTTTATTTAATGAAAAGGAAAACTTTCTTCGGGAACATTGTCCGTGCTTCCAATATGCATGTTTGTGTGGAATATGAGCATATTTAAACAAACTATGCCATGGATTTGAAAATCTGGAGCGTTATGTGTTTGTGTGATTGCTATAAACCTGTTATCGTGTTTGCTCAACCAACCAAACAGTGGTACGTAAACCGTTTCCATTACACAGCGCTACTAAACAAAAATGGAGATTGTCCACTCCACCCACGTTACACTGTGGGATTTGATTACGTTACCATTACCGGTACCTTTTCTGAACCAAACGCGTCCTGACTGCCTATTTCCTCAAGCTTTCAGTATGATCTGTTTCTCAGCATTTACAATGGACGCTCTTTTACGGTAGTTAAAATCCGTGGATTAGAACATGCAACCGAGGTTAGAAGTGCTAATTGTATCTTCATCGATTACCAAAATCTCTAGGGACACGGATGTACTTTCAATAGTATGTACCAATACGTATCAAAGTACAAATATCACTACATCACACAAGTTTTCATGCTTCAAAATACAAATAGCATTTACATCGCATGAAGTTCCAAAATAGGGTAATTGGTGTTACCTTCCTCTCGGGCGGCTCGCTGGTGCGTCCATATTTGACACGATTTGCCTATTGTTTTTCATTTGTTTACATTGCAATTTGGCATCATTCTATATTTGTTTCTACCTTTTATGTTGATTTCAACACCAACTCATATTTTCAATGAATTTTTCACAATATATGTTTTATTACGATTTTACTTATTTTTCTTTCATCTTTGTATCTATATATGTGTAGGTGGAAATTATTAATTATCAAGGGGAAAGGAGACGAAAGGAGAAGAATGTAGAGAAGTTACATGCACCAGATTAAGAGGTTTCAAAAATGGTCAAATTTTCACCAATCCGAAATCAAGATTTCAAACCACTGGAGTGTGCGTCTCGTCCATACGAGCTAAATGAGCCAAAGATCACCTAAAATGGAGTTCGTATGAGAAAATGGCGACCAAAATACTAAACGAGAAATATTCACGAGACGGGGTCTTTCCCGACCAATGGTACGGTAGGCAATGATCGTACCATTGGCCATACCATGATTATTTTTGCACACGAAATTAATAGAAGTTTTACCGACCAACGGTACATGACCGTACCAGTGACCGTAATGCATCCCAGGACGTGTGAAATTAGGCGAACTTATGCAATTCTTCACCTATTTCGACCCCGTTTGAACCCTAGCCATTCTAAACAATTTAGGTCGGTTTTGGGGGAGGGGGTCAAAGGGGGATCATCCACAACCCTTGCATCAAGAGGATACCGCCTATATAAGGAGGGGAGGCTCTAGCTCCAACACATCCATCTCCATAGCCTCCTCCGGGAGGGCTGCCGCCTTCACACCACCATAGCCGCCGGAGGGCTGCCTCTCCGCGCCATCTCCACCACCAAGGCTTCATCTCCAACAGCACCAAGACATACAAGAAATAGGAGGAGAAGGATACACTGCCTCCATCATCGCCATCTCCATCCGCGTCTCCAACTGTCCCTCTTGTTAGTATTTGTAAAATTGAACATGATGATGATGATTTTCTATTCATCTAAGTGTGAGTAATTGATTTGGTTCTAGGTTGTGGCTCCCAGGGCACAAGTGGATCCAAGGCCACAAGTGGCTCTAAGGCCACAAAATGGCAAGTAAGGTCTTTACTATGTTTCCAAGAGCAAGAATGAGAAGAAGAAGATCAAGAAGAAGGCCAAACCCGCACAAGAAAAGCAAGTTTGTGCGAGTGGTATTGTTGTTAGGGACGAGACCACTCGTAGCAACTCCGCGAAAACTGACAATCCTCAACATTTCTTATTTTTTTTATTATTATGGTGTTGTGCAAGCTAAATATGTTGGTCCTATTGAGGGTTTCATTGATTACACTATTTGGGTTCCAAAGACCCTTGTTGCTTACATGAGAGGACCCTCCTCGGGTCCTAACTCAAGTCAATGATTTCTTGTAGGACTATACTTTTTCCGCTGGGTCAAAATGGATACTTGACAGTAGTGGGTATACAAGTCACATGACCAGAAGCAAGGAACTATGACGGATTTGATACCAAGTATAAATCAAGCAACCGTCACTTATGGAGATAAATCAAAATCTGAGGTAACGGGTTTCAGCAAGGTGGTTCTTTCTCCTAATATCACCCTTGAAAATGGCATGCTTGTCGAATCCCTTGGTTTCAATTTACTTTCAGTTCGTGCTTTAGGGAAGATGGGCTTTTTCGTCTGCTTTGAACCTGACATCATGGTCCTCTTGTGGAGCAAGACTCTCGATGTTTCTTACGTTGGGCAATTCGAAAATAAGTTGTATGTGGTAGACTTTTTGGAGTCAACCAACACTCAAACAACGTGTCTCTTTTGTAAGACCGATGTGGTGTGGTTGTGGCATTGCCGCTTATCCCATATCAACATGAGAACTTTGCAAAGGCTTCACAAGGGTGGCCATATCCTTGGACTAAAAGAAAATGTTTCCTTTTTCCAAAGATCGTGTGTGTATGGCCCGTGTTGAAGTAAAGATGCATGATTCTCACCATCTAAGCAAGACTATTATCTCATCAAGAAGATTCTAGAACTTCTTCATGTTTATCTCTATGGTGCTGGTCCCGAGGCAAGTCTTGGTGGCAAGAAGTATTGCTTTGTGATTCTTGATGACTACTCAAGATACACATGGGTCTATTTCTTCAAGTCGAAGAGTGAGACTCAACAAGCCGTCATCGACTTCTCCAATCAAGTCCAACGTCAACACAATGTTCCCATCATGGCTATTATGAGTGATAATGGCTCCGAGTTCAAGAACTACACCCTAAATGAATTTCTTAGTGGAGAGGGGATCCGTCATCAATATTCCGCTGCATATACCCCTCAACAAAATGGTGTAGCCGAAAGGAAGAACCATACTCTCTTGGATATGGCTAGGGCCATGTTGGCGGAGTATAAATCTCCGCAATATTTATGGGTCGAAGCCATCTCTATGGCTTGTCACTCATCTAAATGGCTCTACATTCGCAAAGGCTTAATGAAGACTCCATATGAGATACTCACCAACAACAAACCAAATTTGTCCTACTTCTGTGTCTTCGGTTGTAAGTGTTTCTATTTGGTAAAAGGAGCTCGTTTGTCTAAATTCTAAGCTAAATCTATTGAGGGTACATTTGTTGGTTATGGTGCCTAATCCCACACTTATAGAGTCTTTGACGAGGCCTCACGGATTGTCATTGAATCTAGTAGTGTGGTGTTCGAAGAAAATGATGGCTCCCAAGTGGCGCAATGTAGTGACCCAATACACTACTGCATGTGTAGTGCACAAGTCGAGGACATAACATTCACGGAAGGACCATACCGTAAATATTACATCCTTTAGAGTGGTACAACAGAAACATAGCCGGTCCAAGGGAACACTATAGGATACAATTGCATTCATTACAATATCTCGAGAACACAATTTTCTATATCAAAGAAGATCCCGTTCAAATAAAACATTAGAAGATGAAAATCGTGATGCTAAGCTGGAGAATAACTCTATCTCTAAACTGAATCCACTACGGTTGTGGTTCTAGATCTAATCTACTGCTTCTAGGGTTCTATGTCCAGAAATGGACTCCTTCTAGCTTCATTAGGTAGCTTTGGCTTCACGTTGAAAACCTCCTCACCAACGTCTTGATGGATACTATCATCTACCTCCTTGATGTCTCCAAAGTCTAAGCATGGGGTTCAAAAGGGAGGGAATGAGTACAGCGTACTCATCAAGTTCAGGTAAATAAGGATAAAGTGTTTTATGCTCTATCTACTGCAATGACCATGGTTCATAGGTAAAGATGCAAGTTTTGGAAAAAAAATCAAAGGTTAAGTTTTAGTTTCTGAAAACTATGCCCATCAAATCTTCACAGGAGTTAGAACTTCATGAAGTTCCTTTCCTGCAGCATTCACAGCTCCTTCCTGGAACATGGGTTAACATGTCACATCTTTTTACACTTTGCAGAGGTGTGCTACTTTACCCATAGGCGATCAAGACCATGTTACACAACCAGACTTAAGTTCCTGTCCACGTTCACTCAGGTGTGGGGCTCGGTTTTTTATCAAAACCAGACCATGCTTCTCCACACAATAAATGCCCACTCATTTCTGCCATGCATTTTTACCCCTGATTCTACCCCTCACGATAGATATCTAGGATCCTCGGGCAGACCATCATAGACCCTAGAGTCTGTGGGAATTAAGCGATCCCACCCATGGCATGTAGTCTCGCAAGACCTATAGCGTATGGATCTGGCAGTCCGTTGACATGTGAACAGGAAAAGATCACAGCTGGCTTACTCGCCCCCGTACAAGACATATGGTTAATGCGGTATTTACGACATAAGAACTCTGACGATATTTGTGACTTAATCCCAGGTTATTACTTTCCCGCGCATATGCAACCTTCCAATTACCGATTCTTCTTACCATGGTTCCATCTGCCAGCCAACATAGTATATAACAATTCACATCATTCAAAAGTAGTAGTTTATTTGAATGCAAGCGATACCGTATAGCAATTTGCAAATATTTTGGTAAAGATACTTCAAAGTGGACATGAGCAAGAATGAACTTGCATGTGATAGAAGTGGTTGTTCAAACCTTTTGGGGTTCTAGGGTTTGCGTTAAAACTCCGAGTTCTAAAACTAGCAAAGTAGTCCGATAAGGACTACATAAAACACTAGCAAGATGGTGTAATGCATAATAATGAGATGCATCGCAAAATACCCTAAAAATACCCTAGCTCACAAGTGTAATGTTTGTTTTATTCGATACTTCAATTTCATTAGTTTAGTTAACTTAGAGGTGTTGTATTACTTCTTGTGGGGATGACTTTTATCACTTAAGTGTAAATAACATTAGGGTTTTGAGGTTTGAAGCGATTTACTTATTTATCTTAAATTGTTACTTCTTTAAAATTTATGTGTGTTTCACTTTTATTTAGCAATTCAATTATTATCATACTTAAGAGGAAAACTTATGTGTTGTGGATTTGTTTTAAATTGTAAAACAACATTGTTTGTATAAACTCAATCAAAAGGAAAATTACACAATTTAACATTATAACATTGCAATTATTAAAAGTCATAACAACGATGATTACTTATACAACAACAAGTATACAAGACAATTATAAGTGTGCCAAAATAAGGTCCTATACATGGTTAATAAGTTGCTAGAAGCTGATATGCAAATTTTAGTACTTATTGAAATTTATGCCATATTTAAAAGTATGGCACTTTGGTCATTTATAAAGAAGTGTCAAAATTTAATTGCTCAAAAGAGTTTGAAAATGTTATAAAAGTATTGCATTTGTCTTACTGATCAATTTGATATATAACTTTTATTTTTCTGAAATAATTGAATTATTCATTATTTTTCTCAATTTTAGATGAATTAATTCAAATTAAAACAATGTTCAAATTTGAACTTTATCAAACACTTTTTAAAAGTTGATAAACATATAGATTTGATTTTTCTAAACATTTTGATATATTTTTCATATTTTTCTGATTAACAGAATAAAATATATTGAATTAACAATTTTAATTGTTTTTCTGAAATTTAAATTGACAGGTGTCAGGGAGTTTTGTTTTTCTCTTTCTTTTTTATTTTTAATAATAATTTAATGACAGAGAGGGCCCACGGTGACGTTGTGCTGATGTCACCGTGACGTCAGCCACTGGCCGGAATTTCTCTGTTGAGCATGCCGGCGGCGGCTCGGGCCGTTCTGGCCCAACTGGGTGGCACCAACAGCGAGAGGAGGTTGAGGCGAACCCGCAGGTGGCGGCGCCGCCTCCCCTTGGTCACCAGAGGCTCGCCGACGTGCAGGAATGATGGTGGCGCTCTCAGGTTCCCACGACGTCAAAGTTCCTAGCCACTAGAGAGGAAAAGGAAGGCAGTAGAGGGAAGAGGACGACGGTGTCGGCCGAAGGAGATGAATTCGTAAATGTCGGCGGCAATGGCGTGACGGCGGTGGCGGCCGGAGGAGATGAATTCATGGATGTTGGCGTTGACTTGGGCCCTCCTGGTCCGATTCCATCCACATGAAGATAGAGGAGGATGAGGCGATTATCCTCGTGTGCTTACGGAAGCTCGGCGTGGTCCACGACGACGGCAATTCGTGGCGGACGTCGTCGGAAGATATAAGAGTTTCCAAATACTCTATGATATATTGGAATAGTACTTCTAGAACAATCTAAAGAATCTTCCTGAAAATCTTCATGTGGTAGTTCCTATTTTCTTGTGGGTTGCTTATCTTGCAGAATGACTTAAAAAAAATAGGGAAACAAGAAAATAAGATGGTCTAGACAAGGTAGAAAGATCGATATTAAGAGTTAGTTCATGCTTTTATTCTCCTACGTATACTTCTCATTTTCTTTCCCATAATATATGCACTTATTTCACATATGATATGTTTTATCTAACTTTCATTTCAATTCCCCTTATAAAGGTTATAACGTGTGGTTATTCCATTAGTTATATCCAAAGATACTTTAGTCGTTGAATGTTCGATTTCAATAGAAATGTGGAGTGATTATGGAATGATGTCTTAAGATAGTAAGTTGATCAAATTATCCCTTAATGTATTGAGATCTCATATGTTCATTTATGTATGATGAATGAGACAATGAGCATATGAGTGTTATTTGAGTTTAATGATTTAAGTCATAGTTGTTAGTTGATTTCTCAGGATGTCATGTTGTTACTTTATATTCTTCTCTTTATTATTTTGATCTATGTACATGTTCCATAAAAGATTAAAAGATGGTTTGTATCTTCAATATCATCTCGTGGGTTTAGTCTTATGTCCCATTCTATTTGTATTCTGTTTGAAAGTTGTATCAAGTGGAGATTGGACAATGTATTGGATTCCACTTGACATGTTCTGATAATATGGATAACTTAATTTGTGGAAATAGGATGACATGTATGATGAAAAGACATATGTCTGGTGTGGATTCTATTTATACAATAAGTTTGCCCTATAATGGAATTATTATCAAAGTGTAGAGAATAGAGATAGGTCATTGACAAAGTTTTAAATGGCTCGACAAACAATTCAACTTTAATAACTAGTTGTTTTAAAGATCCTATCGGAGTTTGACACACTCTCGTTGATGACCTAGTTCTCACTCATCAATCAAAGAGAAACCTCAACCACTTTGCATTGCTTAATTTAACGCGAAAAATTTACCTGCATTTATAGATGCATGCTATGCAAATGCACATATTATATTTAACCCCTTTCTACTCTTTGAACCACGAGTCGTTACACACAATTTCATATTTCTAATGTAGATGTTGAAATACCTCAAGAAGCCATAGCAAGAATGATTTTGTGATATTTCTGCGCCATTGAGGGACACCTTTGTGGCAGATCGAGAAGTACTATTCTCTACTCAAGTGGAGCCTGCGTTTACACTAGAAGAACATGCCAATGGAGCAAGTGTTGCACCAACCCAAGAACAAGTTCAAAACCCTCCTCTTATTGATCAAGTTTCTATGCAAGAACCAAATTCTCCTATCGTTCATGCTAGCCAAGATCAACGCCAAGATCAACCCTCTTCATCTCAAGTTGAAGCAAGTCATAATGATGATCAAGGCCAACAAACGTGTCAAGACGGGGGGGCAAATGATCAAGATGATCAAGTGATCCCTCCTTGCAACAATGAGGCGACCGAAGCCTGTCGTCAAGCAAGGATTACAAGATCTTTGAGGAACATTGGTTTTTTTATGACAAAGTGTCGGGTGATTGATGGAGTGTAGACACACGCTCATTGGGAGACTCCAATGGCAAGGTGTGAAGAGTGCAGCAGCAAGTTTTCCCTCAGAAAAGAAACCAAGGTTGAATCGACCAGTAGGAGCAAGAAGCACTTCTGAAGGTTGATGCAGCTGAGATGGCAGGGCGCACTACCAGTTCAGCAGCAACGTGGAACCTACATAACACAATCAATTCACTTTGCCCCAACGAAGCAGTGAGGTTGGCAATCTCACCATTTTTGCTTATAACAAACAGGTTAAATGTATGGTGTGGAAAATAGTATGAGAACAATATGCAAACAACAGTAGCAGTGTGAAAACAGTGGAAGCAGTGTGTGTATTACTAGAAGGATACCTCATGCGTTGCTTTGGGGATTGGTTTAAACTAAATATTGTAAACAAAAGTTTATAAAAGATGTGATACATTATGTTTTCTATCTGAATATGCATTCCATTGATCTTAGTATATATATGTTAAATTATTAATATGAATAATTGGATGGTTTGAGAAGTGGATGATGTGTAGGTTGCATGTAATGATTAATTAATATTAGTGGAAATGACATGTACAATTGATTGTCTAGGAGAATAGATGATGTGGATAGGTTGCATGTTGAGAGAGAACAATAATTAATGCATGTTAGTGGGGTTTTGCTTTATAAGAAGTATAGATTAGTGTGAGAAAATAGACCGGGGTCCACAGTTCACTAGAGGTGTCTCTCCATAAAAGATAGCTAACATGCGTGGTGAACAAACTACAGCTGGGCAATTGACAGATAAAGAACATGCATGACAAAAAGATTATTATGAGATTCAGGCGGGCATTACAACAAGATACATAGATCATCATCCAACTGCATCTATGACTAATAATCCACCCTTCGAATATCATCGGAACAAACGTTCGGTATTAAGTTGCAAGCAACGGATAATCACAGTAAGAAAAGTGTGTAATGTAAACAATGTAAACGAAGTAAACATCGTTGTTTTCTCCCTAATGGCAACAACACATCCTCCATCCGTCACGTTTCTGTCCCTCGAGCACAGAAAAGGAGGCATGAACCCACTATCGAGCATAAATACTCCCTCTTGGATTCACTAGCATCTACTTGGCTAGAGCATCTACTAACAAAGGAGAGCATGCAAGATTATAAATAACATACACATGAAGATAACATGATAGATTGATAATCAACAGACATAGAATTCAATAATCATCGGATCCCAGCAAACACAACATGTAGCATTAAAAATAGATGATCTCGATCATGTGAGGCAGCTCACGAGATCTAAACATGATGCATAAGGTGGAGAGTACAACCATCTAGCTACTTATATAGACCCGTAGTCCAGGGATGAACTACTCACGCATCACTCCGGAGACATGCATGGTGGTGTAGACCCCTCCGGTGATGAATTCCCCTCCCGTCAGAGTGCCGGGGAGAGCTCCAGAACCCTCCCGATCTCTGGTTGACGATGACGGCGGCCTCGGGTGTTTCTCGGGATGAAATGGTATATTTTTAGGGTTGACGTATCGGGGTGCATAAATAGGCGCGATGGCAGTGGATGCCCGTGTGGCGCACACCACCCCCAGGCGCGGCTAGGGGCGCGCCGCCCTATGGTGTGCCCCCTGTGGCCCCCCTCCGGGCCTCTTCGGGACTCTGTGGAACCTTCGGAAATTATAAAACTTCCGGGCTTCGAATTTTCCAATTCCGAGAATATTTCCAGAACAACTTTTCTGAAACTAAAAACAGGAGAAAACAAGGAATTGGCTCTGTAGCATCTTGTCAATAGGTTAGTCCCGGGAAATCGATAAAAATGACATAAAGTGTAAGGAAAACATGTAGCATAAGGCATGAAAACAACATGGAACATCATAAATTATAGATACGTTTATGACGTATCAACATCCCCAAGCTTAGTTCCTACTCGTCCTCGAGTAGGTAAACGACAAAACAAATAATTTCTAATGTGGAATGCTACCAATATAAAATCGATCATCATAGTAATGCAAATCATGTAAACTAGGATCAAATGAATACAGGCTGTGATTTATAGTTGACACCAAAGAGTAATGTATAAACCATTAGGAATAACAAAGTAAAACCTTTTAATGAATCAATACTAAAAGACAATCCACTGTGCAAAGTATATTAAAGATGATTTAAGCTCCAAGAACAACAATATAATCATCCAAGGCATCAAACTCTCACAATAACTCATGTTAGGATCAAGTCAAGTGACAAGAATATACACATAGGAAAATCATTCAAATAATTGTCCACTTAAAACAAGCAAGCATTCTGTATTGGTTCCTGGCACCAGGATGTTGTGGCTAAAAAACATTATGGTCGGTTTTGATGGTCAATGGAAGAAACTCTCACACAACTGAAAGTGATCATTAGACAAGAGGAAGTCTTATAATCGAAGTTATGCAAGGAGTAGTGATTGACACACAACGGATGCACATAGAGCTATAAGTGTATGAAAACTCTCCAATGGAACCAGTGGGGGTGCATCCAACCTGCTTGCGCACGAAGACCTAGAGCTCTTTTGAAGAGGCTCATCATTGGAATATACAAGCCAAGTTCTATAATGTAAGTTCCCCACATAGTTATGCAAGTCATAATATGAAAATTATCTCCAAACTGAAGTAATGATGCTAAACAAAGCACAAGTGTGGAACAAATGATAGTAATGTTGTCCCCTCTCTCTTTATTTTCTCTCTTTTGCCTCTTTTTTCTCTTTTGGGATTTTTCTCTTTTTTTATTTTTTTATATATAACCTCACTGGTAGGGGCAACACTCTATTTTACAATGAATCAACACACTTTTAGTACTCATAAATCAAACTGAAATATCTCTGATATATAAAACTAAATGCTCCTACCAGTGTAGCAGTATGCAAAATAACAATGAAGCATGACAAGTAACATGATGATGATGGATGTTGTATGGCAATATATCTCGAAATGGCTATGGAAATGCCATGGTAGGTAGGTATGGTGATTGTTTTGAGGAAGATAAATTTTTACTTATGCATAGAAGAACAAAGTTCTCCCACGGGGTTTGGATGTACTGGCAAAGTTTGCACCAACTCTCAATGTGAGAATGAGCAATGCACATTACCGAAGAGGCTAGCAAATATGGAAGGTGGAAGTGCCAGAAAACCGCAACATAGAACTCACAAGTAAAAAGATTCCAAATAAAATCATGATATCATAAGGCATAATGAAAATCACTCCAAGAGGGTCCGTGGCAGTGACAAGTCAGTGTTAGCTACCCGACCGTAGCGCGTAACAAAAAGCCATTACGATTGCTATCAGCAAAGGAAGTCATATACCATTATCCTATCAACTGGTTATTTGAGTGTGGCACAGTTTCAAGCTTCTAGACCAACCATTAATTGTTTTTACTCTACTAAACCATCAAGTTTACCATTAAGAAAATTAATATCTCAAAACAACAGCAAGTAATCAAGTGAACCAGTTTAATGATCTACAAGAATATGCAAGCCTTTTTTCATTATACCATCTACCACACGTAGCATTTTTCTACCAAACACCAAACAAAAAAAACTCTCCAAGAGATATAGCAATGAAACAAGAGAGTACTAACACAACTCTACTAAAACTAACAGCTCTGAATAAGAGATGCAAAAAAAAAACAGGAGCTAAACAAGAATTTTGCATCAGCTAGAAGAAAACTAAAAATACAAGCATAGCAAGTATTCAAATGAAAAAGCGGAGTGTGTCTCTCTCCACACAAAGAATTCTAGGGCCCAACTATATTATTGCAGAAAGGAAAGCAAAATAAAACAAAGGAAAACAAAAGACAAACAAAAAAACGCTCCAAGTAAACTTCAAATGATGTGACCGAATAAAAATATAGTTTCATTAGAAGTGACCTGATAAATTGTTGATGAAGAAGGGGATGCCTTGGGCATCCCCAAGATTAGATGCTTGAGTCTTCTTAGAATTTTCTGGGATGAACCACGGGGGCATCCCCAATATTTGACCTTGCACTCTTCTTGATCACATTATATCACCCTCTTCTCTTGACCATTGAAAACTTTCTTCACACCACACTCAAAAAGTAATTCGCATTAGAGGGTTGGTGCAACAATCAAAAATACATGGGTTCTGTATGGGCACAAGTGCTATTGATACTTTTAAACATTAGCTACCGGCTAGTGATGTTTCGTGAAGCAAAGAAATCCACTTGACATAGTAAAAGAGCAAATGCAAGAAAAATGGCAGAATCTGCCAATACCAGAACAGTCTGTAAAGACGAATTTTTTCGGGGCACTTACGATGCTTAGATCGAAAAACATAAAGAACGAAAAAAATTCGGAACTAGCTGAGAAATAAGCACACAAAAAATTCAGGTCATGTTGATCTTTCTGGAATTTATACGATTTTTTACGGTGGACAGCAGAATTCTGTTTCCTGCGCAGAAATCCAAAACCAACTCAAACTTTCGCTATAAACTTTACTTGGCACAATTAAAACATGAAAATAAAGGTACAAATGATTTTATACAGAAGTATACAACCCCTTGACTCAAATAAAACTGAGAAAAACAAAGCAAAAATAAAACCATGGGTTATGTCCCAAGAAGTGCTTTTCTTTAAAGCCTTTTAGCTAGGCTCAGAAAAGTGGATTCACGTGTTTTCAAGTGAAGAAGATGCTTACATAAGAAATATGAATTAAGAACAAGAGAGCATCAAGAAGCAAGTATAAAACCAATTTAATTCTAACCCACTTCCTATGCATAGGAATCTTGTAAAGAAATAAAGTAAAGAAGCTCAAACTAGAAATCATGGGAAGGTAGAACAAGAGCAATTTCAAATCTTTCAACAAAAAGAGAGGTGTTTTAGTATCATGGAAAATCCTACAACCATATTTTCCTCTCCCATAATAATTTTTAGTAGAATCATGAACAAACTCAACAACATAATTATCACATAAAGCATGTTTGTCATGGTCTAAAAGCACACAATTCATATCAAGCTCAAAAAACAGTGAGATCAAAATTAAAAATCAGCTCCTCTTTTTTCTCACTTTTAGCAATATCAAATCAAGATGATTTATCACTCATAAAAGGTATGGGACTACTAATAGAAATCCCATTTTCAGTAGCATTAAGATTTATAACATCAAGTAACATAGGAGCATCATCTAGAACATTATCATATAAATTTTCTAAACAAACTTCCTCATTATCATGCATATCACAAGTATAGCATGTATCAATTTCATCAAAAAGGGATATTTCAAAAGAATCAATAGGATCATCACAACTATCAATATAATACTCATCCTCCTTTGGTCAACATGGAGGGCAATCAGGTATGAGTTAAAGAGTTACTCTCATTATAAGGTGGACATGGGTAGCTACTCCATTCTTCCTTATCTTGATCATCACTCTCCTCCTCTTTTTCATCCAATGAGCTTCTAGATTCAGCAGTTTCTTCTTCAGTAGGTTCCTGCAAGGCATTAGTCTCTCCCTTCGGGAGAGAGAATTCATTAATATATTGAAGTATGTAGTAATTACAATCCTTGTAATTATCAAAGCAATATTAAAGTATATCACAAATCTCATATTTATAAGGTGCATCATCTATACTTTCAAGTAAATAGGAAATTTCGAATGCACCCTTCGAAGCAATAAATTCCTCAATTTGTTCCACATCATCAAAGTCATAATTTCCCTTAACATAAGAAGATATGGTAACATTATAATTATACTCACATTGAAAAGGGAGGTGTTTATACCTCCTACATCAACAAGATTTATCAAAGCTATAAGTAACATTATAAGTAGAGCACAAGTTTTTAGCATAGTCATACAATTTATTAATTTGCTCCCATAAGTGAATCCCTTTTTTTGACAAGCGGTATTCCTTATAATATTTTTGTTGTTAATCCATGAACCCACCTTGCCAATAAGATCTAGTTTCAAAGAAATCAACCATTGATAGCAGACATGATAAACAAAGTAACAAGCAAAACAATAACAAAGTAAAAAATGATTCGAGGTGAGAGACTCCCCTTGCAGAAATTCTCATCTCCCCTGCAACGGCGCCAGAAAAGCTTGATGGAGTGTAGACATACGCTCGTTGCGAGACCCCAAGAGCGAGGTGTGAAGAGTGCAGAAGAAAGTTTTCCCTCGAAAAAGAAGCCAATGTTGAATCGACTAGTAGGAGGAAGAAGCACTTCTGAAGGTTGATGCAGCTGAGATGGCAGGGCGCACTACCGGTTCAGCAGCAACGTGGAACCTAAACAACACAATCAATTCACTTTGCCCCAACGAAGCAGTGAGGTTGTCAATCTCACCGGTTTTGCTGATAACAAAGAGGTTCAATGTATGGTGTGGAAAACAGTATGAGAACAATATGAAAACAACAGTAGCAGTGTGAAAACAGTGGAAGCAGTGTGGAATCAATGTGTGTATTATCAGTATGAGAAAATAGAGCGGGGTCCACAGTTCACTAGAGGTGTCTCTCCATAAAAGATAGCTAACATGTGTGGTGAACAAATTAATGCTGGGAAATTGATGGATAAAGAACATGCATGACATAAAGATTACTATGAGATTCATGCGGGCATTACAACAACATACATAGATTGTCATCCAACTGCATCTATGACAAATAATCCACCCTTCTAATATCATCCGAACAAACATTGGGTATTAAGTTGCGAGCAACGGATAATCGCAGTAAGCAAAGTGTGTACTGTAAACAATGTAAACAAAGTAAAGATCATTGTTTTCTCCCTAATGGCAACAACACATCCTCCATCCGCCACGTTTCTGTCACTCGAGCATAGATGCAAAGGAGGCATGAACCCACTATCGAGCATAAATACTCCCTCTTGGAGTGACTAACATCTACTTGGCCAGAGCATCTACTAACAACGGAGAGCATGCAAGATCATAAATAACATACACATGAAGATAACATGATAGATTGATAATCAACACACATAGCATTCAATAATCATCGGATCCCAGCAAACACAACATGTAGCATTACAAATAGATGATCTCGATCATATGAGGCAGCTCACGAGATGTAAACATGAGGCATAATGTGGAGAGTAAAACCGTCTAGCTATAGCTATGGACTCATAGTCCATGGATGAACTACTCACGCATCACTCCGAAGGCGGGCATGGTGGTGTAGACCCCTCCGATGATGAATTCCCCTCCCCGCAGGGTGCCGAGAGAGCTCCAAAACCCTCCCGATATCGGGTTGACGATGATGGCGGCCTCGGGTGTTTCTCGGGACGAAGTGGTATATTTTTAGGGTTGACCTATCAGGGGAATAAATAGACGAAAGGGCGATGGCGGTGGATGCCCGAGGGGCCCACACCACCCCTAGGCACGGCCAGGGGGCGTGCCTCCCTATGGTGTGGCCCTCCTGTGGCACCCCTCCGGGCCTCTTCGGGACTCCGTGGAACCTTCGGGAATTCTAATAGTTCCGGGTTTCGAATTTTTTGATTCCGAGAATATTTCCAGAACAATTTTTCTGAAGCTAAAAATAGCAGAAAACAGGGAACTGGCTCTATGGCATCTTTTTAATAGGTTAGTCCTGGGAAATCGATAAAAATGACAGAAAGTGTAAGGAAAACATGTAGCATAATACATCAAAACAACATGGAACATCAGAAATTATAGATACGTTTATGACGTATCAGTGATCTTAGAGGCAATAGAACCACAAGATCCCAATTGGCAAGCTTTAGTGAGCATCAAGCTCACATATCCATGGTGGAACCAAAGAAAGTGCTTGAGGCTCTTGAGGATCCAGATTGGGTGGAAGCTATGCATGAAGAACTCAATAACTTTGAGCGCAAGAAAGTGTGGAAGCTAGTTGATAAGCCTAAAGATTGCCACAATGTTATTGGCACCAAGTGGATATTCAAGAACAAGCAAGATGAGCATGGTATTTTCATAAGGAACAAGGCAAGATTGGTGGCTCACAATTACACTCAAGTGTAAGGCATTTACTTTAATGAAACCTATGCTCCCGTGGCTCGCCTTGAGTCCATCCGTATCCTCCTTGCATATGCATCTTTGCATAACTTTCAATCGCAACAAATGGACATCAAAAGTGCTTTTCTAAATGTTCCATTGAAAGAGTTGGCATATATTAAGCAACCACCGGGGTTGAGGATCCCAACTTCCCTAACCATGTCTACAAGCTCGATAAGGCACTCTATGAACTTAAACAAGCATCATGTGTGTGGTATGAGCACCTTAAAGAGTTGTTGCAAGACCGTGGGTTAAAGGGGATCTTTTCATATGCCAACTATACATGGATGATATTATATTTGTATCAACTAATCAAACTGTCAATGATGATTTTTAAAAGCTTATGACTAAAAGTTTTGAGATGTCTATGATGGGAGAGCTCAAATTCTTCCTTGGATTTGAGATCAAGCAATTGGCTCGTGGGAATTTCATTTCTCAAGATAAGTATACCCAAGAAATGTTCCAGAGGTTCAACTTCCATGATGAAAAAGGCAAGGTCACTCCAATGAAAACCACATGTCATCCCAAGCGTAATCTTGATGGTAAATATGTGGACCAAAAGTTGTATCGTTCTACGATTGGTTCTTTGCTTTATCCTTGTGATTCTAGACCCGATATTGTGTTGAGTGTAGGGGTGTGTGCAAGGTATCAAGCGGCTGCTAAGGAAAGCCACTTGACGGCGGTCCATAGGATCTTTCGGTATTTGGTTCATAACTCAAGATTTGGATTGGTACATAAAGGGGACACAGTTTCTCTCTATGGGTACAAGAACTCGGATTGGGCTGGTGATCAAGATGATAGGAAATTAACTTCGGGGCTGGCCAATTCCTTGGTAGGTCCTTGGTGAGTTGGTCTTCTAAGAAGCAAAATTTCATATCCCTCTTCACCACCGAAGCCGAGTATGTGGCGGCGGCTAGTGCTTGCACTCAATTGTTATGGATGAGGCAAACCCTCAAAGAGTATGATGTTCATTCTGAAAAGTTCCCCTCCTATGTGACAATCAGAGTGCCATCAAGATCGCCTACAACCCAGTGCAACATACAAGAACGAAGTATGTTCAGAATCGTCATCATTTCATTAGGAATCATGTTGCCCGTGGAATTATTGGTCTAGCCTATGTGCCCACCAAGGATCAACTTGCTGACATATTCACGAAGCCCCTGGATGATTCAAGATTTATGTTCTTGAGGAATGAGCTAAATATAATCGATTCAAGGATCTTGACTTGAGGATCTTGCATAGATAGCTATAGTTGACTATTGAAGGGGTCGTTGCACAGAAAACAAAAAATTTCCTACGCGAGAGACACCCGAAAGGCCAAGATCTAAACTAGGAGACGAAGTGCAACGGGCAACGAGAGGGTTAAGGAGAACACATACCCTCGAAGACACAAAGCGTTACGAGATCAAATCTCGTTGTTGGCGTAGTCGTACTCACACCGATCCCGATAGCGAGAAGATTGCACCGCATCCGGCGGCGCCTCCGTGATCGGTCACACGTACGGTTGATGATGAGCTCTGTTCCCTCGATCTAGCGGGGCGCAGAAGTAGAGGATCCCTCGGAACTCCAGCAGCACGACGGCGTGGTGGTGGTGCAGAATCCCACGGTCAGGGCTTCGCCAAGCCGGAAACCATGGAATGGAGCAGCGGGTAGGGGGAAAAGGAAGTGGGCAAGTGTATGTATGAAGAGGAGCCCTCACCCTCCTTTTATAGGGAGAGGGAGGCAGCCCAAGGGTGGGGTGCGGCCAGCCATGGTGGTGCCCCCACCTCTTCCCTCTTCATGTGAGTGGAAGCTCCACTCACACCCACTCATGCTCCCATTATTTTCCACTTGGAAAATCCAAAGGTTTTCTTTTAATAAATAAATAAAACATTTTTATTTCTGTATTTATATTTTTTTAATTACAATAACAAACATTTTCATATAGCACCTCGAATCATTTGTTAATTCTATTAACAACAATTCGACGAAAAACCCCTTGAACTATTTCAATTTTCCCCGAAACAATTTCGGTGCTGCCCAAAATATTATTCGATATTCCGTATCCTCTCAAACGCGGCATCGAACCTTAAGTGTGTCACCCTACGGTTCACGAATAAGATAGACATGATCGAGAATCCTCTGCGTTCAATAATCAACAGCGAGATCTAGAAATCCGTGATGACTCCTATTTATTCAACGATGACTCTCGTGATCGTGTGAACCAACAACGTCGTGAACTATTCCCTTTGTCTCGTGATATTTTACTTGTCCGAGATTCGATCACTGGTATCAACCATACCTTGTTCAATCTCGTTACCGACAAGTACTCTTTTCTCATTCCCGTGATATAACATCCTTGTGATCATATCACGTGCTTGCAAGCGGTTTCGATGTGATATCAACGAGAGGGCCCACAGTATATCTCTCCGTCATTTTGGATGGACAAATCCCACTCTTGATCCATGAGCCTCAACTAATACTTTCCGAATACCTAATGGCACTTTTATAGTCACCCTGTTACGGTGTAACGTTTGATGATATCAAAGTACCCTTCCGGCATCAGTGATTGACATGATCTCATGGTCTAAGGAATAAGTTACTTCGTACGCAAGATATAACAATATAAACTAAATGACTTTATCGTATTGTTATCTTGATATTGGGTATGTGTTCATCACATCATTCTTCTAATGACATGACCTCATTATTAACAACATCCAATGTTCATGATCAGGAAACCTTGACCATCTATTAATCAACGAGCTAGTTAAAAGAGAGGCTTTACTGGGAACCATTGTTTGTTTATTAAACACGCATGTATCAATGTTTCCGGTTAGTACAATTCTAGCATGAGAAATAAACATTTATCATAAACAAGGAATAAGATAATAACCACTTTGTTATTGCCTCTCGGGCATATTCCCTTCAACTATGTGTTTGGGTTTAGGACTAGGCTTGGAAATTGGGGGATTGTTGTCCTAACACATTAGGCTCTCCCTCCCCCCATTATGACCAAAGTAAAAAATCATTTATTTCTCTCTCTCTTCTAATGTTGAATTTTGAGCCAAAATTTTGAGAAGTGGCAATGCACCCAAGATATATCTTCGCGGTGTCATACCACAATATCTTACATGGTGGCTTAGGTGACCAACCTCTTCTTCGTGAAGAGTTGGTTCTTATTGTGTTCTTTAGTTGGTTTTCATCACCTATTTCTTTGTGTCGTGGTTGTATGGAAAACACACTCCCTCTTGGCTTTTATTTGATTGCATATTGCAAGTTGGGTGTGAAGTACCATCTTAGTTTGTGCTCTTAATCCCAGGCCCAAGTTTTTCCCATCCTCAAAACCTAGCTCTTTCTCGAAATATATCTATTTAGACTCCTTGCCAGAGATAAGAATCCTGGATAGCGGTACTACCGCCAGCTGTAGTGGTACTACCACTGCAGCTGATAGTAGTACCCGAGACGTCCATTTTGCATCACTATTTTATATCGTTGTTATCTGTTATTCATCGATATATTTCATGTTATGATGCATTACATATGTTATTTCATATTATTTTGCATGTTTCATATTTTTGGAGGATAAACACCGGGACCAGAAATCTGATGGAAAAAGCACCGTCGAGATACCCTATTTCAGAAGATCAGAAGAAGAGGGGGATACCGGAGAAGTCTTAGAAATCCCGAGGAGGAAGCCAGCCAGAAGGGCAGCCAGAGGGGGCCCACACCATGGGGAGGCGCCCCTGGCCGCGCCGCCGGGTGGTGTGGACACCCTGACCCACCTCTAGTCACCCCCAGGAAACCCTAAGCCCTAGAACATCATCGAAAAAATTTCTCGCAACCGCCTCAGGGCGGAAAACAACACAGAGAGAAAAGCTCTCCAGCATGGAGAAATCTGCCGGGGAAATTTCTCCCCAGAGAGGGGGAATCATCGCCATCGTCACCGTCATCGCTCCGGACATCATCAAGGTCGTAATCATCATCATCATCACCACCAGCACCATCACCCTCATCATCCACCTTCATCCAGCTGCAAAAATTAGGGGTTTTTACCGTTGTTCTTCACTAGATCTCTCTCCTAGTGTGGATTACTTATTAGTACTTGATGCTTGTGAGATTTATCGGTGTTTACACTTTATGACCAGATTGTTATATTCCAATATATCACATCTGATTATGATCCATATGATGCCTTGTGATTATTTCATATATTCTTGAGGACATGGGAGAAGTCATGATGTTAGTCGTGGAATTAATTAAGTTGAAGTAATATCTAGTGGTTTGGTATTTAAGTTGTGGTGCTATTCTTTTAGTGGTGTCATGTGAACGTCGACTACATGATACTTCACCTTGAAGGGCCTAGGAGGATGCATTGTGTATTTTGCAACTAATTGTGGGGTTGTCGGAGTGACAGAAACATAAATCCCCGTTGGGAAATCAATGCATGAGGGAGTGTAGGATTCCAGAGTTTTAAAGTTGTGGTTAGATTTATCTTAATTACTTTCTTGTATTTGCGGATGCTTACGAGGGGTATAATCACAAGTATGTATTAGTCCTAGTTGGGCGGTGCATTAGCATAGGTTCACCCACACAACACTTATCGAACCAATAAATATTAATCAACCGTATGAAGCGAAAGCACTTGACGAAATTCTCATGTGTCCTCGAGAACGTTTGGTAATCATAAGTAGAACAACCGGCTTTTCCTTTGCTCTCAAAAGGATTGGGCACTCGCTGCAATAATATTTATTGTCTTTTATTTACTCGCACTTTATTTATCTGCTATATCAAAAACCACCAAAAACCTGTTTGCTAGTGTTAAAGTGAATTCTCTATTCAACCTGCTTGTCAACACTTTCTGCTCCTCGTTGGGTTTGACACTCTTATTCATCAAAAGTACTATGATACACCTCATATACTTGTGGGTCATCAAGACAATTTTCTGGCGCCGTTGCCGGGGAGTGAAGCGATATTGGTAAGTGGAATTAGTAAGAGAAACTTTTACTGTGAGTGTTATTTTTATTTCTATCTGCTACTTTATTTCATTATGGAGAATTATTTTGGTTCTCTGTTTAGGGGTACAACTACTATTACTGCTAGGGTAGTAGGTGACCCGTTATCTACTGAATTAGATCCTTATAAATTACCTGTGAAAATTGTTGGACGTGTTATGGATAACTGCTATTATGGAGATGGAACTGTCCATCCCGGTGATCATTTGCTCTTTATACATGAATTATGTGAGTTATTCAGGTGTGCAGGTATTACAATGGATCAAGTTAAAAGGAAATTATTCTCTTTATCGCTGAAAGGTAGAGCAGTTGAATGGTTTAAATTACTAAAGAATGGTGAATCTATTGGATGGGAGGAAATTGTACCTCTCTTTTATTCTAAATTATTTCCCCCAGTGAGATTCATAAAGACCGGAATAAAATATATAATTTCTGGCCTCATGATGGAGAGAGTATTGCCCAAGCGTGGGGGAGAATGAAGTTATTAATGCTCAAATGTCCCGTTCACGAGTTCCCGAGTAATATTGTTATCAATAAATTTTATACAAGGCTTTCTCTTCATGATAAGTATTTATTGGATGCTTCTTGTTCTAGATCATCCACATGTATGAAGGAAGAAGCTAAATGGGATTTTCTTGACCGCATTCAAGAAAACACTGAAGGATGGGAGAATGACAAAGGTAGAAAGTCAGGTATAAATTATGATTATGAATGCATTAAAGCTTTTATGGGAACTGATGGTTTCTATAATGCTAGTGTTGTTTATGGTCTTGATTCTCAAATATTTGCAAATTGTCTTAAATCATTTGCCTCCTATCTTGATCTTCCTAAAATGGAATTGAGCAAGTACCATGCACCTTATAAAGATAGTGTTCCTTCTAGAAATATAGAAGTGCATGTTGTTAATCCTGTTATGCCTGAGCCTTATATTGGGAAAATGCTTTTCCCTGGTAAGGTAAAGAAACACTCTATTGTAGCTAGTGTGGTTAACAAGAGCATAAAGAAATCTATTGAACCTGTTGAACAAATAACTAGTGAACTTGTAGTAGCAATAGTGAAAGACCTTGTTTTTGGAAACATAGTGGATGAACATATTATGTTTTTGTGAGGATGCTTCTAATATAGTCTCACATCCAAATAGACCTAAGAAAACTAGTGTTCCTGTGTTTTCTGTAAAGATTGGTGATCATTTCTATTATGGTTTGTGTGACATTGGTGCAAGTTCTAGTGCTATTTCTTATGATCTTTATAAAGAAATTATGCATGAAATTGGTTCTTGTGAGCTTGAAGATATTGATGTGGTTATTCAGCTTGCTGATAGGGAAACTGTCTTTTCGATTGGTATTGTTAGAAATGTGGAAGTTTTATGTGGTAAAACTAAATATCCTACTGATTTTCTAGTGCTGGGTAAGGCTGCTAGTAAAACTTGTCCTATTATTTTTGGTAGACCTTTCTTGAACACTTGTGGTGCTATTATAGATTGTAAGAGGGAGAAGATATTGACGAAATTTGATGGAAAATTTTATGAGTTTAATTTCTCCAAATTTGCGAGAGCACCTTATGAATCTGAATTGCCTAATGAAAAATTTAGAGTTGAACAACTTCCCTCTATTTCTCTTGCTCCTAAAAATGCTTTGTAGCAATATATGGAGGACCATGAAAGTGAGGTCTTTATGGAAGAGAGAAATGATATTGACGATATTCTTCTTCGTCAACCGGTGATATTGAAACATAACTTACTTGTGGAAGACTTGGGTACCACATTACCACCCAAGGAGGATCCTGTCTTTGAATTAAAACCTTTGCCGGATGATCTTAAATATGCTTATATTGATGATAAGGAAATATATCCTGTTATTATTAGTGCTAAACTTCCAGGTGAAGAAGAGCAAAGATTATGGGGAATATTGAAGAAACACCGTGGAGCTATTGGATATACTCTTGATGATTTGAAAGGGGTTTCTCCCTCTATATGTCAGTAAGTTATTAATATTGAACCTGATGCAAAGCCAGTAGTTGAACATCAACGTCGTTTAATTCCTAAGATAAAGGAAGTGGTAAGAAATGAGGTATTAAAACTCCTTGATGCTGGTATTATTTTTTCTATTGCTGATAGTAGATGGGTGAGCTATGTGCATTGTGTCCCTAAGAAGGGAGGAATGGCTGTTGTGCCTAATGAAAATAATGAGCTTATTCCTCAAAGAGTAGTAGTTGGTTATAAAATGTGCGTTGATTTTAGGAAAGTTAACAAGGTTACTAAGAAAGATCATTATCCTTTGCCTTTTATTGATCAAATGCTAGAGAGGTTGGCGAAGAAAACTCATTTTTGCTTTCTTGATGGTTAT
The DNA here is from genome assembly GCA_028641055.1 of Alopecurus myosuroides. Taxonomy (NCBI): domain Eukaryota; kingdom Viridiplantae; phylum Streptophyta; class Magnoliopsida; order Poales; family Poaceae; genus Alopecurus; species Alopecurus myosuroides. The sequence continues at coordinate 121,175,759 of CM054061.1, read as the reverse complement.
TCTGGGTTTTCTCAAATTGCTGTTAGGAAGCGACATCAAGAGAAAACAAGCTTTACTTGTCCTTATGGTACTTATGCTTATAGACGTATGCCTTTTGGTTTGTGTAATGCTCCCGCTACGTTTCAAAGATGCATGTCTGCTATTTTTCATGGTTTTTGTGAAGAAATTGCGGACGTATTCATGAACGATTTCTCCGTCTATGGAACTTCTTTTGATAATTTCTTGCACAACCTTGATAAAGTTTTGAAGACATGTGAGGAAAATAATCTTGTTCTTAATTGGCAGAAATGCCACTTTATGGTGAATGAAGGAATTGTTCTTGGACATAAAATTTCTGAAAGAGGTATTGAAGTTGACAGAGCTAAAGTGGAAGAAATAGAGAAAATGCCCTGTCCGAGGGATGTTAAAGGTATTCGTAGTGTTCTTGGTCATGCTGATTTTCATAGGAGGTTTATTAAAGATTTATCTAAAATATTAAAGCCTCTTACTAATGTTCTTCAAAAAGACGTACCTTTTATTTTTTAGGATGATTGTAAGAAAGCTTTTGAAACTTTAAAGAAGGCTTTAACTACTGCTCCTATTGTTCAACCACCTGATTGGAATTCACCTTTTGAAATTATGTGTGATGCTAGTGATTTTGTTGTAGGTGCTGTTCTTGGACAACGAGTAGATAAGAAATTGAATGTTATTCATTATGCTATTAAGACTCTTGATGTTGCTCAAAAGAATTATGCTACTACTGAAAAATAGTTCTTAGCTGTAGTTTTTGCTTTTGATAAGTTTAGACCTTATATTGTTGATTCAAAAGTTATTATTCATACCGATCATGCTGCTAAGCCTAGGCTTATTAGATGGGTGTTGCTTTTACAAGAGTTTGATTTGCATATTGTGGATAAGAAGGGTGCTGAAAATCCTGTTGCTGATTACTTGTCTAGATTGGAAAACATTGCTTATGACCCTATTCATGTTAATGATAGTTTTCCAAATGAATAATTGGCTGCAATAAAGGTAAACTCCCAAGATAGTCCATGGTATGTTGATTATGTTGTATTTATTGTTTCCAAGTATTTGCCTCCAACATTTACAGCTCAACAAAGAAGAAAATTCTTCTATGGTTTGAGGCATTATTTTTGGGATGAACCACAATTATATAAAGAAGGATTAGATGGTATTATGAGAAGATGTGTTCCAGATCATGAACAACGTGAAATATTGAAAAAGTGCCATGGTAGTGCTTATGGAGGACATCACGCTGGAGATAGAACCAAACAGAAGGTTCTACAATCAGGTTTCTATTGGCCTACTCTCTTTAAAGATGCACGTAAATTTGGTTTATCTTGTGATGAATGACAAAGAGTTGGTAATATTTCTAGACGTAATGAAATGCGTATGAGTTATTCAGTTGTTATTGAACCTTTTGATTGTTGGGGATTTGACTTTATGGGTCCTTTTCCTCCTTCGAATGGTTACACTCGTATTCTTGTTGTTGTTGATTATGTTACTAAGTGGGTAGAAGCTATACCTACAAAAAGTGATGATGGTGAGACCTCTTTAAAAATGCTTAAAGATGTTATTTTCCATAGGTTTGGTGTGCCTAGATATCTTATTACTGATGGAGGTTCTCACTTAATATATTCATGGTGGTTTTAGAAAAACCCTTGCTAAGTATGATGTTAATCACAAAATTGCCTCATCTTATCATCCTCAAACAAGTGGGCAAGTAGAATTATCAAATAGAGAAATTAAATCTATCTTGCAAAAGACTGTTAATAAATCTAGGAAAAATTGGTCTGATAAGTTGAATGATGCTTTATGGGCTTATAGAACTGCTTATAAAAATCCTATGGGTATGTCTCCCTATAAAATGGTTTAGGAAAAAACTTGTCACTTGCCTTTAGAATTAGAACACAAAGCTTATTGGGTACTGAAAGAACTTAATAAAGATTTTAAACTTGCTGGTAAGAAAAGAATTCTTGATTTGAATCATCTATATGAATGGAGATGTGAAGCTTATGAAAATGCTAGGATCTTTAAAGATAAAGTTAAACAATGGCATGATTGGGGAATTCTTAAAAGAGAGTTTCATGTTGGTGAGAAAGTTCTATTGTATAGGTCTCGTCTCAGACTTTTTGCAGGAAAATTACTCTCGAGATGGGAAGGCCTTTATGTTATTGAAGAAGTGTATCGTTCGGGTGCAATCAAAATTGCTTCCCTCAAAGATAACACTACACAACTGGTGAATGGGCAAAGACTCAAACATTATATTTCCATGGATTCTTATGATGAAGATGTTGATGTTATTCAAGTAATCACAACAGAGAAGTTCATTAGAGGGAAGATTCCAGAATCTGTAGAGTCTGTTTTAAAATAGGTAACAATTCTAGTAAGAAAAAGTTCATGGGTTACTTCCCAAGTTATAAATTATTGGTTTCTGGAAAATATGAAAAATATCGAGCCAAAGAAGGGTAGGAGATGGTTCCCGAGGGCACCACACCACCTGGGGGCATGGGCCCACCGCTGGCCATGCCACCCTATGGTGTGGCCGCCCCGGAGCCCCTCTCCGACTCGTTTTCGACTTGGATTTTCCTTTCATTATGTATGTTTCTGATATGTAACCCCCAGGACCCCCCGAGGTCCGTATATTGTTTTCTCGTCATGTTTCTATTTCGACATGTTTCTGCCAGGATCTGTTTTCAGTTTTAGAAGCACCATAGCCTCCGCCAACAACAACAAGGGGAAGGAGCCGATGGAAGATGATCTCCAAGGCCCTAAGAGCAAGATCATGGATCAGGGCATCAAGAGAGAAGCAAAGAGGACTTCATAAAGCAGCGATGGAAGTGTTTCTTCTTGTAGCATGCAGGGACCAAGACCATCAGTTCCGGGCCTCATCCCCATCCATGGAGTAGAGGAAGCTCTTCGAGTCGTAGATGAGTTCAGTGAACGATATCGCACTTTAAGGACAGAGGTAGAGATTCTTCAAGAGGAGAACGACAGATTTCGTGAGATGCTGGAGTGTTTCCATGCCTTGCTTGAGAAGAGTGCACCACCACCACCACCAAAGAATTAATTCGTCATTGGTATTGGCATCCCCTTGGCTTGTTCCAAGATTGGGCGAGTGTCGCGGTATCACACCTTTATCTTTCACTTTTTTTACCTTTTAGTAGAGCCATATCATGAGTATAGAAAATATCATATAGGATGGTTTGCAGTATGGAAGTATCACTCTTTAGTTGGTTATCGTTGTATCCCTTGGTTTGAGTTGCCGTAATAGAATATTAATGAGAATTTTCAGCATTTACTTTCTACACTTTATTTTAGGTTGCTATACTTGTTATATGGTTGATCTTGTTATTAGTATTGGTATCAATATTGGAGCATCAAGTTAATCTAGTTGGTTTTTGCAAACTTAGCATTGGTCAGTAGCAACAATACATTGAGACTTAAGTAGAAAAGATGGAGTTGCATGTAGATATATTATTCCATGATCTTTCTTTCTTGTTAGCTCATAAGCTTAGTATTCTCAAGTAAGATTGTTTGTACCTCCAAGGAATGTTGCATGATTGGTTTTATCATATGTATATTTTATTGTTTTCCCTCAACTCTTATGCTTGCTACCTAGCCTTGCTAGCCAAAAACATGTACTTAGAGGGAATGCTTCTCGTGCATCCAAACCTTGAGCCCCAAAACCTTGCCATTTGTGTCCACCATACCTACCTATATGTGGTATTTAACTGTCACTCCAAGTAAATTGCTTGTGTGCTACCTTTAAAACCTTCAAAATTACACCTATTTTGTGCCCCTGTTTTAGCTCATGAGGACGCAAATAGGGAATCTTTATCTCACTTATTGATTGGACTTTACACACCTGGACTAGTGGCTTCATCCGCTTATTCAAATGATAGAAGAGCTAGCAGCGGGGTGCCCAGCCCCAAACATAATAATACAAATTCTCTTCACTATTTTTTCCCCTGATTTATCAGTCAAAGTATAATTGTGTAAACAAAAGAGAAAGAGGGATGACCTTCTATACCAGTTGCGTCCTTCAATGGGAACCGCTCTTGTGAATTCTAGTTGGCTTGTGACGTACTGTATTTTCTGTTTGCCATTCGTTGACATAAACATACACCACTCTCAATTTTTTTTCAATAACTCTGTTTATCAAATAAAAAGCTCTAGCACATGAGTTAATCCCTGCTTCCCTCTTCGAAGGGCCTATCTTTTACCTTTATGTTGAGTCAGTTACCTACTCCTTTCTGTCTTAAGCAAGCATTTGAGTTGTTGTGATCCATCCATCTATATGTTGATTTACTCAATCATCCTTTATTTTTCCTGTTTTAGTACAATGCTTTTATCTGTTTGAATACCACTTTGAAATTTACCAATGATTGCAAAGAGACTGTTATAATTGAGCATGATAAACTCTGCAATATAAGCTCTAGTATAAAGACTCTGATCGAAAGATAAATACACTGTTAATTGTTCTCTGACCAAGAACGAAGTTTTCCTTCACCAATTATGATTTCCTTTTGCACCTATATTGTGATTTCCTCTACTTGTTTCAAGTTCAATTATATGAGAATAAGTTGCTCTCTAAAATGACTTGTGCTTTGATAGATGTGATGCTTCTTGTCCGTGTTTTATTTATCGACACCTCACTCCATAAACATGTGGCCATGTTTACTGAGTTCAGTTTCGCTTGGGGACAAGCAACGTCTAAGCTTGGGGGGAGTTCATACACGTTTATTTTGCATCACTATTTTTTATTGTTATTTTTTGTTATTCATCGATATATTTCATCTTATGATGCATTACTTATGTTATTTTATCTTATTTTGCATGTTTCATAACTTCTTGGAGAATAAACACCGGGACCAGAAATCTGATGGAAAAAGCACCGTCGGGATACCCTATTTCAGAAGATCAGAAGAAGAGGGGGGTTACCGGAGAAGTCTTAGAAGTCCCGAGGAGGAAGCCAGCCAGAAGGGCAGCCAGAGGGGGGCCACAGGGGGCCCACACCATGGGGTGGCGCGCCAGGTGTGGCCACCCTGGCCCACCTCTGGTTTTTTTTTGAAACATTGGCCCACCTTTTGTCACCCCCTTTCACATACTTGACCCCCAGGGAACCCTAAGCCCCAGAACATAATCGAAGAAATATTCCGCCGCCGCCTCGGGGCGGAAAAAACAGAGAGAGAAAAGCTCTCCGGCAGGGAGAAATCTGTCGAGGAAATTCCTCCCCGGAGAGGGGTAATCATCGCCATCGTCACCGTCATCGCTCCGGGCATCATCAATATCATCATCGTCATCGTCATCACGACCAGCACCATCACCCTCATCATCCACCTTCATCACGATGTAACAATTAGGGTTTTTTACCGTTGTTCTTTACTAGATCTCTCTCCCGGTGTGGATTACTTGTTAGTAGTTGACGCTTGTGAGATTTATCGGTGTTTACACTTTATGGCCAGATTTTTATTATCCATTATATCGCCTATGATTATGATCCATATGATGTCTTGTGAGTAGTTCGTTTAGTTCTTGAGGACATGGGAGAAGTCATGATGTTAGTAGTGGCATTAAGTTGAAGTAATATCTAGTGGTTTGGTATTTAAGTTGTGGTGCTATTCTTCTAGTGGTGTCATGTGAACGTCGACTATATAATACTTCACCTTTATGCTTACGAGGGGCATAATCACAAGTATGTATTAGTACTAGTTGGCCGGTGCATTAGCATAGGTTCACCCACACAACACTCATTGAACCAATAAATATTAATCAACCGTATGAAGCGAAAGCACTTGACGAAATTCCCATGTGTCCTCGAGAACGTTTGGTAATCATAAGTAGAACAACCGGCTTGTCCTTTGCTCTCAAAAGGATTGGGCACTCGCTGCAATTATATTTCCTGTCTTTTATTTACTCGCACTTTATTTATCTGCTATATCAAAAACCACCAAAAACCTGTTTACTAGTGTTATAGTGAATTATCTATTCAACTTGCTTGTCAACACCTTCTGCTCCTCGTTGGGTTCGACACTCTTATTTATCGAAAGTACTACGATACACCCCCTATACTTGTGGGTCATCAGTACCCAGAGCACCGGTACTACCGGTAACTGGGCATGGTAATACCGCCACTGGACGAGCACCCGACCCCCACACAGGAACCCACCACCGCTGTTTCGTCTCACCGTCGGGAAGGGCTACCTCTGGCTGTTGATTGCCCCTCTCTCGCCGGTAGGAGTTCGAGGATCGTATCCTACGTCTTCTCCATGAAGATGAGCTCCTATAACACCCCCTTCCCCAATCTCTCTCCCTTGACTTAATCTTGAGAGAATACATTGCTATGGTTTCTAGAGATCTCCTTGTGTTGAATACGTTCGACGTGATGCCTCCTTGGATAGACTCCTCTAGTATTATCTAATGCACGAACCCTCACTGTCCCGGAAATACCTTTGGGTGCCATGGCGGCTCCGCTAGCAGCGGTACTACCTCTATGGCTGGAACTGCTAGTACCAGCGGTACTACCGGGACCTAGAGTCTTTGCACTTGTGTTTTACTGTTGTGAATCTGTCCTTAACTCTATGTATTGATGTTTCATCTTATCCTCATTGCTTCCCATCCTTCCTTTCTCAGCTACAGGTAGATTTTGTGGAGGTCGCAAGCGAGCGGCTAAGAGGGCACGTAAGGGGACCCAAGAGGATGATACACCTGAAGTTATTCCTCAGGACAATATAACCCGCAGGCAGCGTTCCGTTCTGCTAAATTCTCAGGCTGCTAGGAATTAGTCTATCTCTCTTATGCTAGATGATTAGTTCAGGAAGGAGCGTAGGACCAATCCTTATGTCAAGCCCAGGGATGCTCGTGCCAATGAGTGCTTCTGGACGCCCTTCCAAGAGCGTATTTTCTATGAGGAGTATCAACTTGCCAAGAACAAAGTTGTCACTCGGTACTCCGTTAGTGTTCCCTATATGAGAGCCAACCCTGGCTACTTTGGAGAGGCTCTTGAAATATGTGAGGAGTTTGGTCTTATGGACTATATTGAGGTCAATGAAGACTATGATGAGCATCTAGTGGGCCAATTCTATGCCACTTTGTACTTCCACACAAATGATAGGAGGATTACTTGGATGACTAAGAACCAGAGGTTCACTGCTTCTTGGGTGGAGTTTGCTGCTTTGTTTGGCCATCAGGATTTTGGTGAAGTCCCTGATCATGCCTTTGCCACCACCTACTTTAGAATTCCCTACCCGTAGAAGTCTAGGCCTCCTCACGAGCTATATGATCTCTACATTCCTTGTCATGCTATGGTTGGCTTCTCCAAGAACCTGCTTCCAGTCTATGATATCCTGCATAGGATCTACCGCAACACTCTTACTCCTCGAGTTGGTAACTTCGATCAGATCCATGGCTCCCGTACTGACATATTGGTCTATACTCATAGGCGATGTGGAGATCGTTTGAATTTGGACATAATGGATGTTGTCTGGAATGAGATGTATAGTTCTCTGATGACGAGGAGAGTCCCTATGTTTTCTCTATGGTCATGCGGTTGATTGCTCACTCTTGGCGCCGTGCTCAGGACCCTTCAGCTCTCTTGGACAATGACCAAGAGTTCACTACTCACCGCGTCAAGGAACTCCGTATCAAGAAACACTTTTCTCCTATTCTCAGTGCTGATGATGATGTAGGAGACACTGATGGTACTAGTGATTCCAACTTTGAGCTTGAGGGCAACGAAAAGAAGCATGGATTTTGCAAGTGGATGTCTGAGAATCTGAAGAAGGTGTTCTATCGCAGACTAATATGGAAGATAAGGCCAATCGTGCTCATGTTCACAGCAAGAAGGAACACCAGCTGACTCGAGACCGTTTTGCACATCTGGGTGTTCCTGTGGTTGTTGGGTCTGACGATAGCATCACCAGCTCTAAGGAGTGGAAGTCCAAACATGGTGGTACCTGTGTGGATCCTGATCTTGAGGCTGATTCCACCACACCTCATGAGCCATGGACTCGTGGTGATACTGATGATGAGGTTGAAGACGTCAACACTGATGAGCCATGCACGTGCCTCTATCCCAAGAGAGTGATCTCCTGAGGTCGTTAGCATCATCTCTCACTTTTTGGTGTCTTGATGACAAAGGGGGAGAGAGTTCTATTAGGCTACGCATGATGGTTATTTGCATGGGTGGTGTGTGTTAAACTTGGTGTTTCGTTTGGTTGTTTTAAGTTGAACCTTTGAATCTTTGTTTTTGTTATGTGGTTTGAATCTTTATGTCTTATCTATTATGTTGTGACAAGCTATTATTCTCTTTATATCATTACCTTGCTAGGATTCTAAAAGATAGGGGGAGCTTCATCTTAAAAGGAACGAAATTTTTCCTCAAAAATCAAATCCATGAAATAACATCTTCCCAAAAGAAATGCTCCGCCTATATTTTAGTAGCTCTCTTAGTTGTGTTGTCATCAATCTCCAAAAATGGGGAGATTGAAAGTGCATCGATCTCTCTAATTATTTTGGAGTTGATTACAACACAATTAAGGTACTAACATCGCGTCTAAGTGCTTTCACAAAATATCAAAGTGACGCAAAAAGTAAGAGATTTGAAAGCTAAAGCCAACGAGTTAAAACTTACTACAGCGGTAGTACCATCCATCTCAGTGGTAGTACCAACAGAAGTACCGCCAACTAGAAATTGCTCTCTGTTTATAGCGGTACTTCAGCGTTACTGGCCTAGTAGTACCGCTGATAAGTCGTTTTAATTTGGAGTAAAGTTTCCACGGGGGTAGTACCGCTACCCTCAGCGATAGTACCGCTTCGACTAGGAATGGTGTAGTACCGCTGGACGTACCGGGCAAAGTACCGCCAGGTAACTTTTGCCCAAAGTATCCCCCCGGTACTAGGGCGGTAGTGACCTAGTGCTACCGCCAGCCACTTCGATATAAAATCAAGTGGGTGGCCAGCGGTAGTATCGTGGACGCTATCGGTAGTACCGCTGCTAGAACATAGCGGTACTTCTCTGGTTGAACCGCCAGACACCAGTAAGCAGCACACCTTGGTACCGCGGGGGATAGCAGGTAGCGGTAGTACGGCTATCACCAGCGGTAGTACCGCCAGGCTAAAAATGGGTCAAACGGTCAGATTTGGGGAGGGGGTATAAATACTCCATCCCTTCTTCCCCAAGAGGCAACCCGTCCAGCATTCAAGTCACCATTAATAGATCTCACCAAAAGTTAGATTTCTCCCAACTTCTCACACCAAACTCATTGATTCTTGGTGGAGTGAAGGAGAAGACCCCGATCTACCTCTTCACAAAGGCATTCTTCATTTTCCCCTCATTCACTTGAGCGATTCAAGTCTAGGTTTTCCTCCATTTTCGCTCACTTGTTGATTGTAGCAAGATTGTTGGTGTTCTTGGGAGCTCTCCCAATTCGGTTGTGGGTGTGTGTTTCAAACTCATTGTAAAGGCACCGATTTCTGTCTCTAAAGGAATCAATAGTGGAAGGTGAACTAGACCTTTGTGGTGAAGTTCATCAAAGAATAGCTGAGACCTTTATGGCGTTGAGTAGGCCTTCGTGGCGAAACTCACACTCCTCCAACGAGACTTACTCCCCTCAAAAGGAGAAACTCGGGAATACATCCTTCTCTCTGCGTGCTTCGGTTCCTTCTATCATTTACCTTTACTTTGTGCTTGTATATTGCTTAATGTTCTCTTGTCGTATAGGTAATTTCACTGTAGTTGCATATCTAGAGAATTTATCTTTGTGTCGAGGCTTAATCGAAAAGTTCTAAAATTTGGAATAGGCAGCTATTCACTCCCCCTCTCTAGGTGTCCATACTATCCATTCACACTGCGGGTTGATCTCAAAAGGTGGTGTTCTTTTGCGCTTGCAGCAACCATGTTTGTACCTTGTCATGCACCATGGTGTTTCTTGCTAGGGGCCTTGTTGTCGGTGATGATCCTGCTGGTGGTGCTACTTTGGATGGTGTCAGGACTGGATGGTGTAGTTGGTCTCGGCGGTGTGCCGTGTCCCGTGTGTGCTGGTGTGGCCGTGTTCTCAGTGAACTCCGGCCCAACACCCCCTTTTTTTTTTGAAAAGGGAGCACCCAGCCTCTGCATCGGTGTGATGCATACGGCTTTTATTAAACAGAGATCATCATGTTCAGTTTTACATAGCCAAGAAATATGATAAAAAGCAAATAGGCACGAAGGCCATATCCATCAAGTTTAGGAGAAGTAAAAACAAGATAATGCTAGACGTATCCAATGCGCCTAGTGAGCAACCAGCCACCCGTGCTGAAGATAGCCCGAACGACCGCCATCAAACGAGTGCATCCGGAATCCAAAAGTCCGCGTTGATCCTCTGGTAAGAGCCAAGCCCAAGTCTGAATCCAATGCATAGCCCGATGAACAACCTGCAAAAAATTCCCAGTTTTCTCATTGTTAAAAATTATTCCATTGCGACAATTCCAAATTGCCCATAACAAAGCACATACACCTATGCGTATGAACGCTTTAGTTCTCTTATCAACCCCACAAAGCCAATTACCAAACATCTATACTTCTTATAAAGCAAAACCCCACTAACATGCATTAATTATTTTTCTATCTCAACATGCAAGCTATCCACATCATCCATCCCATTAGCCAATCAATAGTCCACGTCATCTCCACAATATTTATTAATCATTACATGCAAGATACACATCATCCATTTATTAAAACATCCAATTGTTTAAATTAACCATTTATAATACATATTCATCACATGTCTATTAAAATTTACTATCTCGAGGTCAACTTATTTTTACATGTTTCTTTAGACAACATAATATGCCATACATGTGTTTTTAGAAAAGTATGTTGTGGCCCCCGCCCTCTACATTGAATTGATGCATATAAAAATTATTATAGTTCCTAAATGTATCCCGCTGCAACGCGCGGGGTATCTTCTAGTATTAGTAATGTCTAAAGGAGGTGATATGCTAAAAGTGAAATGAACCAGACGCCAAATTTTCTTAGCAAAATCACAAGAAATGAATAAATGTTCTACGGACTCTTCTGCACCACAGAAGACACACTTCGTACACCCAACCCATTTCCTTTTGGCTAAGTTGTCTTTAGTCAACAATTCCTTCCTAGATAAGAACCACATAAAAATCTTGATCTTAAGAGGCACTTTTAACCTCCACAAATAATTACGAAGAAACCTAACATTCCCATGCATCAGCTCCACATATAAAGATTTAACGGTAAACGAACCAGAAGCATTTAAACTCCAAATCACCTTATCCTGCTCATCCGAAAGAGAAATCCCTACTAGTTTCTGAATTAAAACAAGCCAATCTTCCCATTTATCTCCCACTATAGACCTTCGGAACTGAATATTCAAAGGACCATGTCCTAACACCTGGGACACTAAAACATTCTTATGACGCACAATTGCAAATAGGGAAGGAAACTGATCAGCCAACGGTGTGTTTCCCAACCACTTATCTTCCCAGAACCTAATACCCTCCCCATTTCCTATTTTAAAACCCACATAATTGAAAAAATCTTTTTTAACCCCCATAATCCCTTTCCAAAAAGGAGAATCAGTAGGTTTGGCCTCAACCTGAGCCAGAGTTTTGCCACTTAAGTATTTGTTTGAGAGTAACTCATGCCACACTCCATCTTCAGATAGTATTTTAAACAACCATTTGCTTAAAAGACATCTGTTTTTGATCTCCAAAACCTCTATCCCAAGTCCACCTTGGTCTTTAGGTCTACATACAATGTTCCACTTAGTGAGCCTATATTTCTTTTTGACAGAATCACTCTGCCAGAAAAATCTAGACCGAAAGAAATCTAATCTCTTACGCACCCCTATGGGAATTTCAAAGAATGATAATAGGAACATTGGGAGGCTAGTGAGCACCGAATTGATCAGAACCAACCTATCACCATAGGATAATAGCTTGCCAATCCAAGAACTCAACTTATTCTCAAAGCGATCTTCGAGAACCTTCCACTCCTTATTAAGCAATTTCCGATAATGAATGGGAATACCAAGATACATAAATGGAAGATTTCCCACCTCACATCCAAAAATGTGTCTATACTCATTCACCTTTTCGGATGCTCTGCCAAAGCAGAAGATCTCGCTCTTATGAAAATTGATTTTCAAACCAGAGAGCTGTTCAAACATGGAAAGAATCAATTTCATGTTAACAGCTTTTTCAAGATCATCCTCCAAAAATAGAATAGTATCATCGGCGTATTGCAAGATTGAAATGCCACCATCCACAAGATGGTTCATAAGGCCTCCAACCTGGTTATCTTCCTTTGCTCTCTCAATAATAATAGCTAGCATATCTGCAACCAGATTAAAATCGGCGAGAGAGGATCTCCCTGCCTCAACCCCTTGAAAGTCTGGAAATAATGACCAATGTCATCATTCACTCGTACTCCTACACTCCCTCTTTGTACAAACCGAGCTACCCAATCACACCACCGTCCGCGCTTCTTGTGTTCTGCCTCTTCCGTGTTGCTCGCCGTTGGTGTTTACTTGTAATTTCGTCCGTAGCTCTGTGTTTCCTTTGGGTCCGTGCAGTGGTTTATTGTAAGTTGGGTTCATCATTGTTCTCTTTTGCCCTTCGGGGCTTAACGCTTTGCAAACAAAGCCCAAAGTTTCTACTGGAAGCCACGACACCCTCCCCTTTCGGGAATCTCAAACGAGGCATGTAAACAGCAACAACGTCACAAGAAATACGAATGTGTGTATGGATTCGATGTAGGCTATTTCGAAAAGAAAAAATATCACGAAGAAGCAGCGACAGAGCTCCCCAAGCGCCGGCCGAACCAATGCCAGCTCAACCACTAGCGTCGCGTCGCGTCGCCTTTGCCTTGTGATACATCGCGCCAATGCACGCTGCAACCACTGTTGCATGCACAACAGCGCCAACGCGCCGCGGTAGTAGCAGCGGTGGTTGACTAGCTGTCTAGCGGACTGCGACCACGCAAGGTCATCTCGCTCGCCGGCATGGAGATCGTCACGTCCAGGAGTACCAGGGGGCAGAGGCGGCGCAGGGCGAGCCACAGGCACGTCGTTGCGCAGCTGCTCTACTCGCGGCGCCCCACGCCACGCCGCTCGTGCTGCGGGTCGGCCGCGGGCACGCCACGCAGCGCGCGCGCGGCATCGCTGTAGCGCACGCACATGCCCTTATCCTAGGAGAGCTCCCCGGGTGTGCCCAAGGCCGGCAGCTCCAGCGCGTTCGGCGGTAAGTTCGAGGGAGAGGTGCTGGCGCCGCGGCGGCATTGGCATGATCACGCCGTGCGACGACCGAGCGTACTACGGCAACGTCTCGACCGACGTGACGAGCAGCTACGACGGCGGCGGCAGCGAGGAAGACCTTCTCCGACGCGCTAGACAGGTTCTCGCCGTCCGACCGGCTCGCCGCGCTCTCCGCCCGCCTGAGCTCCGGCGACGGCAGTGCCGCTTAGGGCCGCCTGTCCAGCTTCATCATGGAACGGTTCCTCCCTGCCGCCACCACGTCCACGAAGGAGAAGATCAGCAGCGGTGGCCGCAGGGAGTGGTCGAGTCCCTGTGGTCTCGGGCTGGGCATGTCGATCCTTGGCACGAGCAGGAGGTACTGCGCCAACGGCCCTCGGAAGGCCCTGAGCCCGAGGATGATGAGCAGGGAGAAAAGGAGCGGCAAGGCGGTACCCTAGCCGCTACACTCGACGTCCGGGAGGATGCCGTAGCTGACGCCGCCGTCCGAGTCGAGGCTCCGTCCAGCCTCTACGAGTTCAAGGTTTAAAGTGGACTTCTCCCCCAATAGATTATCAGGTTTTATGTTGAGAACGAGAGCCAAAAACTGCACATATATAGTACTGCACAAAAGATTATCAGGGAGTAGTATATTCGTTCAACTTTCTTCAAGCCTTCTATAGATCTTCAATAAACGGAAAGTCACTAACTCATTGTCGAGGTATCACTGTTGAAACCATTCATTTAAAAGTAGAACTCTGCAAACATATATTTTGTTCACTTCATTTACACTTGTTTGGCAATTGGCATATCCTTCTACTGTACAAACTCCAAAGGATTTCCTAACGAAATTTCATTTCGAAACAAGAAAAAGATCATGAATAGTCAGTGCAGTGCAGGCATATCTGTACAATTGTATGCCCAGCCTGAAGAATGAAACAGCACCAAACTGTACAATTTTCTATCTTCATTCCATCAAATGGAGAGTATTACTGCAGAATTGTTGCAAGACAATTCCACAAAGACTATATTATACTCTATGACGTGAGCACACCACAATGCGCTGTTCCTCGGGATCGAATGTTGAAAAAACCCAGTGATCTCCTGCATCCTTCTGGTTACCTCTGCCACTGTCGGTCTCAGTCAGGGGTTATCATTTATGCACAATTTTACCAGCTCTGTGAGTGCTCTGACCTGCTCCTCGGGGACTGATTTCAGTGTTGGGTCGACCATACCCGTCAAGGGATTTTCACCCGTGAGGTACCGGTGTGCCCACAGAATCAGGAGTCCGTTGTCATTTGGAAACGGACGCCTTCCAGAGATTGTCTCAAGCAGAAGCAAGGCAAACTTATACACTATGGCACACTCGCCAGGCTCATCGAATTCATCTTCGCTGTCTTTCTTGTCAAACTCAAAATGCATGAGGCGTTTAGATTTCTTAGGATCATATTCATAGGAGGAATTTACTGGTACAACTCGTTCAGACAGTAAATGACTCCCATCGCTATCTGTCCGCGTGCCTGCCAATCCAGCTGCTCTGCCTTGTTAACTGCAACAGAAATGTTTCGATTTTATTGATAATGACAGGAGCATAATAACTGCTTGTAGCATGGGTCATATTGGCAAGAAGAACAGAAAAATGAACTTGGGAATTCTTAGCATGGAAGTGCTCAAATACTGATCCTTGAAACATATTCAAACACCATCATTCGGGTGAATGGTTCTTCGTGTTCACAGTAACCCACAAACTTTGCTAAATTCGTATGGTTCACTTGCGACAAGATTTCAACCTAGAATGCCAAATCATATCTATGTTAGATACTCTCATCTTACAGCATGAAAAAAACAATTAAACAGAAAAAAAAACACTTACATACCTTATTCTTGAATTGTGCTTCGGCTACAGGAGACAACCCATAGGCATATTTATCAATGTAGACAGAACAGCTATTTACGATTCATACAATGTACATCCAGATACTGTACCAATGGACTACGTTGCTGAAATCTTCACATGCTGTTTCGAGGTCTGACCGTACGAACAAAGTTATGCCTGCAAACAGAAGTAGAATCCAACTATAAATTTTCGTTGCACATGGGTTAAAAGAAACACACACTATTGCAAAATATGGAAAATCATAGAAATGCAGTTTACTATGAAATATTAATTAAAAATTAAACCAAGAAAAAGAAAATGCGCCAGCATACTAACCTCCCAGTCCCAGGATAGTGGTGTCGGTCTGCAATTGCCTACTTCAAGATAAGGACACAACAATGCTAGTCTTCCTGCGGAGGTAACAAAGAAACATTGCACCTGACAAGGATACAACAGAACAAATTGCTGCTCCTATTAGTGCATACTCAAATGAAGAACTGCCCTTGCTCTCTTGGCTTGCAGCTTGGTCTTTGTTGGGAGATACAGGAGGGGCAACTGAAGGGACAAATTCAGAAGGGGTGGTGGTGCCAGGGGAGGACTTAGTCCAGCTGGGTCATGTTTGGGGGGCAAAAGTGGTGGTGTTGGATTTTTGCGGAGATCTTCGATTAAGAAAAAAGGGCTGACATGACGGTTGTAATACAGATTTTTCAGAACCAAACATCTTATTCTTTGGATAATGTGTTTGTTTGCGTGCTAGAAGTCTTCTGATTGCAGTATTCACCTTACTCGCATAAATGAGAGAATGTTAGGGTGAAACAAATGATTGAGTTTGCAGTAAACATATCAACAAAGAAGCAGCAAAATTTCGCGTTGTCCTTCGTAGATAATCCTGACCGGAGTTTCATCAATCAAGAACCCTTTATACACCAAAACAAGTTTACAGCCGGAGTAAACAAGTAATGGACTAAACTACTGAACTCCAGCAATGCGTTATATAAATAGTCCTCACAACAAAATATTTGCACCGGTCTTCATAATTATTGCCTAACTGGTGTGTTCAAGTAAAAGGGGCATTCAGCAGCCATACATCCATTTCTCGCGTTGAGGTTCAAGTAAAAGATTGCCACAAAAGACTGGAATGCAGTTTACCAATTTTGCAGAGTGGCAGTTTCTAAAAGAAGTTTAGCTTTCTCTGATGTCTCAAAGTTCAACTTCTTAAAGGAAGTTGTGCAAACCATGTGCCCCAAGAACCAAGGTGGCATTGCGAGCCCAACTGAAACAATCAAGTGGACCGGTGAAAAACAACGGATTTGGTTGCAGGGTGACCTTCACAACATCAGGGTATTGCTTGTTTTTGTTTGAGCTTGTTCCATGAATTTTTCACAGAGTTTCTCCAAGCTGGAATCAGCGTTCTTATCACCCATGGCTATCAGAATCAACATACACAACAGAACAGGCTAGATAACACCGGACTAACTGAACTTCTCTTTACCAAGCCTTCTCAACCAAGTCGACTGATCAAACAACAAGAACAAGCCACTTAATTTCCACTTATTTTTTGTCTATGGACAAACAACACGCTCTGAAACAAACGTTTCAGGCTCGACATCATGTCGATGTAGCTAATAGATGGTATTTCATTTCTTTACAATCTCCAGCTCCAGGAGACAGAGAGTGAGAACATCTAAGAAAACCGCTCGAAATGATAGGAATCAACACTGCAGTTTATCTTACAGGAGAGGGTTCAGAGTACCTAGCTAGTGAGAACTAGTCTCAAACTCTTCTTCTTCCATCAAGACTTCCTCCTAAGTTTTACATCCTCTGATTCTTAGCACTCCAAGTTGGCAAACCTAATCAGCGCTAATGGAGATTCACTGCGACGTGTGCAGGAAGTGACAACTGTTGTCGTCACGGTAAGGGCAATGAGGATCGTACTGGCAGGGCCAGTTCTTGTACTTGAGCGGCTTAGGGCCGTGCGCGAAGCGACACCAGCTACCCCGAATGCATCTGCCCCTCAACCAGTAACGGCACATATCCGGCTTCAGCTCTCCCGACTTGGATGCGTACGGCTGCAGATGGAGGCCGGGAGGAGCAGACTGCTGGGCGTAGAGGTGGTGGTGGGCGGGGTAGGCTCCGGCTGGTGCGGGCGGCTGGGCAACAGGAGGCGCGGGCAACATCATGGCCCGGTAGTACGGGCCGACGTTGGTGTTGAGGACGGGCCGATGGCGCCAGGGGCCGAAGTCCGTCGACGGGATGGCGCGAGCGCGCGCCGGGTGGATGTACGGGGCACCGTCGCTGTTGGGCCCGAAGACGGTGGAGCGCGGCGCGAGGGCACGAGGGTTCGGCACGGAGTGGACGTTGTACCAGTTGATCTCATTGCCGGTGCGCCCGCCCCAGTTGTCGTTGGAGGCGTCCCACGTGTTGAGGGCGGCCGTGAAGCCGGGGCGCGCGAGGGCGCCAGGGCGAGGCGCGGAGAAGAGCGGCGACGAGTAGAAGTACGGGGCCTGGATGGAGTGGAGGACGCGAGGGCGCAGGTTGGTGTGGTAGAACGGAGCGGGAGCGGAGCCGGTGTGGGGGATACCGCGAGGGGGCGCCGAGGAGTGCGCTGTCTGGATGGAGTCGAGGTCGAGCACGGGGCGAGGGAGCGGCATGGTGCGGTCGGACGGAGCGGAGCCGGAGCCGGTGTGGATGATACCGCGAGGGAGCGCCGAGGACTGCGATGTCTGGATGGAGTCGAGGTTGAGCACGGGGCGAGGGAGCGGCATGGTGCGGTCGGACGGAGCGGAGCCGGTGTTGAGGATCGCGCGATGGCGCGGCTCGGAGAACCCGGACGGAGACCGGGGGCGCGTAACTGGTGTCGAGCTCGAGGACGGCGGGAGTCGCGCGGAGATGAGAGCGTCGAAGTATTCCGGGTCCTTGGACCCCCAGTCGATCCGGGGGGCGCCTGGGAGGCGGAGGCGGCTGGCGTCGTCGGGGGTGAAGTTCAAGGAGTAGTAGGCTTCCCGCGTGCTGACGGCGGAGGAGGAGGAGGCGGAGGCGGAGGCGGAGGCGCCTCCTGCGACGAGGGCGGCGTCGTCGGAGCTGTTTTCGCCAGCGGGTACGAGCTTCGAAGGGGTATCCATTGTTGGAGACGAAGGGGGGATGGGGAATGGGGATTGGACGGAGACATTTTATACTGAGTCGGATGAACAGCCAAGCGTGGATTATGAGCGGCGAAGTTGTTTCGGTGGGAGAACATTCTGGAGGATTGCGGCGCTTGTTTGCTCTCGCGGCACGGAGAAAGGGATTCGCGGCGCTGCGGGGGGAGGCGGGAGGGGCGGCCGGCCCGGGCCCCCGAATTCAAGGCCTAGGCACAGCGGGCGGAGAACCGTGGCTGCCCCATTAGAACATGAAGGAAAGCTTTTCAGAACGATTTGGGGGACGGGAGAGGAGGAGGACGGGCAGAGATCCGGTGCCTCGCTTCAGGCAAGGCGCTGCGCCTTGAGGCCCCAAATCCACCCTCCATCTCCATCCAACGGACGGAAGTGGTCAACACGAAATAGACCTGGTGGTCCACTCGCCCCCTAGAGCAACTCCAACGTGCCGACCCATTTGGCCCGTTCGTGTTCGCGTCCGATTTCATCCATGCGGGGCAAAACTACGGCCCAAAGCGCAGAACTCATTTCTAGATTTCGGACAGACACCCGGTTTTCTGTCTGTTTTGACCTATTCCCGGCCCAAATATGGGACGGAAATGCGTCGGCACGGACGCGTTCGGAGCGCTCCCTTTGTACACGCATGGCATGCACATAAGGGATACAAATCGCCTCCTCTCTATTGCCCTAGCCATACCCGCCACCCCTCCCGACCGCCGCCTCCGTCGTCTTCTCCGCCACCCCTCGCGCCCGCTCCCCGTCCAGCTGCCCCATCCCAAGTTCGGCGTCCTCGCTTAATACACCGTCGCCGGTCTATCTCTTGCGTTGGGGCCTTGTCGACAAGCACCGACCAGCGCGCCCACGATCTGCTCGTCAGATTGCCCGAATAGCTCACATGAGTACTACTTCGGTAGCCTGCAATACTCATCCTCGTCCTCGGAATCATCGGGCGATGAGTGCGAGCTTTTGGTTGCTACGCTCCTCGTCAATCAGCACATTTCGAGGCTGCAACCGATGTACAGAGGCTCAGTTCCTGGCCGTTCCCCAGCGTTGGACCGTGACAGAGAAGGCGGCCATGCCCAGCTCTACAAAGATTACTTCCGCCACACGAAGCCTATATACCCAACTCATCAGTTCCGACGGCGGTTCCGGATGGCGAGGCATGTTTCCACCCGCATTCGGCTGGGCGTGATGGCACATGATGATTTCGTTTGCAAGCCCGATGCCCTTGTAAGCTTGGCTTCACCTCGTACCAAAAGTGCACGGCAGTCATTCGAATGCTTGCATATGGGGTTTGCTGGAGATGTTGTTAACGAGCACATGTGCATGAGAGAGTCCAGGTGCCTCGCCTCAATGTACAAATTATGTAGGGTTGTCATTGTGGTGTTTGGGAATGGGTACTTGAGGGAGCCAACTGTTGAAGACACACCTCGGCTCTTGCCCATTAATGAGCAATGAGGATTCCCTGGCATGCCTGGGAGCATAGATTGCATGCATTGGGAGTATAAGAATTGCCCATTTTCTTGGCAGACCAATATAAGGGTCATTTGGGGGGCGCGCTTGGTTGTGCTCGAAACGGTAGCATCACAAGACATATGGATTTGACACTCGTTCTTCGACATGGCTGGCACGCACAATTACATCAACGTGCTTCAGTGATCATCGGTCTTTGGTAGGCTCTCCGAAGACGATGCACCGGAGGTGAGCTTTGAGATCAATGGCCACTAGTACACCAATGGCTACTACCTCGCTGATGGTATCTACCCCTAATGGTCCACATTTGTGAAGACAGTCGCCTCCCCTGTCGGTGAGAAAAGGACAAGGTTTTCTCAAAAACAAGAGGGTGCTAGGAAGGATGTGGAACGAGCTTTCAGGGTACTCGAAGCCCGCTGGGTTATTGTTTTTGGCACCCTGCTAGGACATGAAGCCTCCAGGTCATGTGGGAGGTGATGACTTGTTCTATCATCATGCACAACATGATCGTCGAGGATGAGCGCAACGAGACCCTGTTTGACCAGGATTGGGAGTTCGGGGCCGAGCTAGTTGAGTCCTAGCCTGGAGTGGTATCATTTGAAGAATTTGTTGAATTTCATCATGCCATGCGTGATAAAAATATTCATAGGCAGCTCCAAAATGACTTGATGGAGCTTAAAGAACATAGTTCCTAAATCCTATTTTGAGCGTTTGATTACAACATATAGATGGACTAATGTGTTCGCTAAGTGTACTCAGAAAAGATCTCCCCGTAAACCTCATGCAAGCTGCAGCAATAAGGGAGAAAATCTACGGAAAAAGATGTGGAAGAAAGAAGAAGAAACGGGAAGAAAGAAGAAAGAAAGAGGGAAAAAGGGGGTGGCCGGCCTGCCTGGCCGGGCACTAGGCCGGGCTGGTGGCTGCCCGTCGGCCTCGCCACGCCCCACGCCGGCCCTAGGCCGGGTGCCAGGCCGGGCGGCTCGGGTGGGGGGCCGGCCTCGCCTCGCTGCCCCCGCCGGCCCCAGGCCGGCTGCCAGGCCGGGCAGCTCGGGTGGGTGGCCGGCCTCGCCACTCCCCCACGCCGGCCCCAGGCGGGGCTGCCAGGCTGGGGTGGTTGTGCCCCCACGCCGGCCTGCCCCTCTCTCCACGCCGGCCCCAGGCCGGGGTGGGTTTGCGCCCGGCCCTGGATGCCCCAGGCCGGGGGGGGGGCGCTGTGAGGTGAAAACTGCCCCCCCCCTTCAACGACCGTATTTCATCCCCGTATAAAAGGAGGTCTCCACCTACCTTTTGGCTTTGTCAATCTCACTCACACTCTCTCTCACCATCATTGATTGACCAAGCTCAATCTCAAGAACAAGCACTCCTCAAATCCCCAACCAAAGCTCGTGATACTTTGGGATTTGAAGGAGACACCATCGATCTACAACTCCACCAAGTCGATTAGAAATCCACCCAGTCATCCCTTAGGGATCTTGTCATTCTTAGTTCATTGGAGCTAGGAATCTTGTTGCTCTTAGTTCATCGGAGCTCGGAGCCTTGTTGATATCCTCGGTGCTTTTGTGCTCGTGGATCTTGCTTCTCGGAGTCTTGGAGGCTCTTGGGATTTGGTGAGGACCCTCCAATCTTGTGGAGTGTGCCTCATCCTTGTAAAGGTTCTAGTTGTCAACCTCAACGGCAACATAGTGATTCGAGCCTATCCACATCGGTGGAAGGACTCGAAGGAGATACGGTGTGGAATTTAAGGCCTATTCGGTGTTCCACTCTGGTGGCACCGCACCGCTCCAACGGAGATTAGCTTCCATTAGGAAGTGAACTTCGGGATAAATCTCCGCGTCATTATGTTCGGTTATTCCTCAACTTACCTTTACTAGTTACTACTAGCTTAATCATATACTTACCTTGTGCTAGTTGTACTTGCTCAATATATAGGATTGTTCACCTAGTTGCATAATCTAGATAATCTATATTTGAGCATTACCTTGTTAACTTGAAAAAGAAGTTAAAATTTGTAGTTAACCTATTCACCCCCCCTCTAGTTAACCTCTCGATCCTTCAGGAGCATATGTGGGTTCACTTGGGAGCAACTAGTTTCCCCCATCAATCTATTTCAAACATTTTATTTCGATTTGGTTGTAATACATTTTATTTGCTTGTATGACTCCTTTATTTGGTATAATTTGGTTGTAAAAACATTATATATCTATCTATTTCAAACATTGTATGTTTATTTAGGTGTGATACTTCTGGAATGATCAAAATTAGAAACCATCCCCTGGCCAGACCAAATGGGTCGGCGCGTTGGGTTTAGTGGCCACGAATGGCCGGACATGTGCCAGATGGCCCTCCGATTCCCGATCCAAACGGACTAAAACCTAGGGTTTCAAAATGATACTAGTAATAGCATTCTAAATACTTATAAACACACTAATCCACTACTAACAACCTAATACTAACAAACTAAATAGCTACAAAACTAAATAGACGAGGGATCGGGAAAATCTAGAGAATGAGATGTGAGAATTTCAACCATTAAAATGAGGGGGAAAGTGGGGCAATACCTTTGGGAATCCTTAGGGAACCAAATCCCTAACAAATAGCCTCCGATCTTGCCAAAAGTTGACGGATTTGGAGGAGAAGAGGGGTGGGGCGGCGGGGTAGTTGGTACTCTCCTTCAAGAAAAGAGAGAGGGGAAAAGAAGAAACGGGTTTAGGATGGGGCCATGTGTCGTTCTAAGTCACATGGCTTAACGCCCCCGGCGAGGGCGTTAAGTGGTGTAACGCCCCCGTGCAGGGCGTTAAGGCGCATAACGACTTTGCCGGGGGCGTTAAGCCGCCTGCCATGTCGGACTCCACGTCCACGGTGGCACGGTCAATAACGCATTGGATTTGGGGCATTGAGCTATAGACCGTAACACATTTAGGGCGGGCGTTAAGCAAAAGGGTTATTTTCCGAAATTTTGGTTTCGATGGTTAGACTATGAATTTGCTGCGCCAAAAGGTTATTTATGTAAAATTTCACCCGTAAAAATGGAATTCCAAGTAGTTTTGAGTGTTGTGCCTGAAGAAAAGTTGCATGGTTCTAATTGTACCCTTCGGGTATCATGGGTACTCTTCAAAGGCTCCTAATTGTATTTTATTCTATGGCATAGTAAAGAGGTATCTCGTGCGAGTAAAGTTACACGTCTGTATACCCCTTCCTCGGATCGTCTCTCTATCTCGTGATTTGATTGGTCCCAGACTTGCGTCTTGGCAAGCATTGTTAGACCAGTTGGTTGTAGTCAACTTGTCACAAGAGACCGATGAGTTTCGCTGGAATCTATCTGGGAATGCCAAATTCTCGGTTGATTCTATGTATAGGGCATTGGTCTATTCTGAAACGCCAGTTGATAATAATAATAAAAAATATGGCAAATGAGGATACAATTAAAACTAAAAAAATCGCATGGTATCTTCTTGAAAGTGTCATTTTAACTAAAGATAATCCTTTCAAGCGCAATTGGCATGGAAATACTAAGTGTGTCTCATGTTCTTAGTATGAGACAGTAAAACACTTATTTTTCGAGTGCAACTTTGCAAGGTCTATCTGGTCAGCTATCCAAATGGATTCCAACTTGAATCCATCCACGTGCATTGCAAATGTTTTTAGCAATTGGTTACATGGGATAGATAATAAGCATAGATCTATTTTTATGGTAAGAGCGCTTGTCGTTATATGGTCACTTTGGCTTGTAGAAATGACAAAGTTTTTAATGATAAAAAACTTCTCTCGTTTGCAGGTATTATTCTAATGCATAGATGTTCTCCGTTCGTGGTACATATTACAACGAGTGGAATTTTGAGTCCTTTTTACGGAGGCTTGTGCATGATTGAAAAAGGCGGCGAATGATATTTTTATCCCACATGGATGGCCTAACAATCTTTGGATAGAGTTGTCATAGGCAATAGGAGTTTATGTCTTATGGACTGTATTTCGACTTGTTGCTACCTTTTCTTTTTTCCTGTTTGCCGATGTGTGCATTCTAAGCCGGGTGTAATGTTTAAACCTTTTTTAAGTAATAAAAAGTAATAAAAGCTTTTTCAAAAGAGAAATTTGGCTCAGGTAGCATCACGTGGACTCTTGGTGTTGTTTTACTAGAGGCTGGAGAGGCAGCGTCTACACAGATGGATATTCAAGGATACATGATACTACACCGGGAGATAAACCCAAATATTTTTTTTGAATGGTGATAAACCCAAATATTACTATAGTATTGTTTGTAACTTCAGTTGTGCTGGTCATATGCGCCATGTTGTCTCTGAACAGTGGAGGTGGCTCTGCGCTTGGCATGGGATCGCCTTTCAGATCTCATTTCTGAAGACATTAATTCAGATACATGTTCTTTTTTTTATCCAGCTGTCATCTCGTGGTTTTTCCTCGTCTAAAAAGTGTTTATCGTCTAAAGACTACAATGCTAAAATCTTTTTTACTCACATTTCCGTTGACCATTATGTATTATGTATTATCTGCTAGGACTTCAAGCTATCTATTACCCTGCTCAATTTAGAAGGTGAAATTTGTTACACTATTTAACCTTCTAATAATGTTTCTAAGTAGCAGCAGCATCACATAGAAATCTTGCATGTTGCATGTAACATATGTTCTCTTTTGTTGTCATTGTATAGTGTACTTCATTTGATATGGCTTAACAGCTGTGTGCATCGATCGATGCAGAGGCTGGCGATGCTCCTATTTCTTTAAAAAAAAAGAGTAAATTCCAATTTTTACCCCATAGTTTGACAATTTTGACACTAATTACCCTATTTAGCAATTTTTCGTTGGTATTACCCCATTTAGCAAACGTTTTGCCAGGTTTTACCCCTTTTAAAACTTGAGAGTGATTTTAGGCCTAGGAGGGTCCAGGCTGGCAGATACATGCGGCGGGCGACGTTTCTGTTTCCCTCCTGACATTTTTTCCACGCCCCAATCAGTCCGATATCTCAGCACGATCTAATTTTTACTCAAGTTTGTTAGGTGTACGCATGCACTGCTTGGACTCAGTAGTCGACGACAGTAGGGGACTCGTCAAGTTGATCGCTAGGGATCTCAGAGCGGAGGCAGTGATCCGGGATCAGGTGAGTTAAATTCATAATGTAAGACGGTGTGTTTGTCGATGGAAAAAAACGTAGAACTCCACAAAGTTGTTGTGCTTGCTCAGTTGAAATCTACCAGGCAACACAGCCACACAAACACAGGGAGACGACGTGAACAGATTAGCCACGGACAGTAACGTGTGTGCTTCCTACTTCCTATTTCATACGCATGAGGTATCAATGTCGGATATATACCAAATAGGGGTATAGAAGATGGTAGATAAAGTGCCGGATTACCAGGGTGGCCTACGTGGTAGTGGGCTCAGGTCCATTAGGCGGCCCAGTAACCCGACGCACAGAAGCTGGATTCTAGAAGAACCCGGATCACGGCCCAGGTGATCTGGCTTGGAGGAGAAGACGGATTCCTTGCTTTCCAAGTTACAAGTTACCGTAGTCCTCTAGGTTTCCTATTCTGTAAGCCCTAATCCGGCTATTATATAAAGCCGGACGGGAGATAGATTAAACAAGGAGACGAATAACAGAGAAGCTCTACGCCAACTCGCCGAGAAGCTCATCCTCGTCGAGTAGCTTAGATCTAAACCCTCACATTGTAACCCTGTTTACAGGCTTTAGTCCTGATTAGTGAGAAGTGCAGGAGTAGGCACGTCGTACTGTCGCGACGTACCGAACCTGGGTAAATCCTGTGTTCAATCTTAACTACGCGATCCCGTTACCCCACGTCTCTACCGTAGTCTCATGGCACCCCCGTCTATGAAAACTACTACGATGTCTCGACAGTTGGCGCCCACCGTGGGGCAAACGACGTCAGGCGTGAAGTTCCGATCTGGGATACTTGGCGGAATCGGAAGATCAATCACTGTCGGAAGCCTGGAGTTCGACGACGACGTCAGACGCTTCCTCGACAACGGATCCTACATACCGGCGCAAAACAACCTGGTAAGTGCCTGCGTGTTACCGATAGAATCTGCTAACATCTTTATCGGACTAACTGCAGAAGCAATGGGGTTTTGCGGTGGAAGCAAATTTATCCCACCCGCCCTATACCCAGTCGAAGATGACTATGATACCGGATTCTGCTCAGATCGCCGACAAAAAAGTGACTTACACTTCATCGGCATGGTGCAGTCCGCAGTCGCCGAAAACACGGATGACGGAAATCCCGTGCAAGAGGCAGACAACAATACACCCGTCGCAGAGACGGAAGATCCGATACCCGTCACAGAGACGGAAGACCCCACACCCACGGAGGTGGAAGATCCGACATCCGTCAACAAGACGACGAACTCGGAAGCCGACTCAGTATTAGCTGCTATCGAGGCAAGATTAGAGTCGGAAACCGGATCGGACGACTTCGATTCCGAAGATGAAGACGACTTCGAAAGAAAAGTTAAGTCCTTTCAAGAGGGATTCCATGAAGTTCTAATGGCGAAACCGGCTGACACCACGGACGCCGGCAGCCAGGAAAGCCCTAAAACCCCTCCGCCAGAGGAAGAGAGAGAAGACGGAGAAACTTCTCCGGTATTCCCCAATGTCAAGGAGATGACAGAAGATGAACCTGTCAAAAAACCTCCCTCTTCCAAGAAAAAGCACCGTGCTGCTAAGAAACTCCAATACAAAATCCGGAAGAAAAAATCAGCTGATCTCGCTGATGAAAACCTGGAAGTAGGAGATGCTAGCAGAACGAAGCCTGCGGAGAAGAAATCCAAAGAAATCACTGCTCCGCCAATGACGGAACAGGAAGAGCAAGAGCTATTGCAAACACCAGTGGGACCAGATGAACCCCCTGAGATGCTGGAAGCCAGGAGACAAGCTTTCCAACGGCAACAGCAACATCTACTCAGATCTCGGCAACATCTCCAACAAACCCATAATGACATCAAGGTCATGAAGGAAGAAATAGAGGAGTACGAGAGAAAGAATAGATCCGCGTTAAAACCTACTAGGTTACCCGGAATCGCAAGACCGGAAGAACTGCCGCCAAAAGAAAGGTTCCATAACCCATCTTGGCAAAAGCAGGTAAACGGCAAAGATGCTAGGGGCGAACCAATATACAAGACCGCAACAGAAAACGCGGAAGCAGCGTTCGCCATCCTCAACAACGATCTGTACTCCAACCGGGAAAAACTCCAAGGGGTGTATGCTTTCTTAGGAAAAGCATTGCAACAACAACAGCGCGCCCAAGAGCGATCAGGGAGGCTGCACGATAACTCCGCCCTATGCAAGACAGCTACTTGCGCTGCTGGAGCACCTGGACCGGAAGAACCCGGGGATTCAGACAATTCAAAGGATAAAAAAGAGGATCCGAGAAAAGACAAGAAAAACCCCGACAACCGGGATGCAGCGTCTAGGAACGGATCCCATCTCCCGAAAGATGGACATAAACCCCATGATCGGGAAGACAAACACCGGAACGACGGCAAAATAATGCCACCTCCGAGAAACCCAGCTGAGAAAGCTGGGAGATATGATATACCTCACAGGCGTGAGAGATCTCGGACACCTCCTAAGGACAAAGAAAGGCACAGGAGCAGAACTCCGCCTAATCCAAAAGGGCGTGACCATGGAAGAGATAGAAATAATCTCGGAAAAACGCGTCCGCGCAACAATGGAAGAGAAAGGAGCAGATCCCCTTCTGTCCATTCAGCCGGAAGATATTCTGCACACATTGATAGAGCAGAAAAGGATGATCTATACTTTGGTCCTAAGTGTTTTACTGACAGGATCCGAAGAATAACCCTGCATTCTGGCTTTGCCAAGGTCGGTCCAACGTACCAGAAGTACACCGGCAGCACAAACCCGGATACCTGGCTCTCAGACTACTATACAGCCGTCCAGATCAACAATGGGACAGACATGGAAGCTGTCAAGTTTCTTCCCCTAATGTTGCTGGACGGAGCCAGAGATTGGATCAATGGATTACCATCAAGAACTGTCGACAGCTGGGATGATATGGCTAGAGTATTCACTCAGCATTTCCGGGGAACGTACAAACGCCCGAACAGCATCAACCAGCTAAACCGTTGCACCCAATTCGAGGATGAACCATACGTGGATTTCATCTCCAGATGGACAGCAATGAAGAATAGTTGCTCTGGAGTAACTGACGTACAAGCAATGCATGCTTTCGTCAATGGCCTAAAACCTGGACTCGTACCGTTCATGGTTGGTTCCAAAAAGCACAAAGATCTCGGATCTATGCTTACAACCGCCAATGAGCACGCCGCAGCCGAAGACGACATCAGAGCAAGAGGAGGCAATATCGAATCACTGATACTTGCCAAGAAGAACCCTCGTTCTGACAAAAAAGGAACTCCAGAAACAACGACAAAACCCAAAGAGGTCAACATAGCCTTTGGATGAGAAAAGGGGAACAAGTGGAAAGGACACAACCCAGATCCAATCAACTACACTCCAGAGGAGTGGGAAAGGATTAAGTCGGAACCTTGTGTCCACCACTAACAATTTGGGAAACCCACCCATACAAACGCGCAATGCCGGCTGAATAAGCACATGAAAGGTAGTGCAGGATCCGGAAGTAAGGGGAAGGGTTCCAAAAGGAAACCCGCCAAACAAAAGCCAGAAGCTGACAAAGAAGACAGTGAATCGGACACTGACGAAAAAATCCAGGAACAACAGCGAAAGGGCGAACCCAAATTTCCGAGAGTTGATGGAGAAGCAATGCTAACTTTCTTAGCAACTCCGTCAGCAAAGGTGGCCAAAAGAACACTTCGAGAAATAAACGCGGTTGTTCCGGCAACCCCGAAATTCTTGAAGTACTCCAACACACCGATAATCTGGGATCAGTCTGATCATCCCGGAAATATCCCTGAACCCGGCACACAAGCTCTTGTTGTAAGCCCTATTGTTCAAAACACTAGGCTAAGAAGAGTGCTGATGGATGGAGGATCCAGCATTAATATAATGTACCTGGATACACTGAAGCATCTGAAGATTTCCGAGTCTCAGCTCAACTACAACAACATACGTTTCCATGGCATTGTTCCTAGCAGGCAAGCACGATCCCTAGGAGAAATTTCCCTAGATGTCACCTTCAGAGATAAAGATTACTTCCGGCAGGAAAAAGTATCCTTCGAAGTAGTGCCGTTCGAAAGCGTGTATCACGCAATACTCGGACGTCCAGGTTTCACCAAATTCATGGCAAGATCTTGTTATATCTATAACAAGCTGAAGATGCCAGGACCCAAAGGAGGAGTAATCACTATTGTCGGTGATTTCAAGCTGGCGAATGAGTTGGAGAAAGAAAACGCCCTTTGCGCTCAGAGAGTCATAGCAAAGGAAGAACTGAAGGAATTAGCCAAAGAGGTATCGCCACAGAAATGCCGGCAGGAAAAGAAACCCGGAAGCCAACAGACAGCTTCAAGGCGTCCGAGAATACAAGACAGGTAATCCTAGATCCCAAAGATCCGACAAAATTTGTCGTCATAGGGACTGGGATGACTGACAAATAGGAAGGCGAGCTCATCAAGTTCCTCCGTGAGAACTGGGATATTTTTGCCTGGTGTCCAGCGGACATGCCAGGCGTACCCAGGGAACTTGCTGAGCACCAACTCAAGGTTATTCCTGGATCAAAACCCGTCAAACAAGGTCTCCATCGATTTGACGGAAGGAGACGGAAGGCTATTGGCAAGGAAATTATCCGGCTTTTAGCAGCGGATTTCATCAAGGAAGTAATCCATACTGACTGGTCCGCAAATCCGGTATTAGTACCGAAGAAATACACTACTGCTCTTAGAATGTGTATAGATTACACAGGTTTGAACAAGTTGTGTCCAAAAGATAGGTTCGCGCTACCGCGAATCGATCAAATAATAGACGCCACTGCAGGCTCCGAACTTTTATGCTTTTTGGATGCATACTCCGGGTACCACCAAATACGCATGAAAAAGGAAGATCAAATCAAGACTTCTTTCATAACCCCGTACGAGACGTACTATTATGTAACCATGCCGTTCGGCCTGAAGAACGCAGGTGCAACCTACCAGCGCTGCATGCAACGTTGTTTGCACAGTCAGATTGGCAAAAACGTCCATGTTTACGTGGACGATATTGCTGTCGTAACCAAGGAAAAAGATATACTCCTTGAGGATTTGCGAGAAACTTTCGAAAACTTGCGCACTTACAAGATGAAGTTGAATCCATCTAAGTGCGTATTCGGGGTTCCCTCAAGAAAACTTCTGGGTTTCATCGTTTCTCACAGAGGAATAGAAGTTAACCCGGAAAAGATCAAGGCAATTTTGAACATCACGAAACCTACGTGCGTCAAAGATGTCCAAAGACTGACGGGTTCTGCCGCAGCCGTCAGCAGATTTATTAGTCGGCTAGGGGATAAAGCCTTACCACTCTACAAGCTGCTGAAAAAATCCGACAAGTTCGAATGGACAGAAGAGGCCGATGCGGCGCTGACCCAGTTGAAGGAACTTTGATAAAAGCTCCGATTTTGGCATCGCCAAAAGACGAAGAACCCATGTTATTATACCTTACGGCTACAAATCGGGTTATTAGTGCGGTAATCATTGTGGAGCGGATAAAGGAAGAACAAAGCATACCAGATCAACATCCGGTATATTACATAAGCGAAGTTTTTTCCGAGTCAAAACAAAGGTACCCACACTACCAGAAACTGGCATATGGTGTATTTTTCGCATCTAGAAAATTGCGCCATTACTTCCAAGGGCATTCCATAACAGTGGTTAGTAAAGCACCACTAGGAGATATTATAAACAATACGGAGGCAACCGGCCGAGTAGCCAAATGGGGCATTGAGCTGGCAGCCTTCGACATTAAGTACCAGCCAAGGACGGCCATAAAATCCCAAGTTTTGGCAGACTTTGTTGCCGACTGGACGGAAGCAATGGAAAAAACACCGATGCCGGAGTCCGAGTACTGGATCATGCACTTTGACGGATCCAAGATGAAGGAAGGAGCTGGGGCTGGCGTAGTCTTAAAATCTCCTAAGGGAGACACAATGGAGTACGTATTGCAAATACACTTCAACGCCAGTAATAACGTGGCAGAATACGAAGCTCTGCTTCATGGCTTGCATATTGCAAAAGAAATAGGAGTGAAGCGCATCTTGTGCTATGGCGACTCGGATTTGGTGCAGCATCAGCTCAACCAAACCTGGTGTAACATCCCAAGTATGAAAATCATCCCCTTAGAATGTTTGTTGCATGTTTATTTAAATATTGCATCATATCATCATTTTTGTTTCCATGTTGTTTGCATTTGTTTCTTAATTGTTACAATTGTTTTCCACTGTTTTCACAACTCAAATTCAAACCTTATTCAAACTATGGTTTCATACTTGCTCTGTTACCACATTTCGAATAAAAATCACAAATAATAATAATCAATGGGTTTCATGTTTTTCCATAATGATCACTTGTGAAAATGATGGTTTTAAATCAATTATTTATGTTCCAAACACATTTGAAATTCAAATCAAAGCACCCAAAACAGAACCATTTTGAAATCATGTTGTTACCAAATCAAATCAATTCAAATTATCTATTTACCATAGGGGTTACCCTATTTAAATGATTGATTTTATTAATGATTATTAATATTAACAATTTCACCCAAATTTGGTTTAAATTTTAAACAGCAAGCAAATGTTTAAATTTTTGAAAATAAAAGTTGCCAACTGTTAGTAATTGGCCTAAGGAGTTTCCCTAAATTTTTCTCAAATTTTTCACTACCCAAAACCCCATCTTTTCTTCCCAATTCTTTTTCAGCAAAAAAAAAAAAACAGGGAGACAGAAAAAATAAAAAATTCTTTTGGCGCCAGGGAGAAACGGGCTGCGCCCAGCCCACCTACTCCCTTTCTTTCCCTCAGCGCGCAAGCCCAGCCCAAACTCACTTATTTCCCGTACCGTTTCGTTCTGTCTATCGTCATCAAGCGGTACGGCAGCGCATCGGAGGCCTCCACGGCAGCACGGCGGCCCTCCGACGGCGATCCAAGCTTCCAGCGCCCTATAAAACACGCCCTAGGGCCGCAGACCTAACCCTAGACCCCCCTAGGCTCCTATTCCCTCTCCGCCGTCGTCAATCGCCTTCTTCCCCGTCGAGTTCCCCTCCTCTGTCACCCTCGCCGGAAGACGGAGCTCTGAATCCGTCGATGGCGCCGCCACCTCCCGCCTCCACCTAGCCACCTACCACCTGGAACGGAACCGCCACCCTACCAGCTACCCCTTGGACACCTGAACACCCCCGGAGGAGCACGGACTCGTCGCCGCCATCCTCGACCACGCCGCGGACGCCGCCGTCGTCAGCAACCTCCGACACCTCAATCCACTCCCGGTGAGCCCCGTGATGTACCATCCCCTCTCGTTCCTCTGTTGCGCCACCACAAGTCCGTGCACGTCCACCGTGTCCAACCACCCCCTCTGCAGCGAGCACGGCCGCTGATTTCCCCGCCGGCGAGCCCCGATGTCTGACGGAGATGCAGTTGCAGCGCGTCAGCAAAATTCAGATAGCCAAGTCTGAAGCTCTTCCTCCCTCACTTCCCGTTACTGACAACGAACGCGCCATAGCGCATCTGGTTCAGAGCACGCACACGCTGCGAGTGGTCGTGGGTTCGAGCCCCCGCCTCGCCTTTTCTTTTGGGATTTTTCCCCCACGGCAGGAGGCCCACCAGTCAGCGACGCCCACGGCCACGCGGGCGCGCAGCGCCACGCTGGCCCCCCAGGCCCACACTGCAGTGGCTGGGGCTGGCTAGCAGTGCTGTAGGAAAAGTTTCTGCGAATTTCTGTATTTCCAAAATCAATTTAAATAACAGATTTGAACCTAAAAATTCAAACTTTAATAACTTTTATTCTGTAATTCCAATAACTAAAAGTTTTATATGTTTTCTGATCCAAATTTCATAACCTTTCCAAATAATCTGTTTGTGTTCTGTTTTGAACTTTCAAATTGCAATTCAAATTTAAATTCAAATCATTCAATTGTATTTTACCAAAATTCATAAGTAATTCATAATAATTCCAAATCATGCAAATGAAATATGTTTTCAAGGCCATTTTGAATAACCTATTCAAATATAATTTTTGTTTTCTGGTTTGAATAATTTAAAATTGCCTAAATATTTTAATACTTGTTTAATTCATTTAAATTTGATAAAATCATATCTTTCTCAATATGAAATATTTTTGAACATGCAAAATATGTTTTCAACCCATCAAAGTGTGAACTTTTCAAATATGAGTTTGAAATTATGTTTTGAAACAAATAAATTCAATTAAATTCAAACTTGTTTTAAATTCATTTAAAACTTGTTTAATATTGTTTAATTCATAATTAAATAATCCAAATTCCAATTTCAATATTTGAAACATGTAATCCAACTAAAATTTGATGTTCTTTTCAAATATAAACTTTGTTATTTGTTTTGAACAATTTCAATGGTTGAAAAAAACAAATACTTGTGTGTCACCTATAAGGCACCCAAAAATACCCTAAATTAATAATAAAATTCTAAATTGCTACACCCTATTTTAATTTGATTCTAATGTTGTTATTTTGCTGTTTTCCTTTTGCATGCATCATACTAAACCACTAGCACCTGTTGATTAGTTGGAAAACAAATAATCTAACCAAAATCCATGGGCTTTTCATATGCAACTCAAAATTGCATATGTGTCCATTTAAATTGTGTTATCATATCAATTAGTTTATTTTGATGCATCTATTAACTTGTCATGCATCATATTTGATTGTGCACTATGCCATGATGATGATTGTTTATATTTCTGCCTTGTTTGTTTGCTTCTTCTCGGATAGACGACAACGTTGATACCGACGACCTTTACGACACCCCTTCTGAGGATCTAGCTCAGTACCCGGCTACTGGGTTTGCAGGCAAGTTATCACTCACATGAACCATTGTGTTCCCTTTCAACATTGGTTACCTATACTTTCCGTTGTCTATATTTGCTAGCCCTATGTATCGTTGCTTCTGTTACGAACCTATCACATGATACCCTAAACCCTGATATTGCCACACCTCCAGTCCTAAAACCCCGTTGCTTGGGCCCGTGTATTACTAGCATGCTTAGGGTTGTTTTGCTCGAGTCTGTTATCAGTTACTTTCTGTTATTATGTCTGTTATATTCTGGGGCTCGATGATAAACAACAACCTGTTAATTTGAGGTAATAATAATTTGCTGATAAGGCACCGGCAGGAGGCCCGGCGTGGTTTTGAGGCCTGCTAGTGTCGACCCTAATAGGAAAAGGGTCTTGTCTACTGATCCATGATGAGCGTAGTATCCGCATGTGGGAAG
Source organism: Alopecurus myosuroides (assembly GCA_028641055.1). Classification (NCBI taxonomy): domain Eukaryota; kingdom Viridiplantae; phylum Streptophyta; class Magnoliopsida; order Poales; family Poaceae; genus Alopecurus; species Alopecurus myosuroides. Next base: position 121,141,640 of record CM054061.1, on the reverse strand, counting down.
CGTGTATGGGCGCCCCCCTCAATTTGACTCGATCCGCATCTCGTCCAAATCACCACACTTAGTTCGGGCTTTCCATTTGATGCACGCATATGCAGGTACGAACCCGAGGCCAGGGTGGAAGTTTTGTAGTCGGCATTTAGGGCGGCGTGGTCTTCCAGTGCTATGAGGGTCCTCCTTTTCTTCGGGGGGCTCGATTAGCCGCGCACGCACAGCACGTGGTGCTTTGGGCTTGATGCGAAGAAGAGTTGAGTTGTGTTGAGTGCCCCGCTTGGTGGGAAAGGCCTTCCCATCTGGCGGGTTATTCTTACGTGTACGGCCAAATTGGTGCACCCCTGCAGGGATAAATCTTCTCGAGAAGCCGTGTTTTCCGCGGTTATGGTTGACTTGGTGAAAGTACTGGCTAACAAGTACTCAGAACAACTTACACCTAACTAATGATAACTTGACTAGTAATAGGCTTATTGACACAACAACTTGATCCATCATTAATCCAACTGTGTGAGTTATCCTCGGGTTGCTTCTTTGGATAAGGGGCGAGATCCAGGATGGGTTTGTTTGGTGGTTAGCTATAGTTGGTTACGATACGCTATCTTATCTTTTCTGATACACCGGAAGTTGTAGTATGTTCTGTAGTTGGTTAGTGCAGCCAGTTGCAGCATCTTTCATACCCTTTTTCTTCCGTTGATCCCAAGGCATCTGTGCTTGGTGTTGACGGGCTACACTTTGGTGAACTGTGAGTCTTGCTTGCCAGTACGTTGGTGTACTGACCCCTTTGGGGCTGTGGTTTACGCAGACTACGACTACGGCTACGATGACCACCAGGATGGCTACTTCGTGGAGTTTGACGAGACTGCAGACGAGTAGATAGCTGGACCAGGGCTGGATCCAGGACCTACGTGGATGGGCTTCGTCTTCTTTATTTTCTCTGGCTTCTTAAGCCTGTTGGATTTGTCTGTACCCAGACACCTTTGATTGCTTCCGCTGATGTAACGAATGTTATGTTGGGACATGTGTCCTCTGGATGATTGTATTTGCTATTTCTGCCTTAGTGAAGGCCATTGCAACCTTATTTCAATCTTTTGTGTCTTAGAGGCATGTTGTGTTATCCTTTTGTTCAAAAACCGTTGACGTACCATGTGTGTATGGTATGAAGTACGTCAATGGTAGTATCCTGATTTCTACGGGATAGTTTACATCGACAGTAACGGTTGGTTGTCGCACATAAGTGCTGGCCTACCCGTAAGGGGACGCGGGAGCCGTTAAGCCCCGTAATCCAACCAAAATACTGTTCAGTTCGTACGGTGAGTATCCTCTAGAAGTCCGGGTGCGACAAATGGTATCAGAGCCTGTCTGCCTGTAGGATCCCTTTTTACTGGTCGCAGTTGAGTCTAGAAACTATTTTGTAGCTATATAGGAAAAATGAAACGTGAGAGTAGGAATTCTGCCATTTTTCTTCTTTCCCCACCCACCCACCCTTTTCTGGTAAGGAAGTGCAACGTTGTTTTCTGTTCTCACCTAAACTTTCAAGTTAGGATTTCACGTGTTTTGGGTTCTCCTTAGTACCTCAGGACTTTTGGTCTCGTTTTCCCGATGTTGCTTCGATATCCTGTTCTTCTAAAGAACCTTTCGTCCGTTGAAACCTTGCTGTTGTTTTCCACTTCATTTCTTCTACCGGAGTCTAATCAGAACCTCCCAAATCATCTGCAGATGGATCTCAGGTTCTTCCCGCAGGTGGTTCGGATGACTCGCTGTGAGAGCACCGCCGGTTATCCGGAGATGCTGAGAGACATGGTGACTTATCTGGGGTTCCATTGGGCACCAGAGTACCAGGTCTACGAGCAGCAGCGAGAGTTTGACCAGACCTACTACCAGGCCATCGTCTACATTCTGTCGGATGATGGCAGGAGCGTTGTCCACCGCTACGAGGCAGTAGGTTCCACAGTGGATATGGCCGTGCAGCAGGCAGCTTACGTGAGTCTCACCGTCCTCCGTGCTGACTACTGGGGATTTGACGATTCTATCTATCGCCACATCCCCCGTGGTTACATCACGTCGGCGGGAGTTCACTTCACTCTCCACGGCAACCTGGATACCTACGAGTCTGATAGCTCCAGGCTGCACACCACTGCTCAGTTCGTGAGGCACAGTGACGCAGTTGCTTCCACACTGTCTCAGGAGTTGGCCTCAGTCAGGGCGCAGCTCCACCTTGCTCTCACTCGTCTGGCGACGTACACCACAGATTTTGTTGGAGACGAGCGCTTTGCACGTATCGTTCAGACAGCTGGGTTACCGCTGCCAGATGCTGGAGGTTACGAGCCGATCAGAGGCCCACTTCTCGACCTCGGAGCGGGTTACACAGGGATTCCCCGCTATGGAGCACAGGGAGACGACGCTTTCTACTTCACCACACCGAGAGTTCCTCTCAGAGCAGTCCCGCTCTACGTGGATCGTCGTCATACCTACTTCCGGGGGATTCCTCCGCACCGTATCTCTCGTCGTACTACTCACCGCCGTCCTGCGTGATGAGCATGGGAGTACCGATGTATCCGTTCCTAGCTATGTGTAGTTATCCTGTGGCATTCGAACCATGTATTGGTATGTTGGATATTCTGATGTATTTGAACATGTAATGATGTACCTGTTGGTTATCTATTCATGCGTCGGAATAATCTCTCTTTCGGTTACCAAGTCTATCCTTTGCTGTTATTGTGCTAAAATGCATTTCTGTTCAGGATGCCTCCAACCAGGAACTCCCCGCCTGAACCACCTCCGCTCACGGAGCTGTTGACTCAGATGACTCAGGTCGTGGCTCAGATGGCCCAGATCCAGGCTAACCAGCACAACAACCAGAATGCTCCGCGAGTCAGCATCAAGGAGTTTCTGAGCATGGGGCCGAGAGCTTTCGTGGCAACACGTGAGCCTCTGGATGCTGATGACTGGATCAGGGAGATGAACAGGGCTCTGGAGATTTCTCATGTTGCTGAGGAAGATAAGGTCAAGTATGCCACCTACCTACTGAAGGGTCAGGCAGCTACCTGGTGGGAGAACTACCAGACCATGAGAGCTGGCTATCCTATCACCTGGGGTTGTTTCAAGGATGCCTTCCTGAAGCACCACATCCCAGATGGTCTCATGGAAAGGATGCGTGAGGAATTCTGCTCTCTCAAATAGGGCAAGCTGGACGTACTCGGCTACCAGAACGAGTTCAACCGTCTCGCTCGATACGCTGGTGACGAGGTGTCCACTGAAGCCAAGAAGATGGCAAGGTTTCGCCGAGGTTTTAACCCGGAACTGAAGTACGCTCTCACCAACGTCAAGTGCAAGGACTTCGTGGAGCTCGTGAACACCGCGCTCAATGAGGAGAATGGGCGCAAGGCGTTCGAAGAGTCGCGCAAGCACTCGCGTGAGGGTGGTTCCTCCTCCAACATGACCACCCCTCCGCAGAAGCGCTGCATCTGGGTGCCAAACAGTGCTGTCACTAGGGCTCCAAATTCCCAAGCTTCTCCAGGCTTTGGTCCCCGCCCACCCAACCCATCTCAGATGCAGGGTCAGAGGTTTCCAATGGGGCAGCCAAGGCCAGGTCCTCCTCGTGTCGTCACTTGCTTCAAGTGCAAGGAGACTGGATACTATGCTGATAAGTGCACTCAGAGGCAGCTACCTCCACCACCTCCTCGCCCCAACACCAACCAGGCAATGGTTCGTGCTCCCCCGGCTAAAGCCTTCAACTCCAACAACAGGCCTGTCGGGAGGACCGCGAGGGTGAATCATATCAAGGCCGACAAAGCTGAGGAAGCTGCTGACGTCGTTCTCGGTACACTCCCCGTAAACTCTAACCCAGCTAAAGTGTTGTTTGATACCGGAGCATCGCATTCGTTCGTGTCAAAGATCTTTGCGACAGCAGTTAAACTACCTTTTGTTGGTTTGGGTTCCCCGCTAGTAGTAAACTCCCTTGGAGCAACTATGCAAACTTCCAAGATCAGTCATGAGAATCAGATCTTGATTGGAGGTCACATATTCCTTGCTTCCCTCATTCTGCTTGGCAATTCTGACATTGATGTCATCCTTGGCATGGATTGGTTGAAGGCCAATAAAGCTACGATTGATTGTGCTAAGAAGTCAGTAACTCTGTTCCACCCTTCCGGCCAGATAGTCTATTCTCCAAGTGAATCAAGTTCTGTTCAGCTGTACACCCTGGATGCTAAACCTCTACCTCTGCTTGAAAATGTTCCGGTGGTTTGTGAATTCCCTGACGTCTTTCCAGAAGAGTTGCCAGGGATGCCTCCGGACAGAGCAGTTGAGTTCGTGATCGAGCTTGAACCAGGTACTGCACCAATCTCTAAGCATCCATACAAGATAGCTCCTCCTGAACTGAAGTTGTTGAAGGAGCAAATTGATATGTATATGGACAAAGGTTACATTCAGCCTAGTTCCTCCGCTTGGGGTTGCCCAACTCTGTTTGTTGCCAAGAAGGATCAAACAAAAAGACTCGTGGTTGACTATCGTCCTCTCAACGAGAAAACCATCAAGAACAAGTATCCAATTCCTCGTATCGATGATCTTTTTGATCAACTTGCTGGAGCCTCAATATTCTCAAAGTTGGACTTGAGGATGGGTTACCATCAGATAAAGATCAGAAAGGAAGATATTCCAAAAACAGACTTCACCACTCGGTACGGTCTATATGAATACACCGTCATGTCCTGGTCTCACCAATGCACCGGCGACCTTCTCAAGACTCATGAATTCTGTCTTCCATGAATACCTTGACAAGTTCGTTGTGGTATATCTCGATGACATTCTTGTCTACTCAAAATCCGAGGAAGAACATGGAGAACACCTTCGTCTCACTCTCATGAAACTTCGCGAGCATCGTCTGTATGCCAACTTCTCCAAATGTGAGTTCTGGATTCCAGAAGTTGCTTACCTTGGTCATGTCATCTCTGCCAAAGGCATAGCCATTGACCCGGAAAAGGTTAAGGCAATTGTTGATTGGAAACCCCCTAAGACGGTGAAACAAGTTAGAAGCTTTCTTGGCTTGGCTAGCTATTGCCGTCGTTTCGTCCAAAACTTTTCCAAGATTGCAAAACCTCTCACTGATCTCACAAAGAAGGACAAGAAGTTCGTTTGGACTCCACAGTGTGATGAGAGTTTCAATCTCCTGAAGACTAAACTCACTTCCACCCCAGTTCTGGTTGGCCCAGACACTACCAAACCTTTCCAGATATTCTGTGATGCATCTCTCCAAGGCCTAGGAGCAGTTCTTATGCAAGAACGTCAAGTTGTGGCTTATGCTTCACGTCAGTTGAACCCACATGAGCAAAACTATCCCACACATGATCTTGAACTTGCAGCAGTTGTGTTTGTCCTCAAGAAATGGAGACAATACTTGTTGGGTAACAAAACTGAAATCTTTTTCGATCACAAGAGTCTGAAATACATCTTCACTCAACCAGATCTAAACCTCAGGCAAAGGAGATGGATTGAGAAGATTAAAGACTTTGATCTCACCATTTCTTACACTCCAGGCAAGGCTAATGTTATGGCCGATGCTCTCAGTCGCAAGTCCTATTGCAATAATCTCATGATAATGGAAAGCCAACCTCCACTTCATGAAGAATTCCAGAAGCTGAACCTTGGTCTTGTTCCTCAAGGCTGCCTTGCTAGCTTGACAGCCAGTCCAACTCTCGAGGACAAGATTCGTTCTGAACAACTTCGTGATACTGAAATCAAGAAGATGGTTGAGCACATCAAGGAAGGCAAGGAGAAATTCAAGTCCTTCTCAGTTGATGATAAAGGAACTGTGTTCTTTGAAGGACGCATTGCAGTTCCTCAAGTTCAAAGTCTAAAAGATATCATTCTCAAGGAGGCTCATGAAACTCCTCTCTCCATTCACCCTGGAAGTACAAAGATGTACCAGGATCTCAAGACTCTGTATTGGTGGCCTGGCATGAAACGTGAAATTGCTCAATACGTTTCTGAATGCGACGTTTGTCAACGTGTTAAGGCAGTCCATCAGAAAACAGCCGGTCTACTCCAACCTCTGAAAATTCCTGAGTGGAAGTGGGACATGATTGAAATGGACTTCGTTACTGGGTTTCCAAAGTCCAAAAAGGGCAACGATGCAATCTTCGTTGTTATTGATCGTCTCACTAAAGTAGCTCACTTCTTTGCTGTCAAGGAAACTATCTCAGCTAGCCAGTTAGCAGAACTCTACACAGCAAAGATCGTTCCTCTTCATGGTGTTCCATTGGAAATAAGCTCAGACCGTGGAAGTATCTTCACTTCTCATTTCTGGAAGAGTTTTCAAGAAGCTTTGGGCACTAAACTTCTGTTCAGCACAGCTTATCACCCTCAGTCTCAGGGGCAAGTCGAAAGAGTCAATCAGATTCTCGAGGATATGCTCAGAGCATGTGGTCTCTCCTTTGGCATGAAATGGGAGGATTGCCTTCCATATGCTGAATTCTCCTACAACAACAGCTACCAGGCAAGCCTAGGCATGGCACCATTTGAGGCACTGTATGGTCGCAGATGCAGGAGTCCAATCAATTGGTCTGGAGCTGGTGAACGTTCACTCTTAGGCCCTGACATTGTTAAGGAAGCCGAGGAGAAAGTTCGTATCATTCGTGACAATCTCAGGATTGCTCAGTCTCGTCAGAAGAGCTATTATGATAGCAAGCGCAGGGATATGATCTATGCACCTGGTGATAAGGCATATCTCCGTGTAACTCCCCTCAGAGGCACTCATCGTTTCGGGGTGAAAGGAAAGCTTGCACCAAGATACATTGGTCCTTTCAACATTATCTCAAGGCGTGCAGAAAATGCTTATCGTCTTGAACTTCTAGAAAAGCTATCCAAAGTGCACGATGTGTTCCACGTCTCACAGCTCAAGAAGTGTTTCAAAGATCCAGATCGTGCAGTTGATCATGATTCTATCGAACTGCAAGATGATCTCTCTTATGAGGAGCACCCTATTCGTATTCTCGATGAGACCGAGCGTAAGACTCGCAACAAGAGCACAAAGTTCTTGAAAGTGCAGTGGTCGCATCATTCCGATAAAGAGGCAACATGGGAGACCGAAGAGGATCTTCGCAAGAAGTATCCGGACCTTTTCCTTTCTCAGTAGGAATCTCGGGGCGCGATTCCTTCAAGGGGGGGCGTTTTGTAACATCCCAAGTATGAAAATCATCCCCTTAGAATGTTTGTTGCATGTTTATTTAAGTATTGCATCATATCATCATTTTTGTTTCCATGTTGTTTGCATTTGTTTCTTAATTGTTACAATTGTTTTCCACTGTTTTCACAACTCAAATTCAAACCTTATTCAAACTATGGTTTCATACTTGCTCTGTTACCACATTTTGAATAAAAATCACAAATAATAACAATCAATGGGTTTCATGTTTTTCCATAATGATCACTTGTGAAAATGATGGTTTTAAATCAATTATTTATGTTCCAAACACATTTGAAATTCAAATCAAAGCACCCAAAACAGAACCATTTTGAAATCATGTTGTTACCAAATCAAATCAATTCAAATTATCTATTTACCATAGGGGTTACCCTATTTAAATGATTGATTTTATTAATGATTATTAATATTAACAATTTCACCCAAATTTGGTTTAAATTTTAAACAGCAAGCAAATGTTTAAATTTTTTAAAATAAAAGTTGCCAACTGTTAGTAATTGGCCTAAGGAGTTTCCCTAAATTTTTCTCAAATTTTTCACTACCCAAAACCCCATCTTTTCTTCCCAATTCTTTTTCAGCAAAAAAAAAACAGGGAGACAGAAAAAATAAAAAATTCTTTTGGCGCCAGGGAGAAACGGGCTGCGCCCAGCCCACCTACTCCCTTTCTTTCCCTCAGCGCGCAAGCCCAGCCCAAACTCACTTATTTCCCGTACCGTTTCGTTCTGTCTATCGTCATCAAGCGGTACGGCAGCGCATCGGAGGCCTCCACGGCAGCACGGCGGCCCTCCGACGGCGATCCAAGCTTCCAGCGCCCTATAAAACACGCCCTAGGGCCGCATACCTAACCCTAGACCCCCCCTAGGCTCCTATTCCCTCTCCGCCATCGTCAATCGCCTTCTTCCCCGTCGAGTTCCCCTCCTCTGTCACCCTCGCCGGAAGACGGAGCTCTGAATCCGTCGATGGCGCCGCCACCTCCCGCCTCCACCTAGCCACCTACCACCTGGAACGGAACCGCCACCCTACCAGCTACCCCTTGGACACCTGAACACCCCCGGAGGAGCACGGACTCGTCGCCGCCATCCTCGACCACGCCGCGGACGCCGCCGTCGTCAGCAACCTCCGACACCTCAATCCACTCCCGGTGAGCCCCATGATGTACCATCCCCTCTCGTTCCTCTGTTGCGCCACCACAAGTCCGTGCACGTCCACCGCGTCCAACCACCCCCTCTGCAGCGAGCACGGCCGCTGATTTCCCCGCCGGCGAGCCCCGATGTCTGACGGATATGCAGTTGCAGCGCGTCAGCAAAATTCAGATAGCCAAGTCTGAAGCTCTTCCTCCCTCACTTACCGTTACTGACAACGAACGTGCCGTAGCGCATCTGGTTCAGAGCACGCACACGCTGCGAGTGGTCGTGGGTTCGAGCCCCCGCCTCGCCTTTTCTTTTGGGATTTTTCCCCCACGGCAGGAGGCCCACCAGTCAGCGACGCCCACGGCCACGCGGGCGCGCAGTGCCACGCTGGCCCCCCAGGCCCACACTGCAGTGGCTGGGGCTGGCTAGCAGTGCTGTAGGAAAAGTTTCTGCGAATTTCTGTATTTCCAAAATCAATTTAAATAACAGATTTGAACCTAAAAATTCAAACTTTAATAACTTTTATTCTGTAATTCCAATAACTAAAAGTTTTATATGTTTTCTGATCCAAATTTCATAACCTTTCCAAATAATCTGTTTGTGTTCTGTTTTGAACTTTCAAATTGCAATTCAAATTTAAATTCAAATCATTCAATTGTATTTTACCAAAATTCATAAGTAATTCATAATAATTCCAAATCATGCAAATGAAATATGTTTTCAAGGCCATTTTGAATAACCTATTCAAATATAATTTTTGTTTTCTGGTTTGAATAATTTAAAATTGCCTAAATATTTTAATACTTGTTTAATTCATTTAAATTTGATAAAATCATATCTTTCTCAATATGAAATATTTTTTAACATGCAAAATATGTTTTCAACCCATCAAAGTGTGAACTTTTCAAATATGAGTTTGAAATTATGTTTTGAAACAAATAAAATTCAATTAAATTCAAACTTGTTTTAAATTCATTTAAAACTTGTTTAATATTGTTTAATTCATAATTAAATAATCCAAATTCCAATTTCAATATTTGAAACATGTAATCCAACTAAAATTTGATGTTCTTTTCAAATATAAACTTTGTTATTTGTTTTGAACAATTTAAATGGTTGAAAACAACAAATACTTGTGTGTCACCTATAAGGCACCCAAAAATACCCTAAATTAATAATAAAATTCTAAATTCCTACACCCTATTTTAATTTGATTCTAATGTTGTTATTTTGCTGTTTTCCTTTTGCATGCATCATACTAAACCACTAGCACCTGTTGATTAGTTGGAAAACAAATAATCTAACCAAAATCCATGGGCTTTTCATATGCAACTCAAAATTGCATATGTGTCCATTTAAATTGTGTTATCATATCAATTAGTTTATTTTGATGCATCTATTAACTTGTCATGCATCATATTTGATTGTGCACTATGCCATGATGATGATTGTTTATATTTCTGCCTTGTTTGTTTGCTTCTTCTCGGATAGACGACGACGTTGATACCGACGACCTTTACGACACCCCTTCTGAGGATCTAGCTCAGTACCCGGCTACTGGGTTTGCAGGCAAGTTATCACTCACATGAACCATTGTGTTCCCTTTCAACATTGGTTACCGATACTTTCCGTTGTCTATATTTGCTAGCCCTATGTATCGTTGCTTCTGTTACGAACCTATCACATGATACCCTAAACCCTGATATTGCCACACCTCCAGTCCTAAAACCCCGTTGCTTGGGCCCGTGTCTTACTAGCATGCTTAGGGTTGTTTTGCTCGAGTCTGTTATCAGTTACTTTCTGTTATTATGTCTGTTATATTCTGGGGCTCGATGATAAACAACAACCTGTTAATTTGAGGTAATAATAATTTGCTGATAAGGCACCGGCAGGAGGCCCGGCGTGGTTTTGAGGCCTGCTAGTGTCGACCCTAATAGGAAAAGGGTCTTGTCTACTGATCCATGATGAGCGCAGTATCCGCATGTGGGAAGCGTGTATGGGCGCCCCCCTCAATTTGACTCGATCCGCATCTCGTCCAAATCACCACACTTAGTTCGGGTTTTCCATTTGATGCACGCATATGCAGGTACGAACCCGAGGCCAGGGTGGAACTTTTGTAGTCGGCATTTAGGGCGGCGTGGTCTTCCAGTGCTATGAGGGTCCTCCTTTTCTTCGGGGGGCTCGATTAGCCGCGCACGCACAGCACGTGGTGCTTTGGGCTTGATGCGAAGAAGAGTTGAGTTGTGTTGAGTGCCCCGCTTGGTGGGAAAGGCCTTCCCATCTGGCGGGTTATTCTTACGTGTACGGCCAAATTGGTGCACCCCTGCAGGGATAAATCTTCTCGAGAAGCCGTGTTTTCCGCGGTTATGGTTGACTTGGTGAAAGTACTGGCTAACAAGTACTCAGAACAACTTACACCTAACTAATGATAACTTGACTAGTAATAGGCTTATTGACACAACAACTTGATCCATCATTAATCCAACTGTGTGAGTTATCCTCGGGTTGCTTCTTTGGATAAGGGGCGAGATCCAGGATGGGTTTGTTTGGTGGTTAGCTATAGTTGGTTACGATACGCTATCTTATCTTTTCTGATACACCGGAAGTTGTAGTATGTTCTGTAGTTGGTTAGTGCAGCCAGTTGCAGCATCTTTCATACCCTTTTTCTTTCGTTGATCCCAAGGCATCTGTGCTTGGTGTTGACGGGCTACACTTTGGTGAACTGTGAGTCTTGCTTGCCAGTACGTTGGTGTACTGACCCCTTTGGGGCTGTGGTTTACGCAGACTACGACTACGGCTACGATGACCACCAGGATGGCTACTTCGTGGAGTTTGACGAGACTGCAGACGAGTAGATAGCTGGACCAGGGCTGGATCCAGGACCTACGTGGATGGGCTTCGTCTTCTTTATTTTCTCCGGCTTCTTAAGCCTGTTGGATTTGTCTGTACCCAGACACCTTTGATTGCTTCCGCTGATGTAACGAATGTTATGTTGGGACATGTGTCCTCCGGATGATTGTATTTGCTATTTCTGCCTTAGTGAAGGCCATTGCAACCTTATTTCAATCTTTTGTGTCTTAGAGGCATGTTGTGTTATCCTTTTGTTCAAAAACCGTTGACGTACCATGTGTGTATGGTATGAAGTACGTCAATGGTAGTATCCTGATTTCTACGGGATAGTTTACATCGACGGTGAACAGTAACGGTTGGTTGTCGCACATAAGTGCTGGCCTACCCGTAAGGGGACGCGGGAGCCGTTAAGCCCCGTAATCCAACCAAAATACTGTTCAGTTCGTACGGTGAGTATCCTCTAGAAGTCCGGGTGCGACACCTGGGACGCAAAAAGCCCTATAATGGCCGAATATCGGAGAACGGTGGACGAGTTCGCCATCTGTTTCTTTGGATTCGAGGTCCTTCACATCAAAAGGGAGGAAAATTGGAACGCGGATGCACTAGCCCGCATGGGATCAGAAAGAGTAAAAACCTTACCACCAGGGGTATTCGTCCAGCACTTGCATGAGCCGTCCATAAAAGGTGGAGACATTGATTACCCTCTGGCGTCTGAATCAATCGAAGTCATGCTCGTTAAGCCGGACTGGACAATTCCGTACTTAAACTTCTTAATCAATCAGAAGTACCCGAAAGGAGCAGACGAAGTCTTGCAAAGACAAATACAGCGTCGATGCAAAGGATACGCGGTAATTGACGGCTGCTTATATAAACGCAGTACTTCTGGAATTTTTCAGCGGTGCATCTCACCAGAAGAAGGAAGAGAAATACTGGAAGAAATCCATGCCGGCGATTGCGGACACCATGCTCAATCAAAAAGCATAGTCAAAAAAGCATTCCGCGCTGGGTTTTTCTGGCTAACAGCCAAGACAGATGCCAAGCATATAGTTAATACGTGTGCAGGGTGTCAATATTACGCTAAGCAGACCAATTTGCCGGCCCAAGCACTTAAAACTATTCCCATTACATGGCCGTTTGCGGTCTGGGGGCTAGATATGATGGGACCGTTCAAAACTGCAAGAGGCGGACTTACACATCTACTCGTAGCAGTAGATAAGTATACCAAATGGGTGGAGGCCAAACCCATCAAAAAGCTGGATGGTGCAACTGCCAGAAATTTCATCATTGATTTAGTAATGAGGTATGGCGTCCCACACAGCATAATAACTGACAACGGGACAAATTTCTCCATTGGAGAATTGGCAAATATTGCCAACAAACGGGAATACGCCTAGATCTTGCATCTGTAGCGCACCCGCAATCCAATGGGCAGGTTGAAAGAATGAATAGCTCAATCCTGCAAGGAATACGCCCAAGACTCGAATCTCCTCTTCATAGAGCAGCTGGAGCATAGGTAGAGGAATTACCTTCTGTGCTTTGGAGTATTCGAACGACGCCAAATAGGTCAACTGGGCAAACCCCGTTTTTCCTAGTTTACGGTGCGGAAGCTATTCTTCCAACGGATATGATCCATGACAGCCCTAGAGTGCAGGATTTCGATGACTCAGATGCCGAAGAAGCACGAAAGGACGCCGTCGATCTCTTAGAAGAGGAGCGAGAGCTTGTGCTTCAAAGATCCGCCATTTACCAGCAAGGTTTGCGACGTTACCATAGTCGGAAAATCAGGCATCGTTCTTTTAAAGAAGGTGACTTAGTGCTGAGGCTGGTACAGCAAAGGAAGCACAAGTTAGCCCCAGTTTCGGAAGGACCATTCGTCATAAGTAAAGCCATGAAGAATGGATCATATTATCTTGTCGATATTCGAGATACGGAAGATGTTCCAGAGAAGCCGAATCGCAAAAGAAAGAGAAAAATAGATGATGAGCTAGGAGAGACAAAAAGGCCTTGGAGCATCCAGCAGTTACGTCCCTTCTATACTTAGTTCAATCTCTATGTAAACATCTTTTGAGATCATGAAATAAGGAAGTCGGAATTTTGATATCCATGTTTTTACAAGTTCATTATAGTACAAAACATGATTCCATCTTATCTATTTCCCAATGATCTTACAAAATACTCAATGTTAACCCGAATTGTGCCTGCGTGCTCGGTGTTTAAAAGCTGAATGATTCAGCCTGCCAACGGCTAAAGGAAACTCGGATTGTGCCTGCGTGCCCAAGTTTCAAAAAATTCCTTACCTTTCTCTAAGCATCATCTGATTGGTCGTGCGTTGGGTCACTAAAGCTAGTTCGTAAAAATGTCTTTAGTATGATCCATGTTTTTGAGTTAAAACTGATGGGTTATAGCCAGTTACTCAACATGATGTTTCATTTAAGTCATTTTTTCACAGACTAAAGGGCAGTTAAAATGCACATGCCAGAAGACTTAGAAGATAAAGGAATAGTCAAACCCGAAAAAACTTGCAAGGAATTTCATAATTCAAAACTGCAAAAGGCGGAGTTCTTGTTTCGACAAAAGGAATAGAAGTATTACAATATGAATTACATTGTAAAAATAAATGCTCCTATATCCATCATCCAGGTCAAGTGCACTTCTTCAAACATCCGAGTCTTCATCGCTGCTATCAGTCTCGGGGGCTGCAGGCACTTCTTCTTCTGGATAGGTGATGGAAATATTAACCATAGAGGCAATCTTGGTAGCGTGCCCTTGGATTTCATCAAAGATTGTATTCCGTTGGGCTTCCGTGTATCCTTGAGGGACACCCGATGCTATGCGCCAGGATTTGGCATCAGGATAATGTAGACGCATAAGGCCGAGTGCCATGCGCGCACCACCTCGTGCAGCTGAGCGTAGAATGGATTCTTTCGACTCCGCAACCTCTGTGATGGCACCCGGAAGTTTGTAAACTTCCGAGAATTCTATAGTGCTTGTGGGAAGGAATTTGTTAATCAGCTGCATTCCTGCATTTCTGATTGCGTTCCACACCTCCCCAAAAGGTCGGATCTTTTCAATCCGAGAAATTCCTGGAAAATTTCCTGTTTTTTCGAAAAAAGGAAAAGGTTAAGTGAAAAGATATAGGAAATAAGACTTGAAGATATTGGTAAAAGGAGTTAACTTACCAAGAACCTTGTCAATCTCGGTGCCTTCTTTCATGCGCGGGAATAGCATACTTTCCAAATCATTGATGACAGATTTATCTTCCGCTGCCTGCAACGAAGCCTTGGATCGAGCAATCCCAAGGGCCAGATTGCTGGCCTCCAGGTCTTCTTGAACTTTCAAAAGCTCCTTTCGAAGGTTCGAGTTTTCTTCACGGAGCCGAGAGGCATTGACGGCGTCTTCCGCTAATTCTTTGGCTTTAGCTAAATCGGCTGGAGGGCGAGAAAATATTCCGAGTTTACAAAAATTCGGCAAAATTTTTCCAGAGAAACAACTGCACAGAGTAAATACCTGTTGCTTCCGATAGCTGTAGCTGAGATGATGCCAGCTCATTGCTTTTTAACTCAATAATAGATTGAAGAGTTCTCACTTCTCCATTCTTGATATTAAGTTTGTTAAAAACTTCTAAGTTTATAGCATCGGCAGAATGCTGAAACTCGGAAATGAAAACCAAATGCTTAAGTATGAACAAGCATAGTAAGAAACATTAAGAAGAAATCAGGTTTTCAACTTAATGCTTGGGGGCTAGAGATAATACCTGGCTCATCTCTCGCAAGCTGGCCAATGTCTCGTTGAATTCTTGTGCGTAATCTGAGAAAAGAATTCCAACGTGATGAAGGCCATCCTGTATGACCTGACGAGGTGAAAATACGATATCATTGCGAATAACTAATCCGCCTTGTGGCCAAGGGCGAATCAGAGGGGCAGGAGCAAAGAATTTTTTAGCCTCCGGACGAATATATCTGAGGTCGTCGAATGACTCTTCTTTTATCTGGACATCGTTGTCCAGATTGGGAATGGGTTCGTTTCCAACAGATGATCGAGGATTTCCACCCGTCTGTGTTTTTGTTTTTTCCCTCATGCCCATGGTCACAGAAGAAGATTCTTCTTTAATAGCAGCTTTATGTTTCTTCAACTTCTTCGCCTTTAGAGGAGTCGGGGCAAGTCTGAAAGAAGGATATCCGAGAAGTAAAAATCTCGAAGAATCGAAGGAGAATGATAACTAGGAAAACTCCAGTAAAGTACCTGGACGTGGCGATAGGAATTCCGTCAACAGTTACCATTTTCTCGAAAGTCACCTGCCTTTTGCGCTTCCGGTTGTTGTAAAACCTAGCATGTAATTCGCTGAGTTTGGCGTCGGAAGCAAGATCATTTCCTCCGAGTTCGTTGAACTAGGAAAGAATTAACAACATATTAAAAGGCGGAGAAAGAAGTTAATCTGAGAAAAACTCGGAAACAAGGAAATTATAAATACCTTAGGAACCAGATTTTCCACGTGATAAATGGCTAGGTTTTCTTCAATTTGAGTGCTGGTGGCGACCAGTTGATGAAGCCGCTTTATAAAATCATTCTTGGTATAGGCTTTATCTGTTCCCCTCATGCTATCTTCTGGCCCTTTGTATTCGCAAAGAAGCCGGGAACGAAATGAAAGGGGCTGAATACGACGTCCGAACCAGCATAAAACAGTGTCCTTCCCTGTTAAAGAAGGTTTGGAAGAAGTAAGCTTGGCGATACGGTGCTTTATCTTCATTAGATTTTCCGGCAATGTCTCAACTGCTTCAACTGTCCAACTCTCTCGAGGAATGGCAGCGGAATTAACAAATGGAGGAACCCCGATTTCCTTGCCAGGGAACGGGATGTCCTGATGATAAAAGAAAGAACCAAGCCAGGATTTGGCGAGTTCTGGCATTTGTATCCTCGGGAACCAATCCTCTCTATATTTCCGAAGAGTGAAATATATAGTTCCACAGATAGGGGAAATGCCTTCTGTGATGTTATGTTTTACTTCAAAACAATATTGCCAAAAATCTAGACTAGGAGCTATTCCGAGATATCCTTCAAAAAGAGCTTGGAAACTAGCTAGATAGAGGATGGAGTTTGGAGAGAGGTTATGTGGTTGGACGCCGTAATAGTTAAGGATGTCTATGAAGAAGGCAGAAGGAGGTAAACCCATACCTCGCGTAATGTGAGAGGTAAGGAGGACACGTTCTCCGTCTTTCGGTCTGGGCTCGAGTTCACCATCTGAGTTTCGCCATTTGCCTTTAACTATTAATCCCTCCTTTGACATTTGTCGAAGGAGGACGAGGGAAGAATTACTCGGATTCCAGTTGCCGACAAATTCTGCTTCTTCGGTCGCAGCGTGTTCGTTGACTTGAAGCGGGATCTTCTCCTCCGCTGTTTCAGGGGCAAACAGCGGGGAAGCCGCGGAGCTCGCGCCCGCAACGTCCGCGGCGGCGGAAAGGTTCTCTCCGCCCGCCGCGAAGGCCGCGGTTTTCTCCGGCTCGTCGCCGGCGTGCTTGGGTGACCCTAGCTGTGGATCTAGGTCACCGATAAGGTCGTCGATGGCGGCGCGATTGGGCGAGGACGGTGAGGCTGCCATTTCCTGGCGGCGCGGTGTGTTCCGGTGTGCTTTGGAGGTGAAGTGCGCTCGGGACAGTACCTCGCTCGAGAGCTTGCGTGCGTCAATGGCGTGGGCAGTGAAGAGAGCGGAAGATTTTCGATGAGGACGAGGACGGCTATTTGTAGCTAGAAATCCGTCAAGATACGTGCCAATGGCTATTTGACCGTTGGATGTTTAACGCGTGTCACTCGCCGGAAAATCCGGGAAATGAAACGACAGGGAAATAATGACTATCTCCTCGTTTCCCGTGAGAATCTGTCAGAGATACGTTGCAGGGTTTCCCGCGTGAAACCCAAACGTCCCTTGCGTCAGCATGACTCAGGCGCTGACGTAAGAAGTTCCTTTTCCGCGAAGGATCGTGAGAGAAAAGCCGGATTTTCAGGATTCCGAGTTTCATGTTACCATCTCTTTCAAAAGAAGAATAAGAAGAATCAAGACTGCTGAATCAATATTTCTCGGACAAAGTATATTTGGCGAAAGACGGAGAATCAGAGTTTTAATCCTTCTTGGGGGCTACTATCGGATATATACCAAATAGGGGTATAGAAGATGGTAGATAAAGTGCCGGATTACCAGGGTGGCCTAAGTGGTAGTGGGCTCATGTCCATTAGGCGGCCCAGTAACCCGACGCACAGAAGCTGGATTCTAGAAGAACCCGGATCACGGCCCAGGTGATCTGGCTTGGAGGAGAAGACGGATTCCTTGCTTTCCAAGTTACAAGTTACCGTAGTCCTCTAGGTTTCCTATTCTGTAAGCCCTAATCCGGCTATTATATAAAGCCGGATAGGAGATAGATTAAACAAGGAGACGAATAACAGAGAAGCTCTACGCCAACTCGCCGAGAAGCTCATCCTCGTCGAGTAGCTTAGATCTAAACCCTCACATTGTAACCCTGTTTACAGGCTTTAGTCCTGATTAGTGAGAAGTGCAGGAGTAGGCACGTCGTACTGTCGCGACGTACCGAACCTGGGTAAATCCTGTGTTCAATCTTAACTACGCGACCCCGTTACCCCACGTCTCTACCGTAGTCTCATGGCACCCCCGTCTATGAAAACTACTACGATGTCTCGACAATCAAGATTATGTGATCGGTATACTCGATTATATATACTTGGTGATGGATCTAACTCAACTCAGGACACACGCACACGGACATGCACATAACGATGTCATGATTATTTCCCAAAAGATGTTGGTTATTGACAGATTTTATTTCCATTAAAGATCTTTTGGGGTGCCAAATACAGGAAAATTGTTAATTATCTATAAAAATCTTAGGGAGGGTAAAAACGGGCACAACTTTTGCTAAATGGGGTAATATGGATAAAAATTTGTTAAATGGGGTAATTAGTGTCAAAAATATCAAAGAAGGGGGTAAAAATTGGAATTCACTCTTAAAAAAATTGTAATGAGAGTATGATAACTCCGGGAGCCAACGTTCCTACTACAGTACTGTAATTTTATAACATTGTTGTATCAAATCACTAACGTCATTGGGGAATATGAAGATTTTTGCTACTTGCAGTTTTTTGTTTGATTGCTACGCTCTCCCTTTTCTTCACTGTAGTTTAAGATGCCAAACTTTTGCCTCAACTCATTTTTCCTTGCTCGCTGCACAGACGGAAGAACAAAGACACCATTGAGCCCTACTGTTGCTGGGTCAGAACCCCATTCATTCAGCATCATGGATTAGGAGGCAGCAGTGTCGAGCTTATGGAGCCTTCCAGGCAATCGTTGGGTGCATATCATAGCCAATAAACAATCTATCGATCTTCTACCTGTTATCCCATCTAGTTCCCGGCAACTGGGGGAGCGAGACGTAACCTCTCGGGTCGCTCCCTCCCGAGCGGCCCTGGAGGCGGAAACCCTAGGGAAAAAAAAAGCCCCCAGATCGCGATCTCCTTCGGCCGCTGCCGTCGCCGGAGCAGGCGGCGGTGGCGGCGCCCTGCTCGTCAAAGGCGAAGGGCATGGCGGGCGCACCGGTGGTTGCCGTTGTGGGAGGGCAGCGGTGATTGATCCGGGCGTGGGGCAGGGAGGCGGAAGGTGGCGGCGGGGCTGGCTTCGGATCGCGGATCCAAAGTGGCGAGCGTGACGTCGACCGCGACTCGGGGAAGGAGCGCAAGGGCTGGTCGGATGGCTCACGACCTGTCGGGTTCGCCGGTGGTGCTGGCCTCCATGGTGACGCCGTTGGCGCCCCCGGGATATGACAGCGTGAGCCGTTCCAACACTGGCGCGTGGCTTCCTGATCCCACCGGAACGGCGGGCGCTTCGCCATAGACGGCGGCGCTCTTGGGGCCGGCCGCGGAGGGCCTCTTGGCGGCGTGGCGAGAAGGAGGCGGTTGGGGTGCTAGCTCCGACTTGTATCTTGCTCTGCCGTTCCGTTGGAGGGTTCGTGCTGCCGTTCCTGCCAGAAGTGGTCTCGCGGCGTCGGGGTCTACGAGGCTTCAGAATAATGGCGGTGGTCCTAGGGTTTCCCATGGCGCGAAGATGAAGATCATGAAGTAGGTCCTCTGATCAAGCCGGGTTGTCGATCGAAAGGCTCCGCCGGCGAACTCCCATGGGCAACGCCTGGAGATTGCTGGATCGGTGGAATTCGGTCGCAATGCTCAGTCATCGAAGGCAAGATTGGAGGACTAGCAACGGTGTTCGGAGTCTTTACATCGATGGAGAACTGGCTTGGAGTTACAAGATTCGTGGCAGCTGTATGTCAGAGGGGGAGACAATATGCGTGAAGTCCAAAGTCCTACCTTTCAGGGTGAAAACCCAAGGTCTGACCTTAACTGGTTGTGCCTGGCATTGGTCTTCTTGGAGCCATTGTTTTGAGAGTGAGGATTATCTTCAGGGTGAAAACCCAAGGTCTGGCCTTAATTGGTTGTGCCTGGCACCGTTCTTCTTGGAGACGGTGTTTTAGAAGAGATGGACGTCAGCTGTTGATTAGGTGTTGGTTGTGCGGATACCGCGAGGACTGTAACTCTGTAGCGGGACTTTTCTTCTTTTTATTTCTTCTTTTTATTGCTTTTCGGCTGTGTGCATCCATTGCGTTGTTGCAGAGGTCGGGTGTAATTTGTATCTCCGCGATATTAATATACTTCCCTTTATCAAAAAAAAAGCTATTCAGTTGGGAGCTTATCAGATGCAGATTTCTATAAAAGTTCAGAACGATTCTACTCGGTGTGCCTACAACGGCAGCGAGTCCCACATATATATAGTAGTGCAATGCGGCACAAGCAATACAATTACAGTTCGAGTCTGAGTAGGACTCTTAGTAATAGTCTGAGTAGGACTCCTAACAACCATCGGTTCCTAGCTATCAACCGAACACAGTAATTCTACTTCTAACACCCTCCCTTAATCACAACTTAGATAAGTTGAGATTATGCTTGAACTCTTCAAAACTGTGAGTTGAAAGTGGTTTAGTGAAACCATCTGCAACTTGATCCTTCGAGGGTATAAACCGTATTTCCAATTGCTTACGCAAAACTCTTTCTCTGACAAAGTGAAAGTCAATCTCAATATGTTTTGCTCTAGCATGAAACACTGGGTTTGCTGAAAGATATGTCGCTCCAAGATTATCACACCATAAACAAGGTGTTTGCTTTGTCTTCACCCCTAGCTCCTCAAGAAGAGACTGTACCCAGATGATCTCAGCTGTGGCATTAGCAACTGATTTATACTCAGCTTCAGTGCTTGATCTAGAGACTGTGGCTTGTTTCTTTGCACTCCATGAAATAAGATTAGGTCCAAAGAAGATTGCAAATCCACCAGTGGACCTACGATCATCCAAACAGCCTGCCCAATCTGCATCTGAAAAACCACTGACCAAAGTTGAGCTTGATTTCCGGAAAGTCAAGCCAACACTCAATGTATTTTTGATATATCTCAAAATACGCTTAGCTGCAGTCCAATGTGATGTGGTTGGAGCATGAAGATATTGACATACTTTGTTAACTGCATAAGAAATATCTGGCCTTGTGAGAGTTAAATATTGCAATGCTCCAACTAGACTTCTATACTTGGTACTATCATCAGAACCAAGTAATCTCCCTTCATTAGCTGTAAGTTTTTCTGAAGAAGACAATGGAGTAGGGCATGGCTTGCAATTTGTCATACCAACTCTGACAAGTATCTCTTGAGCATATTTAGCCTGATTTAGTACAAGTCCATCATTTACCTTCTTTACTTCAATTCCCAAGAAATAATGAAGCTCACCAAGATCCTTGAGAGCAAATTCCTTACCCAAATCAAGCAAAAGTGCATCAGTTGCAGCCTTAGAGGAGCTAGCAACTATAATATCATCAACATAGATTAGCATGAAGATAGTAACATTGGACTTGCAATAGATAAACAGTGATGTGTCAGATTTTGAAGCAACAAACCCCAGACTGACCAATTGAGAACTTAATCGAGAATACCATGCTCGAGGTGCTTGCTTCAAACAATATAATGCTTTATCCAATTTGCACACATAATTTGGCTTATTTTTATCCTCATATCCTGGCGGTTGTTTCATATAGACCTCCTCTTCCAGAACACCATGTAAAAACGCGTTCTTAACATCCAATTGTCTCAAAGTCCACCCCCTAGAGACAGCAATAGCCAAAACAAGACGAACAGTAGCAATTTTAACAACCGGACTAAACGTGTCCTCATAATCTATACCATACCGTTGTTTGAATCCTTTTGCAACCAACCTGGCCTTGTATCTATCAATTGATCCATCTTCCTTCTTTTTGATTCTATAAACCCATCTGCAATCAATAATATTAGTTCCATACCGCTGAGGAACCAAATGCCAGGTTTTATTTTTGATAAGAGCATTGTACTCCTCATCCATCGCATTCCTCCAATCATCCTTTGATAATGCATCTGCTAGATCAATAGGTTCATCTGACTCACAATTTAGGCACCAACGTACCGTACCATCCTTGAAATCCCGAGGTTTAAAAATCCCTCTAGAAGAACGTGTAGAAACTCGGGTAATGGCTGTCTCAGGCTGAGCTACACGCTCCTCTTCCGCAGAGGATCCAGTGTCCTGTGCGCTGCTGCCAGCTGTACCACCTGAACCGTCATTTTCCGTCGCAGACGATCCGGTGTGCGATGGTGTGGCTGGTGACGCAGTTGATCCAGCCACAGAAGATCCACGAGGTGACCCGACCGGAGAGGACAGCTGGGATCTGGGCGCTGCCGGCGCTGTCGCTGTCGGGGAGGAAGCGCGTGATGTTGATTCCTCTGCGCGATCCGAGGCGGATCCGCCTGGTACTGATGGGAACGATCCCGAGGAGGATCCCGAGGATCCCAAGGAAGATGCTGTCTGAGAATCTGCTTCGTGTCTTGTTCCTGTAGTACTTTCTGAATGAGTACTTTCTATATTGTTTTGAGCACTATTTTCTTCACCGAAAATTTCCAGATTCGTACCCTGCTGTAAAATCTCAGGAAATACATTAGTGGCATTGGTATTAGTAGGATTAGACAAAGTTGAATTTTCAATAGTTTCGCCCCCATGCTCAAAATTTTGAAGAGATGAATCAAGCAAAAGAATTTCACGACGCAATAAAGCACCGGCATTGGGATAAAGTTCTTTGAACGGAAAAACGGATTCGTCAAAAACAACATCTCGAGACACATAGACACGCCCGGAAGAAACGTCAAGGCATTTAACTCCTTTGTGCATTGGACTGTAGCCCAAAAAGACACATCTTTTGGAGCGAAAAGCAAGTTTACGAGTATTATATGGACGAAGATTAGGCCAACACGCACATCCAAAAACTCGAAGAGAAGAATAATTTGGAGGTGCACCTAAAAGACGATGAACAGGCGTGTCATTTTTTATAACTTTACTTGGAAGAATATTGATGAGATGTGTGGCTGTGAGAAAGGCTTCATCCCAAAATTTAAGGGGCATAGAGGCATGAGCAAGAAGAGACAACCCTACTTCAACAATATGTCGATGTTTTCTTTCAGCAGCACCATTCTGCTGATGTGCATGAGGACACGAGACATGATGGGCAATGCCTTGAGTTTGAAAGAATGAATTTAACTTAACATACTCTCCTCCCCAATCTGATTGAATTGTGAGAATTTTTCGATCAAATTTCCTTTCAACAAGTTTTTGGAAATTGATAAAGGCTTGGTAAACATCAGACTTTTTCTTGAGAAGATAAATCCATGTGAACTTGCTAAAATCATCAATAAAACTTACATAATAATTATGACGTCCAACAGAAGTAGGAGCAGGACCCCACACATCAGTAAAAATTAACTGAAGAGGAGCCATAGACACACTATGAGACACTGGATAGGGAACTTGATGACTTTTTGCTCTTTGACACGAATCACAAATAGACCCTATACTAGACTCTCTAAGAAGAGGGAGTTTATTCTTGCTAATAATTTGCATTACAACTTGAGATGATGGATGACCCAGACGACTATGCCACTTTGCTTGAGATGGCTTGGTGACAAGGAAAGCATGTTTCTGATGATTTGATTCAACCCTAGATGATATGAAAGGATAGAGACCATCTACACAGCGTCCTCTATGCAGAGGATCCAGTGTCCTGTGCGCTGCTGCCAGCTGTACCACCTGAACCGTCATTTTCCGTCGCAGACGATCCGGTGTGCGATGGTGTGGCTGGTGACGCAGTTGATCCAGCCACACAAGATCCACGAGGTGACCCGACCGGAGAGAACAGCTGGGATCTGGGCGCTGCCGGCGCTGTCGCTGTCATTGGTGTATTTTTTTTTTTGAAAATGGAGGCAAATCCTTTACGCCGTTTCGTCTTGTTGACTGATTAAGAAAAGAGTTGTCTAGTTAAGTAACCGAAAC